>CM057338.1:445159442-445522554 GCA_030015575.1 Agapanthus africanus
TTTCTTCTTCTTCCTTGCATAAAACTGAGGTAAGATAGGAGATTAACTCCATGATATAATAGGTTTAGCTTCATCTATAAGAAGGTTAACCTTGATATATATAGAGCTTAAGTTCTTATCGATGATCTTAAGATCTCAATATCAAACTTCTCCTCGAGAAAACTTAAGTTTTCATCAGAGCGATTTCTTTGATCTTAAGATATAGGGTTTGAGAAAAGAATCGAACCCATGCATAAAATATTATAATGATGGACAACGGAAATTTAAATTTTCAGAGAACAGATCATGTGCTCTATGTACATATAAAGGAGAAGAGAATCCAGATCATAAAAGTTATGATCTTGATATCGTTAATGGACAAAATAGCCATTAACAGAAGCTTAAGTTTCATGAAACTTGAGTTTTAGAAAGAAAAGAGATTAATCCTTATCAAAAAACCCTAAGCGGCCATGCGCTAGAGGCATATACGTCACTGGGCATGCGTCGCATAGAGATGCGCCAAAATAAAGGGCATGCGCCAATGAGGATATGTTCCAACGGAGGCATACACGCCAATATGGGCATACGCGCCAGAAACCAAAACAGTCAAAGGCATATATGCCACAATCTATGGGCGTAAATGTTAATGCAGCAGAGACCAAAAAACTATACCCATGCTCCATAACCCTAATGCGCCAATGACTCAATATGTCACTGACCCATATACTTCTATCTGTGTGACACGTGGCATGCGCCGGAACTTCTGGGCAACAGTATATATATTCTAGAGGCCCATTCTTAGTCCAAATTGAGTAAGTGTGATAAAGTTTAAGCTTTTATGATATTTCCTGAGCCCATATGCTCATATATTTTAAGTTGACTTTAATCTAAAATAAGATTAACGGCCCTTAAATATATTTTCTAAGTTGATCTCAGTGCCATATACGGCTAACGATCCTTAGACCAAAAAATATTTTTTTTCTAACTGTTTCCTTTTATAGGTTTAGTTGCTAATTTTATTTTTTGAAGAACTTTTGTACAAACTTACCCAACCCCTTATATATAGTCAAACTGTGACTTATTCCCCAAAACCAAAGAGCAGTTATGCAACAATAGTTTAGAGAGAGAGCGACCCTTGAAATTTGAAAGCAAACAAATATCCCAGATTTGCAGGGGAGGTAAGTCTTTTTTCTCCTTTCTAAATTCTAGTAATTATTTTGGGAAATTGCTCTATTGATCATACGTAATTTTATAATTTTGGGGTAGAATAAAGGGTAGAGGACGGTGAGGACACTGTCTAAAACAAGTGTGGGGGTGGTTTGGTTTTTGTACAAAGTTTTTTTTTCTTTTTGAAAAAAAAATTATTAGAAAATTTTGAAAATGGAAATGAAAGATTGAAAAATGTATATAAAAGAGAGAGAGATTTTAAGGAAAATAAGAAAAAGAGATGTGTTGAATGGATCTAGTAATAAATAGTCATGAGCCCGTTCCCAAAAGTCGAGTGATATGAAGGGGTTACTAGGTTTGAGGAAAGAAGTGAAAGTGGAGTCTATTTTTTACTCCAACTTAATGAATATACACCCTACAAACTGCACATACACACATCCTTAAATTCAGGATAGTAGAGAATATCATGCCATATCATTGTTTGAAAGCCTCGGTATGAAAGAAAAAATAGTATTTGAAGCTAACCACGAAAAGAAAAGAAAAAAATATCATTGAAAAAAAAAGAAAAAAATTATATATAAGTTTGGCTTGTAACTTCCTTAAGGTTATTAAAAAAAATAGAAAAAATATACAGCAGGCGTGCTTTATCATCCAATGCCTTAGAACAACTGGTTTGGGAGTCGCTGCTGAGCTCGAGATAGTACAAGACTAAACTTATATGTATGAAACTATTTACGCCTTAAGCTCACACATTCAGTAATCGGTTGATTAGTGCCTAAGCAAGTATTAGTGATCGCATGAAAGGTGTATGAGCAAATCCATTCATCCTTAATAAACAGAAGTAGTACTGAGGTAATCAGAGCAATGGTACAATTGCTTGAATTGAATTCTTAGAGTGTAGGGATGACATTTTTACATACACGTAGGGGTATAGGATCGATGTGTGGAGAAGAGATAGGTAGGAAAGATTGGAATGATATGAAGGAAGTAACTTTCGGATTTGATCAAGGTTATTAAGATGTGGTTCATGAACACTTAAAAACTAGTGAAGTTTAAAAATCTTCATTTTCATATTTTTCTTGATCTGTTATTATCTTTGTAGATAGTTTTCACGTTTTTGTTTTTGTTTCATTTATTTTATTTTCATTTTTGGGAATTTATGGGTAGTATCCGCTGAAAACCCTCAGGAGACAATACTCCTCCTACTAGAGCCGCCTAGAGATTTAGAGGCTTGTTGCATGCGCTCAATGTAATCGCATGCCCCCGAAAGAGCATAGGAATAGGAGTAGGAGTAGGAGTAGGAGATTTAGTTAGATTGTAGTTTAGTTTAGTTTAGAGTTTGGAACCCCGGATTTGCTCGAGAACTAGTAAAAGATAAGTGTGGGAGTATTTGATTAGTGCAATTTATTGCACATTTTTCTAACCCATTTATCATTTTTATTGTCATATATTATGTTGTTTTGGTTCTCTTGTCAATAAATACAGGTTATAGGGCTTGGATGCAAAAAACGCAAAATTGTCCTAAAGACAGATTACGTGCGTGAAATGGAGATTAAATTAAAGCTAATCAAATATCAGAAATCAATTATCAAATTTGTAACAAACATTGAAGATCTCGCAACCAAATCACAGAATATGCAACAAGCCGCATCTGCATCTGATGCAAAATTTCGGCCAAATCCACAATTACTACCATTTCGGCCGAAATTTTCTAGGGTTAGGTGTTGAGGTTTTTATGAGATAATTTTAATTTCTGGAGATTCGATAATGTGTGTTTTGATTTTCCAGAAACACTATAAAAGGCTCTGTATACACTAGGGTTTAGATATCTCTCCATAGGCTTGAGTTAGGGTTTTCTTTTGGGAGAGATCAACAATAATTGTAAATTATTTTTATTATGAATAATTTTTTCTTTTTTTATAATATGAGTGGCTAAATTCTCTTTTAGGTTTTTTAATTGTTTATTTTATAGTTGGATATTAATATTGATCATCTCTTTTCTTATGTGCTTTTTATAAAATTTCTCTTGATAATTGTTTATTCTCTTTTTATGTTTTCATCATAGAAACTAGACTATATAGGGATAATTGACAATTTGAATAGAATTTAGGGATTAATAATACACCTATAATCTAATTAAGTTGATGATAGCATGACTACCTAGATGCTTAATTAGGGACGATAATAAATAAATTGATATCAAGAGAGGTTTAATTTAGTAATGAAGTTAATTTAGATCACACAACAACATTATATTTATAGATTGATCATCTATGAATAGTAATCGAAGAGTAGATCTAGATTAATGATAATTAACTAGAATCAATTAGTTTTTTTTAATACTTTTCTAAATGATTTCACATATTTGATATGGTAATAATATAAAGTATTTTACTTTATGCTTATATGTGTTTAATAGTTAATTATTTAAAACTATGATAAAAGAAAGAGATTGAGTTATTTAAATCAAGCATAGTATATAAACAGTTAAAAACCGTAAAACTTGGTTTTCTATTATTTAAATCCTTTTACTACTTGCTTTTAATTCTTTGCACTTTTAAATTTCTTGCATTAAATTTCTAGATTAGATCAAAAATTAACCTTTTTATTACTTATATTTAAATTAGTTAAATAACACCTCTCTGTGGATCGACACGTAAACGCATTACTACAACTACCGTGCGCTTGCGGTATTCATATTTTTAAGGAACAAGTTTTTGTCGCCGTTGCCGGGGAGGCGTAGTTTTTAATTAATTTTAATTCAAGTTGTATTTTTAATTTAGATATTTTAGTTTTATTTTATTAGATTTGATTATGAGAATTCTCTGGTTTAAATTTCAGGAAATGAGAAAAACTTCCAGGACGAGCAGATCGAGTCGAGCAGGAGGGAAGTTGGAGTTTTTGCCCAGGTTATAAATTTTCGGCTGAATTTTTTTGGGTTTCACAAAATATTCAAGTTGCATTTTGTTGCATTTCTTGAGTACATTCTGGAACTTTGTTCCATTGTTGATCAAAGTACCAAGTTTGCAACATAATCGAGGCAAATTTCCAGACTTTAGGTACGATCTCGTTCTTCCCTAAATTTTTTTATTTCAACTAACTATTTTTGTAGATTTCTTTACGCCGCATAAAAAAATCAAAATAAATAAAAATTAGATTCTTTTTTATTTTTTTTAGATTTTGTGTTATTTTATTTTGCTTATTTAAAAAGATCTTAAGGGGCAACAGCCCAAATCCAGATTAGGTGGGGATTTCATCACCCTTCCTAGGCCCCACAAATCACAACCAATCATATGCATTCACCTATATTAACAAAAAAATATCTAGACTCGACCTTTAAGGACACTTCGCGCACAACTAGGACATAAGAAGGTTGTAGGTAATCTACCGTTTATCCGCATCAAACGCGTGGTGTTTACAATAAAGTTAGGTGTGAAGATTATTTAATAAAAGAACTTGGCGAAACCCTTGGACAACCTCCCTTCTTCACCTATACCTACTAAGCCACGTGGTTGGTAACAAGGCGTTAGAGGATTTATCCTGCAACTTGTCTTTTGGAAGTCTAGAAACGGGTCTAGTATTGATTTAGGTAACCCTAGGTTTGGGGATTGCTTGTGCATATCTTTTAGTTGTGATTTGCTAAAGTCGTATTTAATTTCCTTCATATTATTTTTATAATATATATATATATATATATATATATATATATATATATATATATATATAAAGGTGATGAACATATGAAAACAATCTTATATGAACTATGTTATCCAGTTAATCTAACACTTGCCGATCATATTAGAATGAATAAATATAGGAGCGGCTATGATTCACTTTATACCACAACCGAACCAACATTCACTTCTTTTAATTTTATAGACCAACAACAATTCCCATCAGATCCATATTATTATCTTCCTTATGGCACTACCCAATCAAATTATTATCAACCATACCAAACTTTTCCATTATTAGATGTTGATAATGATGAGGAGATGAGACTTGCTAATGTTGAGACACGGTTGGACACTTTTATGAAAAACGCTAGTGCTACTAAGCAATCAATGACTAATATTGAAATTCTTCTTAGCCAAATAACTGCTGCAATAGCCAACAGGAAAGAGCAAGAGACCATCCAAATGCAAATCCACCCAAGCCCGATTGTTCCCAACAGCTTAAAATATCATAACAAATCTATTGAGAAAGTGGTTGAGAATAACTATGATTTAGAATGTATAATCGAAGAACGTTTAAATCATAAGTGTCCTATGTGCGGGTGCGAATATACATCAAGAAAGATTGAGAGATATAAGGGGTACCCAATTTGTGAACCCACATTTGAATCTTGTAGCTTAGACGAGTCTGATTTATTGGTGCATGAAGGAAGTGATGATGGGTCTCCTTCTGGTGAGTTTGAAACATACCCTTAAAATTTTGAATTTCCAATTTGGCTTCCAACAACAAATTTATATGAAAATGATTTAATTGATGATACATTTGATGTTAAGATATTTGATTTAATCAATTGCAACATTTTTTAGGAATATATTTCTGACGAATTAACAGTTGCAGATATAAATTTTGAGAAAATTTTGGATATAGAAATTGCTTTTGTAAAGGAAACTTGTGATTTTGATGGCGTTGGTTTAGATATAATTTTTGATGAAACTATTGATAGGAAACCCATATTTTCATTAGGAACGAAAAATGAAATTTTTGAAGAAAATTTAGAGTGAGATCCCATATTTTTAGATGATAAAAGTCAACCTATAATCAATATAAGGAGGAGGTGAAAGAATTATTGGACGAAAGATTTGATGATATTTTTGAAGAAGATTCATCTATTATAATAGAAGAAGTGAATGATGAGGAGCTGGTTAATTTTAAAGAAAAATAATTTGATCAAAGTTTTGATGAATTTTTAAGGATGAACTTAATCTTATAGATGATTTTGATTTCCCAAACCATCTTAGAAAATATGAGTATCCAGTTGAGCCGTTAACAGTTGAACCAAATCGTCCACCACTTTCGGTCATTAATGAAACCAATCCTATAGAAAAGCAAGTTGAAGTTGAGCCTTTAACTGATATAACTGGATATTTTATTTATACTTCGCATGTTGAAACTTTTGATCCAATAAGCCAATATTTTGAAAAGATAGCACGGTTGCACGATTAGTTTAGATTTAAATCTTTTATTACTGCGCTAGTTTTTTCGACAAAAATTGGATCACCGTTTCATTCATCTATTCATAAACACCATATTTATATCACACTTATCAAATTTAGGGTGTTTATTGATGTTTATCGCTACAACTTATTATACTACTCCTGCATGTTCATATATAAAAATTTTGAGTGGTTAATATTAACCTATGGGTTAGCAAAAGTATTGTGTAAATTATTATTTTTCTAACCTTTTCCTTTTATAGGTTTAGTTACTAATTTTATTTCTTGAAAAACTTTTGTGCAAACTTACCTAACCCTTTATATATAGTCAAACTGTGACTTATTCTCCAAAATCAAAGAGCAGTTATGTAACAATAGAGAAGAGAGAGTGCGGCCCTTGAAATTCGAAGGAAAAAAATCCCTCCAGATTTCTGGAGGAAGTAAATCTTTCTTTCTCCTTTCTAAATTCCAGTAATTATTTTGGGAAATTGTTCTGTTGATCATACATAATTTTATGATTTTAAGGTAGAGTAGGAGGTAGAGGAACGATGAGGACATTGTCTAAAACAAGTGTGGGGGTGGTTTGGTTTTTGTACAAAGTTTTTTTCTTTTTGAAAAAAAATTATTAGAAAATTTTGAAAATGGAAATGAAAGAGTGAAAAATGTATATAAAAGAGAGAGCGATTTTAAGAAAAATAAGAAAAACAGATTTGTTGAATGGATCTAGTAATAAGTAGTCATGAGCCCGTTCCCAAAAGTCGAGTGATATGAAGGGGTTACTAGGTTTGAGGAAAGAAATGAAAGTAAAGCATATTCTTGAGCCCAACTTAGTGAATATATACTGTACAAACTTCACATACACATCCTCAAGCTCGGGATAGTAGAGAATACCGTGACATATCATTGTTTGAAAGCCTCGGTATGAAAGAAAAAACGGCATTTGAAACTAACCACGAAAAGAAAAGAAAAAAAATATCGCTGAAAAAAAAGAAAAATAATCATATATAAGTTTGGATTGTAACTTCCTTAAGGCTATTTAAAAAATAGAAAAAATATACATCGAGCGTACTTTATCACCCAGTGCCTTGGACCAACTGGTTTGGAGTCATTGCTGAGCCCGAAGAAGTTACAACACTAGACTTATATGTATGAAGCTATTTACGTCTTAAACTCACATATTCGGTAATCGGTTGATTAATGCCTAAGCAAGTATTAGTGGTCGCATGAAAGGTGTGTGAGCAAATCCATCCATCCTTAATAAACAGAAGTAGTAATAAGGTAATTAGGGTAATGGTACGATTGCTTGAATTGAATTCTTGGAGTGCAGGTATGTCATTTTTACACACACGTAGGGGTATAGGATTGATGTGTGGAGGAGAGATAGGTAGGAAAGATTGGAATGATACGGAGGAAATAAGTTTCAAATTTGATCAAGGCTATTAAGATGTGGTTCATGAACACTGCTAGTGAAGTTTAAAACTCTTCATTTTCATATTTTTCTTGATCTATTATTATCTTTATAGATAGTTTTCACACTTTTATTTTTGTTTCCCTTATTTTCTTTTCATTTTTAGGAGTTTTTGGGTAGTATTCGCTGGAAACTCTCAGGAGACAACATTCCTCCTACTAGGACCGCCTAGAGGTGTAAAGGCTTGTTGCATGCGCTCAATGCAATCGAACGCCCGCGAAAGGAGTATAGGAATAGGAATAGGAGTAGGATTTAGTTAGACTGTAGTTTAGTTTAGTTTAGAGTTTGGAATCCTAGATTTGCTCGAGAACTAGCAAAAGATAAATGTGGGGGTATTTGATTGGTGCAATTTATTGCATATTTTTCTAACCCATTTATCATTTTTATTGATATGTATTATGTTGTTTTGGTTCTCTTGTCAATAAATACAGGTTACAGGGCTTGGATACAAAAAAAATGCAAAATTGTTCTAAAAGACAGATCATTTGCGTGAAATGGAGATCAAATTAAAGCTAATCAAATATCAGAAATCAATTATCAAATTTATAACAAACATTGAAGATCGTGCAACCAAATCACAAAATATGCAACAAGCTGCATCTGCATCTGATGCAAAATTTCAGCCAAATCCACAATTACTACCATTTAGGCTGAAATTTTCTAGGGTTAGGTGTTGAGATTTTTATGAGATATTTGTAATTTCTGGAGTATGTTTTGATTTTCCAGAAACACTATAAAAAGCTTTGTATAGACTAGGGTTTAGATATCTCTCCATATGCTTGAATTAGGGTTTTCTTTTGGGAGAGATTAATAATAATTGTAAGTTACTTTTATTATGAATAAATTTTTTCTTTTTTTATAATATGAGTGGCTAAATTCTCTTTTAGTTTTTTAATTGTTTATTTTATGGTTGGATATTAATATTGATCATCTTGTTTCTTCTATGCTTTTCATAAAATTTCTCTTGATAATCGTTTATTCTCTTTTTATGTTTTCATCATAGAAACTAGACTATATATGGATAATTGACAATTTGAATAGAATCTAGTGATTTACGATACACCTATAATCTAATTAAGTTGATGATAACATGACAACCTAGAAACTTAATTAAGGGCGGTAAGAAATAAATTGATATCAAGAGGGGTTTAATTTACTAATGAAGTTAATCTAGGTCACACACCAACATTATATTTATAGATTGATCACTTATGAATAGTAATCGAAGAGTAGATCTAGGTTAATGGTAATTAACTAGAACCAATTAGTTTTTTTATACTTTTCTAAATGATTTCACATATTTGATATGATAATAATATAAAGTATTTTACTTTATACTTATATGTGTTTAATAGTTAATTATTTAAAACTATGATAAAAGAAAGAGGTTGAGTTATTTAAACCAACCATAGTATATAAGCAGTTAAAAACCCTAAAACTGGCTTTTCTATTATTTAAATCTTTTTACTACTTGCTTTTAATTCTTTGCACTTTTAAATTCCTTGCATTAAATTTCTACATTAGATTAAAAATTAATCTTTTTATTACTTGTATTTAAATTAGTTAAATAACACCTCTCTATGGATCGTAAACGCATTGCTACAACAACCGTACGCTTACGGTATTCATATTTTTAACGAACAATAGATTAATGGCCTCACCCAGCAAATCCAACCCCAACGCTTGCTCGACCACCACTGCATCTAGAGTGACTTGGTCTGGGAAGGCCATAACCTCCATGCTCTGCATTCCGATAGCTCAGGTGGCACAACAACTTGATGGGATCTTTTTTGGATCGATACTTCCACCTTCCTCTCTTGGCATCCTCGTCCCAAAGGAGGAGACGCCAAAGAAGTCAGTTTTTGATAGGCTGACAACTACTACAAACGGCTCTGATGATAAGCCTGCTCGATATGAAGGTTCGATCTTCCAAAGCATGAAGTCTAGCTCTGCGGGTTCCTCTAAAAAGCCTGCGATCCCAAAGAAGTCACTCTTTGAACGGCTGGCATTCACAGCTCCTGATATGATCGGGCCCCCGAAAGATGATACTCCGCCCATGCAGTCTGTCTTCCACAGGCTGACACCTCAAGCTACCGATACTCTTATGCCCAGATAGTCAGTTTTCAAGAGACCGTCACCTGCTAAAGCTTCATATAAACGCAGGGGGAAAGATAGTTCGAAAGATCGCAGGGGGAAGATCCATGAAGCTCCCACAGCTGAAGAAGCACCGGCCCCTATTACCAGATGTGCCCAACGCCGATACTGGCGACCTTTTCATAAAATACCTGCGTGGGATCCTTACGACCCACAGAGGAGCAACACACTTAGAAATCCATACGATTCCTAAGGAGAAGATGCACTAGCGAGATCGTCTCGACTCGTAAGGAGAATATACCTCCTATAAGACCTTCATGGCTTATAAAATTCGTAAGCCTTTGGTTAAAGGGATCTAAACCTGTTTCTTAAGTCATCATGCCCCCCATGAGATTTATACCCTACAAGTAGTTCGATATTGACTCTTTTATACAATCCACAGGCGTAAACAAAATATGTTTCAACCAAGTTCCACTGGAGCTGAGTGATATTCCCAATACGGTGAACGACACTTGTAAGTCCTTTTGACTTGCAAGGAAAAAATACTCTTGTAAGATCCTTATGATTTGCAAGAGAAAAATACCACTTAGGAATCCGCACGATTCTTAAGGAGAAAATACATTTACAAGATCCTCTCGACTTGTAGGGAGAAATACCTTTATGAGACCCCTACGGCTCATAAAATCAAAAAGCCTTAGTTGGTAGGGATCTAAACTTGTCTTTTAAGCCACATTTGTTCAAATAGGCAGCGACAAATGATGAGTCGCTCCTAACAATATTCCAGTTGTAGCGATACTGACGCCAAAGCCGGTATCAGACTTCAAAAAAATGAGATAGCCAAAATAATGGGGCAACTCGCAATAAAAACCAGTGAGTTAAAAAAATATTTGAAATAGCCGAAATGATTGAGCACCGCGAATAATTAGCTGAAATGACTGGGCAATCACGACTTTCGCGATAAGAAAGCTGAAATGATAGAGCATTATGGAGAATAAAAAAATGATAAAATAAAAAAAATTCTGCCCGGCAGATGGTTCGAATTTCGACTTCTGTAGAAAGTTCATGGATATGAAAGAATGAAAGGAGCAATGCGTTTCCTCATGCTTCGTCAGATGAATAACTGAGTCTTGATGGCATTTATATAGCATAAAGACTACATGGACGTCTGAATCACTCTGGTGAAGTACGATTGTAGCATAGTCAAGAAACCTAAGGTTCAAAATGAAGCGAAATGATGGCATATTCCTAACTTCGGGTCTTGATGGTAATATATGCAAAGCCTAAAGACCATTGGAAGTTAATACATCTCAGACGGTTGCGGCTCTGACTTTCTTAGGACTTCTCAAAGAAGAGAGTCGGACCTCAAGATTAAGCGCCACGGTGGTGCCTGACGCTGAACCATGATGGCAATACGGACATACCGGCTTAGGAAGGTTACTTGAGACGTTGTATCCTGCAGCGGTAGGGTTGGGTGATACAACAATTACGCGGCTACTCGATCCAACGATCCAAGTGGATGTGGATCGAGAAGAAATATGCTGACGTAATGGTGCGATGGACTAAACCCAGCACCACAAACCTAATGAATACCTATATTGATAGTAGTTATGCATATTTGACTTTAGGCTGAGTTTGTCTTTATATAAGGGTGAGATGAACTGAACGCTCTGGAACGAGTAAATATACTAATTTAAGCCATTTCAGGGCAATCAGAAGATAAAGAGATGCAAATAAAGAAGATATATATCTTTTATTCGTGAATCAAAATTGTGGAGAGATACTATCTACAAAAAGAGATACAAAAAAGCAATCAAGAAGACGGAGCTCCCAGAAAGTCAGCAAAATATTTGCTCCTCTCCTGAAGCTCCTTTTCTCGCTTCTCCAAAGCGGCTAACTGGTCTTCGGCTTCTTACGGAGATGTTCAGCAAGCTTGTTGGCGATCTGCTGCTTGAAGGCTGTGTGGCTCTGCACCGTTGCTTGTAGGGTAGCAACCTTCTTTTCTAAGGCAAACCCTCGGGCTATAGCTTGTTCAAAAGACCTCTGCAGGGAATGGACCTGATCAACGTTAGCGAGCTGCTCTTGTCTTAGAAAGTCGAGTTCTCTGGAAGCTGCTAGATCCTTCGATTCCTCTCTGGCCAGCCGTTGCTCTTCAGATTGGACAAGTGCACCATACTGCTCAATTTGAGATCTCAGTGGGGACATCTCGAGAATAGGGCACTTTGCTTCAAGATCACGGAGATAGGCCTTGATCCTCCAGCTATAACGACTCCAATTTTAATGTACAGAAAATTTATTTAAAAGTTAATGTATAAATAGAGTATTTACAATCTTGTGTATGCTATAAGTATTTAATTTGCTTTTGAATAGCAAGAAACACTTGTATCTTATTGGTAAAGCCTTGCACTGCTGTGACGTAGCCCCTGTGTTCGAATCCCACCAGCCACATATATTTTTTGCTGATTTTTCTTTTAAACTTTTAGAAGCTCAAAAGTTTACACGTGCATTGTACGTAAAATAAAAAGTCACAAAGAAATCAAACATATGTAAAATAGTATTTGAACAGATCTAGACACGTGGCAGAAATCCCACACCCTCACCTCATTTTGGACCGGCGAGATCTCCCTTAGGGTTGGCACCGCCGGTCCCAACCGTCCTTAATGCCGTAAATTTTTACCCCAACACCCCTTGGACTCCCCCACTAACCCTACTCTGTTTGATTTCCCTGCACATTAACAGAGAATTAAAATGGGCTTCAAAAACAAATTTTAATGCATTTTAATTCTCAATTTTATTACCCCAACCCCTAATTCTATCTTATAAATACCACCCTACATTATATCCCTTTCCATTCTGAAATCTAGTGCCAAAACTCTGTAAATTTTCCAAGTTCAAGAAGTTGTACAAGTGGAGTTAGCTCAAGGTCAAGTTCCGGCAACCCCCGCGGCTCCACGACACTTGCAAACTCATCCTCTACCTCCCTTCTCTCTTCTCAATCTGTAAGTCCTTTCTTTCCCCTTTCCTTCTATTAAAAAGTTTTCCCTTTTTAAAACTTGTCGGAAGCGGAGTTAACCCGACTTCCGATTCTAATTTAACTAAAAACCCAATTTTTCTTAATAACAAAGTTACCATCTTTTTGTATATTGTTTAGAAATCAGAAACAAACCCTTTACAACAAGTTTCAAGTCAAAATAATATGTATTGCAACTTTTATTTCATTTTTACGGTAAAATACCATTAAGTTTACATACGACATTGCTTTATTGTTTTGCTCATATTACCTTTAGAAAACTCATGAGGTAACGACCTACCTTATCATGACACTCATCATGACATAGCATGATGGCTTGTAAAACTTTATCTTGGGACAAAATACGAATTTACATTTAAATACCATAAACTATCAAAAACCATTTTTTTAAAAAGTGTGTTACTTAATTCCTTGAAAAAAGCCTCTACAACCCATTTTGGGGACCCCGATCGGGATGGTGTGGGTTATCGCACATCCTCGGGCCTCGTAGAGCGAGATGCAGACCTCCTCACTGAGCATCCGATCTCGATGGAATTTTTAATGCAATTTTTAAGAAAAATGTGATTTCTACTTAATAAATAAAAATTTATTTTCAATAATTATATATAAATATTATCAAAATATCTACTTTAAATATAAATAAAAATATTCCATGTTCTCTAAACAAAATGAGAAGAATTACAGTTTTCATGAAAATACCATCACAAATCCGTATAATTCCAATTTACGTTAAAATACCATATAATATTCAAATTAGGTTTATATCCATTAGAATTAAACTTCACATTTAAAAATCACTTCCATGAGAACCCTAAAGACGATTAATAAATATTTGAGGTTTATTATGAAAATATACCAAAACTATTTTGCATAAATCCCCCTCAGGTTATATTAATTTACAATAAGGACCCTAGTAAATATAGGTTTAAGCGGGACCAATTATCTTGAGTCTCAGGGAGCCGGAGAAAGTGGGTGCTTGACTATTTAAGGTAGAAAACTAAATCGGTGTTATCAACGGTAATTGGTTTGGAAAAAGTCACAAATCCTGCCGTCCATGTGCAGCTGTTACCGATAACTCTAGAACATAAATCAGGACTTCAATTCTGTTTAAGTGCCTGACTCAGTTAGAGTCATAGGATGATATATATACAATCTAACTTGAATACAAATCAAGTATAACTCCAATATATCATAAATCCAATTATACCAGAATACAATCTATATTAACATGAACATGAGTTGATTTGATCGAACCATGGATATACATTGATCTATCTACATGACTATCCGTTTATATCCTTACTCGTTTATCTAAACAATTGACATCATGGTCTCGGCAAGTCTATCTACAAATTACTACAAAGCAATACAATCAATACGAAAGATATTACGGGGTTTTTAAGGGGTAAACCAGTACGGAATGTGTTAGATGTGGCACGAGACGGTCACTTTAATACACCTAACCTGAATATCCATTGTTGTTGTTCCGTGGCTTAACGGTTCCTTGTGCTCCGTATAGCTTAGTCCACGGAATAGTTGGACTCCTCTCGTATACACTGGCTTATTCTGTACCAAGCTACAAACAACTGCGTTAACATAACAAACTACATTTCACCAGTTATACTCCCACCTCTGTCTATTTATCTGTCTATTTTATTCCACTTTTCTTTGGGACTTACCGAGCGATTGTTTGCTGACGATATTCCTTCTCTTCTTTCTTTGGAATGTTGTTAGGTGGACCCGACTCTCTGGAGATCGAGCCCAGTACTGAGGACTTGGAGCAGTTCACAGACGACCCTGAGTTATAGACATTTGTATATACTTTTCTTTTCAGTTTATGTCATTGATTAGGCATTGCTTTCCATTCTGTATTTTACATTTCCAGTTGTATTGTAAAGAAATGTTTAATAAATAAAAAGTTGCTGTTCATTTATATCTGCTGTCATTCTTGTGTGATTTACATTATATTGCCTAATTACGCTTAGCATATTTGCTTATGAGTAAATACGCCGCGGACCTCGCCGTGCCTCCTTACCCGTACCCTGGGAAGCGGGGCGTGACACCAGCAATAATCTACCTAAGCACGGAACAGGCTTTCCTCATGATATATACTGAAAGTAGCCAGCATGAGGCTGACCACTTCGGCAAAGTCCTCCGCAGAATATAAAGTCCCAGCACTGAGTTCCCTAATGAGAGCCGTTAGCGATTATTCATCGCTCACAGCCAAATTGGAAGAGGTACGCCGGGCAACGGGCCCTGCCGGCATGAGCACGCGGGACTCGAAAAGAATTGAATCTGTTGGAGATGCATCAAAGAAAAATATCAATTAAGCTCCATATCAAATAGATATGCTGAAAGATGTAGGGGACCTTATGATTCGACTCACCTATGGCCGCAAGTGGCAGGCTGGGAAGTGCGGGAGGCTCCTCTATATCTTCATCCTCTATGAGTTGTAAGACTGCCATCAACAGTCATTCTCTTCACGAATGATACTCTCTAAAAAGAAGTGAATAGAATGAGTAAGAGATGGGCTTACCAATGCTGAATTGGGAAATAAGCCTTGACTCAGGAGCCAATTGCAAGGCTATCCCCTGGCTTAGTGTTTCTATAGCTACCCTACCGAGTCGGGACAACATGAGAAATGTCATCAAACTTATCACTGAAACATTGAATAATTCAGATCGACATAAAGATCGAAAAATGGAAAATCAAAGGGAAAGTTACCTTCCATCGTCATGCTTCGTCGAGAAGGATGAACGATAACGGTTGTAGCACCAGAACCCATAGGGGTAGTGGTCAGTGATGTCACGGTCAATGGGGCAACCGTCATGTCTACATCCGAAATAAGAAGGCTTTAGTGTTTGCGTTTAATAATTACAAAAGTAAACATAAAACTGATGTAATAAAACATACCGACGGGTCCTTCCAGAGTCAACAACGTAGGAGACACAATGGTTTCTGGGGCAATGCTGACTTCAACACCCGTCTCGACATTAGCCCCAAAAAGGGAGAAGACAGAAGCAGGGAATGTCGTCACCGAACTAGCATCTCCAGCTGATATTTGGGATCCGTTCAAAAGAAGAGTGGCATCTGAAGTTACGTCCATAGGCTCGAAAACACTGTCAATGGGATCGTGACTCTCAGCCCCAGAGGTTGCATGTGTCATCGTCTTACCCGTTGATTCTTGAGTAAGACGCTCAGCCTCTTTGCAAGAACAACGCTCATCTTTTACACAAGCCACTCGTGTGACTCTCCTGTGACCATATGATAAATCATCCCCGTCGCCTGGGGCAAAGTCGGTTTCAGGAGCGTCAGAAGCTCGTACCCCGCTTGAGCTATCACCCACGGCTAGAGTGGCTCGATATTCCCTTTCCTCACGGGCATGGCGATTCCACTTTACCTTACCCATCTGCATCAATCTCTCTAGAATGATTGACATAGGGATATCCAAGTCAAAATCAGAGACAATTTTAGCATTGGGAGAAACGATTGATATCGTCCGTTTCAACGCAGACTCGTGCAGCAATGTGGAAGGAGCCTGTGCAACAGTTAGCGGCTCTGCAGGGCACACGACAGCTGTAAGGGAAGGAGCGTCCACTATATGAACGTCGGCTACAGAATTCCCTGTAACGATAAAGCGTTAGAGAATGGATAAGACAAATTGTTTACTATGAGACATTTGAATCATACCAAGACCTATAGAGATACGAAGTCTCTCTTCCTCTTAATGCGTCCTTTCGACGCCTAGAGAGCTTCCTCATCAGAGATGCCTATTAGGAAAATAGAAGCATTAAAATACACACGATATCGTTCACTCTAGGATATACAAAGATGCCTGCCATAAAGCATGCGCCAATGCGTTGAGACTCTCGCTTCTTTGATATTTGGAAAAATATTTTTCCAAATCTGGTTAACCAGAAAATCTTTAAGTAAAAAATTTAAAATATACATAGCTTAAGTTATTCATGATATTCTTTATCTTTCAAAAATAGAAAGATAATGTTATTAACAAGAGATAAAATCTTTTATATTTTTCTAAATAAAGAAATAAACCTTATTAATAAGGACCTTTGGATCTATAATCAAACGGTGTATAAGCACCTGGGCTAATACTATCTCTTTTCATATATTCTTTTACAAAAAAAGAATCAATTTAATATCTTATTTAAATAAGAAAGATATTAATCATATCAATAGATAACCCTTGGATCTATAATCCAATGATACTTAAGCATCCGGGCTTGATTTTAAGATCAATCAGAAAAATCGCAAAGAGAGATTGTCTCTACTTGCCCAACAATATCTATACCCTATATAAATAACACTAAAGGTCAAAATTTGACATCACATACATCATATAAAACTCGAGATAAAAAAGCTTAAGCTTTTTCTGTTCTCGGCAATCTTCATCTTCCTCCTTTCATAAAACTGAGGTAAGATAGGAGATTAATCTCCATGATATAATAGGTTTAGCCTCATCCATGAGAAGGTTAATCTTCATATATATAGAGCTTAAGTTCTTATCGATGATCTTAAGATCTCTAGATCAAACTTCACCTCCAGAAAACTTAAGTTTTCATCAGAGGGATTTCTTTGATCTTAAGATATAAGGTTTGAGAAAAGAATCGAACCCCGGCATAAAATATGATTATGATGGACAAAGAAAATTTAAATTTGCAGAGAAAAGATCATGTGATCTATGTACATATAAAGGAAAAGAAATTTTAGATCCCAAAAGTTGTGATCTTGATGTTGTTAATGGCCAAAATAGCCATTAACAGAAGCTGAAGCTTCATGAAACTGGAGTTTCAGAAAGAAAAGAGATTAATCTCTATCAAAAATCCTTAAGCAGCCATGCACCAGAGGCATATGCGCCAATGGGCATGTGTCACATAGAGACGCGCCAAAATAAAGGGCATGTGCCAATGAAGGTCGTGCACCAATATATAGACCATGGCCAATAAAGACCATGCGCCAATGATGATATGTTCCAACAGAGGCATATGTGCCAATATGGGAATATGCGCCAGAGTCCAAAACAATCAAAGGCATATGCGCCACAATCTATGGGCGTTAATGTTAACGCGCCAGAGACAAAAAAAACTATACCCATGCGCCACAACCGATGCGCCAATGACTCAATATGTTACAGACCTATATACTTCTGTTTGTGTGACACGTGTCAAGCGCCAGAACTTCTGGGCGCCAGTATATATGTTCGAGAGGCCCATTCTTAGTCTAAATTGACTAAGTGTGATAAATCTTAAGCTTTTATGATATTTTCTGAGCCTATATGCTAAAATATTTTAAGTTGGCTTTAATCTAAAACAAGATAAACGGCCCTTAAATATATTTTCTAAGTTTATCTTAATCCCATATAGGGGTAACGATCCTTAGATCAATATCCCTTGAACTGATGGACCTCATTCATATGAGATATGCTATCTAGGTTCAAACCCAAATCTAATATGTACGAATTTGCACTAATCCGCGCCCTACGTGCGACGACAATATTAGTCTCCGTATACAATCCAAGGGTATCCACATAATAAACAAAATATAACACGACACACAATGATTCATGGAGTAGAGAAATTTGTTATCACCTGGCGATAACGTAATTAACTACAGAGGCTTGCGCTTGTAGGAAAAAACGTCCCTACAATATAAAAAAACCTCACATAAGAGGGGGAATCTGATAAGTCTGCTACAACAGTTACATCCATCCAAACCTCCGATATACAGTGTCATAAATCAACTTGGTATCTTTCGAGAGGTGGACAGATATATTCCATATAGCATCTGCCTCCAGATTCATGGCCTGGACACGCTCCCCGTGCCTCGGTCCGGTTTCCGGTGGTAAATACCTCCACGACAATGTGCATAAGTGGGGCAACCAAACACCTTAAGTGTTGAATAATTAACGTGTTTTCCTGACCATACCTGCTCCAGTGTCTTACAACCTGGCGATATATGAGGTGACCGATTCACAATATAACACGCCGTATTTACCGCTTCTGCCCAAAACTCCTTTTCGAGCCCTGCATTTGACAACATGCACCGCGCTTTCTCCAAAAGAGTCCGGTTTATCCGCTCCGCGACTCCATTCTGCTGTGGTGTGTAGACAACAGTATGATACCGAACTATCCCTTCGTTTTTGCAGAAATCATTGAAATATCCATCGCAAAACTCTAACCCGTTGTCTGTCATCAGTCTCTTGATCTGCTTGCCTGTCTACTTCTCAAGCAACATCTTGCTTGAATATAGTAAACACGACACTTTTTTACTTCAAGAAGTAGACCCAAACCTTTCTCGAAAAGTCATCGATGATGGTAAGCAGATACTTGGCACCGCTTCCTTTAGAAGCAAACGGAGAGGGTCCCCAAAGATCTAAATGGATATAATCTAGAGTACCTTCCGTGTTATGCGCCGCCGAACTGAAGCTAACATGTTTTTGCTTCCCAAAGGCGCAATGTTCATAAAACTCCAGCTTCTTCGTACTCTTCCCACCAAGTAGACCCTGCTTCGATAACTCGGCCATACCTCTCTCACTCATATTCCTGAGCCTCATGTGCCACAATTGGTAGTTTCTGAATCCGACATAGATTAGGATGATGAAATAGCTGCCAATCTGGAAGTTTTCGAACCTTGCAACGAATATAAAAAACCTTTTTTCAAGCCCTTCATCACAAAGAGAGCACCTTTGGTTACCTTCAAAACTCCACCTTCGGTGGAAAACTTGTAACTCTTGTCATTGAGTGCACCAAAAGAGATGAGATTCTTCTTCAAGTCAGGTACGTGCCTGACTTCTGCCAATGTTCTTAAAACACCATCAAATATCTTGATTTGGATCGTCCCTTTTCCAATAGCTCGACACGAACTATTGTTTTCCATCAAAACCACCCCACCATCAATAGACTCATAGGTGGTAAACAAATTTCTATTAGGACACATGTGGTAGGAACAACCCAAATCCATAATCCACTCGTCCTTAGATCGATGTGCGTTGTTAAGAACCACAAGAAGATCTCCTTCTCCTTCCTCTATACTCACTTCAGCCAAAGACCCCTTTTTTGATTTGTCTTCCTGCTTTAGCTTGTTCTGCAACTTAAAGCAATCAACCTTGAAGTGTCCCTTCTTCTTACAATAATTGCAGGTCACGTTCTTAGTCTTTGATTTCGACAGCAACTTCTTCCTATTTGCTTCCGGATCTCTCTTCTCCGTTTGTCCCCGAACAAATAAGCTAGACGATGAACCATCCGCTTCGGTGTAAGTCAACTCCTTTTCGATCTTCTTTTTGTTTATCAAATTCTCCTTGACATCCTTGATTGAGATCGTATCTCGTTCATAAACCATGGTGTCCCAGAAGTGCTTATAAGAGGGTGGCAACGAACACAACAAGAGGAGAGCTTGATCTTTATCCTCAATCTTAATTTCGATCTTACCCAGATCGGTAATGATCGCATTAAACTCACCGATGTAAGATTTTATTGGAGAGCCTTCTGACATACAAAGGGTGTAAAGACGCTGCTTCAAAAGTAGTTGATTCGTGAGAGACTTCCTTAATTATTACTCCTCCAACTTCTTCCACAAATCAGCCGCCGTTTTCTCCACCAAAACTTCTTGTAGAACTCCATATGTCAGACACAAGTGGATAGCCGTGAAAGCTTTTTCATCCATTTCCTCCTAAGCTTCCTCCGTCATAGTGGAAGGCTTTTTATCCTTTCTTAGAACCACCTTCTTTAGATTGTTTAGAGTCAAAACGACAACCATTCGGACTTGCCACAAACTAAAACTCATATTTGCATCAAACTTATCGATATCGAACTTCATGATTGTTGGAGACATGATGTGGGATCAACAAAAAATGATGTGCTAACGAGCCCTAAACTTCAAAATCATGATCTAAGAAAGTGGGGCAGAAGTCGTAGTTGTCGTTACCCACCGTTGACCTAGATCGCAATATCGAAGACCTAATGGTTCAATCCAAAAGATCCCAAAAAAACAATGGCTCTGATACCGGTTTGTTTCGGATTGAGACAATCACAAAGCTAAACTAATGATTTAGAGAAGTAGAACAAATCAAAGGCAAATAGAAATATGAGCACTTACAAATTAGGCGAAGCTTTATTAATTAAAAAAATCCGGGGGAGTACAAATCGATGGAGAATTACAGTTCCCTCTCAAATAAACCCTAACTCCCCCACAATACAATAGGATCTCTCAATCTATCAAAAGCTATCATATTTAGGGCTAATACAAACTATTATATAAATATCATACAAAAGATTTTCCTAAAAACTAATTTCTAAACAAAGGAAATATTCGACCCAAACAGACGTCGGATGATGAGGATTTTATTAGTCTCCAAATTTAACCGCAAGTATACAGCTTATCACAGTCGTATTCGAGAATCGTTCCTACAGAGAGGTGTGTTAACTAATTTTAAACTAAGTTAAAATTGAGTTGTTTCTAAAATCTAACAATTTAAACGCGCACAATAAAAAGTATGTTTTCCAGGAAAGAGAAAGTTCTAGGGTTTTTTGAAAAGATTCATCTTCTTTTCTAATTTAGTTCTAATATGTTTCCATTAATTATAACTAAGTATATGTTATATTTAAATTATAAACATAGCCTATCAAAATTATAATATCATCTAGATCATATTAAAACCCTAGTTCTAGTTAATTAAAAGCAACCTAGGTTTAATCTTCCACAAAAATCTGTAGGTCATGAGTCTATAATTAATATCTTATTGATTAATGTAGATCCCTTTAAATTACCTAGGTTGAATCTCTTATATTTAAATTTGTATCTTACCTTCCTTAATTAAGTTTCTAAGTGTAAATTATCATCAACTTAATTAAATTGTCGGTGTTATTACCTTTCTCTAATCTAGTTCAAGGCATTATCTTTCATTACTAGAATTTATTAGATCCATAACTACAAAGATAATAATAAAGATATAAAAGATTCATAATCAAAACATAGAAAAGAAGAGAAATAATAATATCAACCCATAGAAATTGCAAGTAAAAACACATAGAAAAAAAATTAGTTGCTCATGATATTAAAGAAAACTAAAGTTTTATTAATATTCCTAAGAAACTTACAATATAACTCGATCTCTTTTTCTTGAAAACCCTTACTTGAATGCTATGAGAGAGAGATGAAACCTAAGGACTATAGAGGTGCTTATATAGGGATAAGGAAGTTTGGAGAATAAGTAATCTAAGATACAAGAGAATCAACTTGCAAAAAACTATGAAAATGTAATCAATGAGAATCTAATTGCTCTGTTGGATATTGTTGCGTGCCTTCAGAATCTTCGAAAGACGAAACAATACATTTCTGTTCCCCTAATAATTAAACACACACTTATAAGAGCAAAGCTTTGTTAAATCCAACGAGGTAGCGCCTCCCGTGCTTCCCATGTGAGCGCAAATGTGCAAAGCACAGAAGCGCCTGTTATATATAAGAATTTAATTCTTAAGTGGCGCCTACGTGCATAACCCGTGAGCGCCAGGGCCCAAATTAAGAGCAGGTATAATTAAATTCTACATGGAAATTATTTTCCCTAAAACTTGGGATATTCTCTGTTAAACAGAGTCGTTGGATCAAAGATCCAATGGTGATGATAAATCACCAAATATAGAATTAAATTCTACACGGGGAAATATTTCTCTAATCTTTCTAACTGAGAAGGATATTTTCTGTTAAACAGAAAGTTATTGGATCAAAGATCCAATGAAATGGAAATATATTTCCCCAATCTTTCTAAACAAAGAAAGATGGTTCTCTGTAAAACAGAGAGCCCTTGGATTAAAATCCAACGATGATTAAAAATCACCGTTTGACAGAAGCAAAATTATATATATGGAAAATATTTCCCTAATTTTGTTAAAAACAAGAATAAATATTCTGTGAAACAAAATTCACTGGATCAAAAATCCAACGGTGGGTAAAATTTCCTGAATAATTTTTGACACCAATAAAATCAATTGGAATCTTTCAATGAGAGATTTTCTCAAATTAATTAACAAATTTGCAATCCCTATATAAAGGACTCGGGACTTCAAGTCACAGAGTTACAGATAAAAATAGAGGAACCCCCCATAAGGTTCTGCAAAAAAAAAAAAGGATAGAACCTGCAACTGAGAATTGTCTTTCTCTTTCAAAGAAGATCTTCCTCTTTTCAAACCCTAGGTAAAAGAAAAGAAGAGATTAAAAATATCTCATTTGTCTAATGTAAGTAAAACACAAGGGTTTAACCCTTCATATAAGAACTTAGTTCTTCCTCTGGATCTGAGATCCGTAAGATAAATCTCCCACAAGTTGAGAATTTAATTCTCATCGGGAAGATTCTATTCTTCAGACTCAAAATCTTGGGGAAAAAACTAGATAAAAAGAAAAGACAGAAAAGAAACATGTTCCAGAAATTTAATTACTCTGAAAACAGGGTTTAACCCTATAAAGAACTTAGTTCTTATAATAAAAAACATATTAACTTAGTTCTCAAAGAAAACTTGATCCCAGATCTTCAAAACAGAGATCTTGATGATCATCAATAGTTAAAACGCCATTAACAGATAGTAAATCTCTAAAAAAAAGAACTCAGCGTCTCACGTGCTTCCCACGTGAGCGCCCAACAAAGAAAAGAGCTCAGCGCCTCACGTACTTCTTGTTGGCTATAGTGCCCTCAAGTCAATTATTGGATCGTAGGCACGTGATTGCAATAATTGAGGGAGGACCTATACCGGTAGAACAGTTTTACTCGAGATGATAGTATGTTATCTGGTTTGTCTTTATCATCATGTACTTGCTTTAGGTGTCTTTACAGATCACTATTACATGTTGATAGAGCCCATAGGATTCTTGCTTGACTACCAGCAGTAAGATGACGATCATATACATGGGAGCTGGATGGTCTATAAGCACATCCTTAAATGTCCCTAGTCGTGGGAGTTTCAAGACTGGGCATCGATACTCCAGAGTAGACTAGTGTATACTGATCGAGACCTCGACGAGGGACGGTGGCCGGTCTCACAAGCCATTGGTGTCAGTTTGTTCACCTAAGATGTATATAGGTGCTCATTGGGTTATGAGTATACCGTACGGACTCGCCGGGAACCTGCTAGTTGGTATTATACCTATTTTCAGATAGTTTCCAGGTGACATGTGTTCATGTTAGTCTATCGACCTGAGATCGTCATTTATCTCGTGTGAGTTCCCACTGTGCTTTGATTACTACCCTACCACGGCTCAAAGGAGTCGTGCAAACAGGTTTTAGTTGGGTACAGTCCCGAGCCACATGAAAGCAGTGAGCGGATCGTCAGGGGATTCGTCTCTCCCGGTATTGGGGTTTGATGTCTCATTGTGCACGGGTGGCCATCACCAGAAATCCTTAGTCAAGGTAGTCGAGAATTACTGATTTAGGATCGGTAGTTTCTGTCACGACCCGAAATAGCATGTGACTGGCACTTGAATCAATGAAGTCTATAGGACCCCATCTAATTCAAGTAAGCCAAAAATCCCAGAAATCTAAACCATTTTAAGGAAGAAGTGAAGAAAACTAGTTTTAAAACAAGTGGTTTTAATAACATAAGCCGAAGTATGCATTTTTTTAAAAATCCCAAGTCTTTTCTGAAAATTTCGGCAGAGTTTCCTTTGTAAATACTGGCCCCAAACGGGGTACAACATGAATAATATATGCACAATGATAAAAAGCATCCCTAAGTGGGAGCTAGCTCTTCGTCAATCGACGGTCACAACCACGCAAACAATATAATATACAACGCCGAAAGGCAAGGATCAAAACTCAAAAGGAAACTCAAAATATCAAGAAAACCATAATAATACAACGCGCGACTCTAAGGTCGAAAGAATAAACAACTGGTTTTCTAAGTCTGAAATAAATATACAAGTCTGGTTGATGAAGTTTACTAGATACAACTGAATAAAAATAGAGTACAATGGTGGTTACGATACAAGTGCACCCACTTACCAAAGCAATCACCCGGAATGGAAACAGTGTGCCAGAAGCCGCAATGAAACCTATACGGCAAGACCTGCAAGAACTGTGGCACAACGGGGGTGAGTTGCCAACTCGTGAGTAGAAAACACCACAGAGCAGAAATCGTATGTATGACTCAATCCTAGATCAATACGATCAGTAATATATATCCCCAATATGATAAAGTCTGAAGCATGATAAGGTGGCAAGGGTAAACAGCTATACATAAGTGTAATACCAAGTGCTCGTGTCAGTGCCTCAAGTAGCAACATATCAAAAATATGAGATATGATCAATGAAATCAACATGAATCAGTGTCAACTATATCATGAAGTCTATAAGTATGTGGATATCATCCAACTATGTAATCAATGCCAGTATGCATGTGGATCTCGTCCACGTGTCAACCCATGACACAACAACATCATGCATGTAAATATCATAAAAGCATATGCATGAAAGTATGAGGATATAAATCATCGTGTGTCTCTCGCGACACATCAAAATCATGGAACCCGAGTGTCCAGCATCGACACTCAAAACATCATGAAACCCGTGTCCAGTATCGACACGTAAATCCTCATATAGCTCAGGCGCCGCATCCTCAGATCGGCCCTCATATATATCTCGCCTCAGGCCCCGCCTACTCCGGTCGCCCTTCATCCATCTCATGACTCCGGTCGGTATCCTCCAGATAACCGACTGGTCCAAATACTATCACCGGTAGGTAGTGCTCCCCTGCTAGGCTCACTGTCTAACAATACGAGTCTTCTTGCCCTGGGGTACCTCACCGGGTCCACCATGTACCCGCAGACGGTGCCTACCGCTCCTCGAATCGGGTTACACATGCCAATCTTAGAACCGAGAAAACACATGGTGGACGCACTGAAATATCATATCAAGAGAAACCGGGTTTTTAAAACAATACATACTCTCTTTTGAAATAACCACGGTTCTCAAATCCAGAAATCTCATGAAAACAACATATCTCAATGCGTATAATCATAATGCATGATGTATGCGACATCTAACAGAAATGTAAGCATATCCGTATATCATGCAACCTGGAATAGTAATATGCACATATCAAGGGAAAACTGCTCTTTCAAATGAATCCAGTTTTAAAATATATCTTGCGGTTCCCAAATCTCCGAAATCAAGCCAGAATCATCTATGTATGTGCAAATATGTATGCATGCAAGTATGGGTGTACAAATGTATGTACGCAAGTATGGGTATACAATATGTATGTACGCAAGTATGAGTGTATAATATGTATGTACGCAAGTGTGGGTATACAATATGTATGTACGAAAGTATGTCATGCAAGGAGTCATATCCTGATGCAACAATCCTACTGTGTAGTAACATGGCAATTATCGATGATGAAGTGTGTGAGCCGGTAAGTAGGTGTACGTGGAGCATACACATCATCGATAATGGTGTTGGTGTCCTGACAGCATGGGTTTAATATAACATAAATCACAAGTATATAAGCATGCAATGCACTAATAACAACATGAATATATGGAAATGGAAGGTAAATGCAACAATAAGGAATCTACATTAGCTATACGAGTCATACAGATTGTCATTTGAAATCATACGAATCGTGGTGTTTGGAAAATAGGGCTACGGTGTTTTTAAGAAAAGAGGTACGTCCTTTGAAATATCCGTAGAATCCCTTGGCCTGTCTTTAAAATACTCACGATTCGTTAGTTTTGGAAATAGGTATGACTCGAGTCTAGTCTAACATCTACAAGTAAACTACAGGATTAAACGAACAGTCTAATCGAAAGGGTAAGGGAAAACCACCTAAGTCTGAGTCGATATATATAAATATAATAGTCGGTGATCCCGCCTCAATAGTATCACATATGATACAATATACAAAATGACATCCTCGAGTCAAGAGTGCGGATCTATCATCAATATATAGCTCGTACGGTAAATCCATCGTACGGCATCCCAAATCTAGATACGGTCAAATATCAGATTCCTCTCATTATTCATTTGGTATCCATATCATCATATCCTGTATTAGGGGTACTGATCTAAGTCTAGTGTAAACTGATACCATCTGCATATATATATGCGTGTGTATGAAAACAAATCGCCTAAAGGCCCGCTATAATCTCATGTCGTATCTCATAGTACGAAACAAAACATATCACCGATATCGTGGCATCATGCCTAATCTCATCGACTCATCTCCCAGTACCATAAACAATCCTCATCATCCATGTATAAGTATATACACACACACACACACACATCCCAATGTGTGTTTATATATATACATATCCCTATAAACGCACAAGTAACACAAAGTAAGCATGTGTGTGCGTGTGGGTGTAAACCTTATTCTAAGGTCCGCGACTAAACTAACTAATGACACTATCATCCAATTATACTAAAATTATCCATGACTCCCAAAGTTTATCTAGATACTTATAATCTCAAAATAAACATATGAATATATCCATATAATATGTACCCTACCCTACACTACACTACGAACTGCAGGGGTGCTATACGCCATCCACCTGACTTCCCCCGTAGTTATATATCTACTCACCTTGATCTTCGCTTGCCGAAGTCGATGACGCCACGCTCATCCGAAGTCGATGATGCCACGTTCATCCTCGTCTTCTCGAAGTCCACGTGGGGGTACCTACAATTTCCAATGCGTCATATAGTATCAAGAATTGAACATGAAAACCAAAACGGCATGCGAATCGCTTATAGGTTAGAACTATAGCCTACGCCTGCAAAACTACCAAACAACCCCCGTCGCAGACGTACAAACATCAGACGACGGAACACAAAATCAAATCCCAAATCCCAAATTAAAACGAAGTCGCCAAAACAATGCAGCACATCGAGAAAATGGTCCCAGATTTTACCCTGAGTGAAATTAGCCAATTTTGCACATATGGATGGTCTAATTTACTGGAGATAATGCCCTCGAACAAGCACGAAGCAATTTGGGTGTACCAAGGCCGCAAATTACGGCCCAAATGATTAAATCCGCGGCCAGAACTTGGAGTGGGGGTCTCAGGTTTTGGGTATAGGTTCTAGGTTGCCTGCACATCTCTCAGTCTTCGCTAAATATTTTTCAGGTGCTCCGGGTGTTAGCAGATATCAAAACACATCACAATTTCTGTAAAATCTGCCGATGTCGGGGTTTCTAAGTTTGGGTTTGGGGTTTTATTCTCTATTTTATTTCAATTTACCATCAATACAGGGGTTGTAGTCCCTAATTACACATCAATTGCACCTTTAGAATCAATTCAAACTCTCATCCCTAACTTGGAATTTTAAAGTTCACTATACAACACGATATCGATTCTAAAATTGTATGGATGCTTAAGGAATTGAAATACTAATCTAATGGTGCAGAAATTACCTCCTTTGGCAACTCAAGAATTTTCTTGAGTTGCCCCAAGTCTTCAAAATCCAATTTTTCTTGGTCCCAAGTGCTTGTGAGAAGCTTGTGCATCTTTTTAATGAAATGGGGATGATGTTTTGAGGTGATTTGGGGTGTGTAGTAAAGAGATAGAGGGGGATGAAGGAGAGGGCTGCCATGGTGAGATGAGGGAGAGAAAGAATGATGAAGATGATGAAGACATGGTCAAATGACCCCTCACTCTTTCTTTCTCATGCCCATACCTCCCTTTGTTTAATCATTTCTTTTTCTTTTCTTTTCTTTTCTTTTCTTCTCTCTTCTCACTCAAAAACAAAGCCACGAGAGAAATATAAGGAAAAGCCATGATAAAATGTAACACAAGTGTAAAAATGATATGGTACATGTCATGTGCACCATTCAAGCTTAATGCGCGATTAGCGATATTTAATCGCGATTAGCGATATTTAATCGTGATTAGCACTAAAAATTGAATATAATCAATCATAAAAATTCATAATTTGCCTAAATCACATAAAGCACCCTCATTTCAGTAATTCTTATAATTTTCCAAATTTTTCCCGATTTATCGGTATTTAATTATACCGCACTATGAAAATATTAACAATATTTATTATTTAATTATAAAAATTCCTAAAAATAATATTTTATTTTTCTGAAATGTTACATTCTTCCCCCTTTAAAGAAATTCGGTCCCCGAATTTAAATTTGAACTCCCCCAATTTCTAAAACATTTCAGTAAAAGACTAAGTCATCGGTGTCCCGAAATCATAAATACATAAAGCACATCGTAGCGCAATGCATGCGCATGAAAAACAAGTATATAATCCAAAATCAAAACTCCGTCAAGCATCCCGCAATCATCGGAGTTACGGTGAAGACACCAATGTCAAATCTAATACGAAAACCAACATGATATACATCAACTATACATGTAAATATCATTAAAACATCGGAAAGAAAAGCATGCCAAACCTTTTCAAGTCGCTGTGCGATGCGCGTATCACTGCACGGTGGCGGACGTCTGTTATAAGAAAATAACTATATATATACATACCCTCTGTTTAACATATACGTCCCGCCGTTTTGAAAATAATTTAGAAGGGTTTCCTTTATAAAGTGTTTCGTGTCATCTCGGACACGTAGGTAAATACTGAAACTATAGCTCTTTCTTTGGAAATCCTTTCGATAACTATCAATGCATGCAAAAATATGTTCAGGTACTGTCCTCGGACTAGTCCTGCTCAGCTACTATACCAAATAGTAAATATCATAAAAAAGCATACTGCTCAAAGGAAATCAATCTCAATGTATATATGAATGCCGCGTGCGTCTGGTGCTCATGGAAATCGAAATCCATGAATTTGCCAAACATGTGCACAGAAACAAAATCTAAATGCAACGGGTGTGCACGAAACACCTGTCGTAGGCAATGGGTGTGCCTGACAGCAATATCAGGTGTATCTGATATGCACGAAGAATCTCGATTTAGTGCATCTGATGTGCACCAAAATCGCATCAAGTGCCCAAATATGCGCAAGAATCCAAATCAAATGCATAGAGTGCACGAAATCGAAATCAATATCATAATCGAAATCGACGGTATACAATAAACCTCAATCCAAATCAGGTATACCGCGGTATATACTCTCATAACCGTGTGTATCAGTGTGCACAAAATCGAATCAAAATACTAAGAGTGCATGAAAGCTATGCCGAGAACACAAGTCAAATCATATACATACCATAGGTATGAAATCAAAATCAACCCAACAGTATGAAATCCATGAAGTCATAAACATGTGCAGCCGAGGCACAAAAACGTTGTCAAGTGCAATAACTGTGCACAATCATAAATCAACACAACGGTGTATAAAGCATATCTCAAGTGCAATAACTATGCACAAAATATAAATACCCAGTAGGTACAGCCATGGTGCACGAAAACGATATCATGAAACTCAGTCATCAAAACTCAATCATGCGAATAGATCGCCCAAAATACTGAAATTAAAGATGGCGGAAACAGTCCCGCTCAAGCATATTCTCTAAGAATCTCTGGCCAACTGTCGTGGTCACTCATAACATGTCTCGTCGACGATGCCGAACTCTGGCCCACTAGGTGTGCGTAATATGACCGGTCCTGGGTCCAAGTCTTCTCGTAAATTATTCCAGATAGGTCCTGTCGAGGTCTCTCTCCCAAATCTCGTTTTGCCGAACTGGCCGGAAGTCATCATCCTTTACTAAATCTGTTTCTTGTTCCGGAACGGCTGCATACTCATCACGACTCCTTCTAGAAGATATAACCATATTCGACGCCTCTGCATGCGTATCACGTCTCTGATGTCAGCGGAGTGGAACATCATGTCATCAAAATCTCTTATGAACCTCATACTCCACTTTTCTCTAATGTCGACTGATTCAGACTCGTCTCTTTGTGGCTGCATAGACTACGCTCCAACGGCTATACTCGTATCTGGAGTCTCCCCAGCAATGTATCCCATCACATGATATCCGAATGACGTCGAACCTTTCTATCGATTCGTCAAGTTCCATAACCCTCAAGAGCTCAACATCTTGAGTACAGTTTTAATAGCATCGAGTACATGCCACAGTACCTATGGACCAACCGTAGAAGGGCAAACCCAAGCCTCACTAATGACACCGCTGAACTGCCGCAAACCTGAAGGTTCCAAGGCATTCTCATGGTCATTATATCGAGTTAAGGTTTCATTCTTCTAGAGGGTCCATGGAATTACTTGCATGTTTCTCCGAATACTTTAAACTTGGAAAAAATGGGTTCCTGACATTCGATCGTTTCCTTCGACTCCCAACGTACCTGTGTGAAGTCGTCTCTAGCTGGAATCAATCAATCTGATGACCTCACATCGGGGTAGGCAACAAATCACATGTCCTAGTCATTCCTCCTTGGGTGATTAGCGATCTTCTATCATATCTCTAAGCACAACTCGTGCGGCAATAGCTCCAAACATCTAGGGCGATATCTCGTCAGTCGCAGCAATAACTGAATCATTCATCTGCACGCTGAACAGTGCCTCAATCATCAAGTATAATCGGTGCATTGACGGTCATCACATTCTGGCTGGCCTTTAGCAGTAGCCTGATCCTCCGGTGCTGATCTGCACATCCGAGAAATCTTGTAAAAGCGATCCATCAACGCTCATGGCGCGAAAACACAAAAAAACGACGCCTCTATGCAATCGTATGTCCCTGGAATCATGCCCTGGTCAGTCCTCGTCCGTGACGAGCTCGTGCTGACCGCAACTCTAGCCGTAGCTCTCTCTGCCCGTGTAATCGTGGCAGCAAAACCATGAACCAATATCGATGATGATAGATCATAGGAATGGATATAATAATGTGCAAGGAAATGTACATCCTAAGGTTTCTTAAGCGGAGTAGCGTATCGTAAGTATGCCGCGGAACATACACACGGTACGTCACTCTATTGAAGTCACCTACTCCATCAACCAAAGTCAACCTACGCGACGAAAGTTCGGGTCTAATATGCCCTCGACCAAGTCTAAGTTCCATAAGGTCAAACCTAAGTTCCGAATATTTACAAATGCTCTAGGCTCCGCATAGTCAAACATAGACTCGAACCATGGTTAACCTAGCGCTCTGATACCAACTTTGTCACGACCCGAAATGGCATGTGACCGGCACTTGAATCATATGAAGTCTATAGGACCCCATCTAATTCAAGTAAGCCAAAAATCCCAGAAATCTAAACCATTTTAAGGAAGAAGTGAAGAAAACTAGTTTTAAAACAAGTGGTTTTAATAACATAAGCCGAAGTATGCATTTTTTAAAATCCAAAGTCTTTTCTGAAAATTTTGGCAGAGTTTCCTTTGTAAATACTGGCCCCAAACGGGGTACGACATGAATGATATATGTACAATGATAAAAGGCATCCCCAAGCGGGAGCTAGCTCTTTGTCAATCGACGGTCACAATCACGCAAACAATATAATATACAACGCCGAAGGGCGAGGATCAAAACTCAAAAGAAAACTCAAAATATCAAGAAAACCATAATAATATAACGCGCGACTCTAAGGTCGAAAGAATAAACAACTGGTTTTTTAAGTCTGAAATAAATATACAAGTCTGGTTGATAGAGTTTACTAGATACAGCTGAATAAAAATAGAGTACAATGGTGGTCATGATACAAGTGCACCCACTTACCAAAGCAATCACTCGGAATGGAAACAGTGTGCCAGAAGCCGCAATGAAACCTGTACGGCAAGACCTGCAAGAACTGTGGCACAACGGGGGTGAGTTGCCAACTCGTGAGTAGAAAACATCACATAGTAGAAATCGTATGTATGACTCAATCCTAGATCAATACGATCAGTAATATATATCCCCAATATGATAAAGTCTGAAGCATGATAAGGTGGCAAGGGTAAACAACTATACATAAGTGTAATACCAAGTGCTTGTGTCAGTGCCTCAGGTAGCAACATATCAAAAATATGAGGTATGATCAATGAAATCAACATGAATCAGTGTCAACTATATCATGAAATCTATAAGTATGTGGATATCATCCAACTATGTAATCAATGCATGTATGCATGTGGATCTCGTCCACGTGTCAACCCATGACACAACAACATCATGCATGTAAATGTCATAAAAGCATATGCATGAAAGTATGAGGATATAAATCATCGTGTGTCCCTCGCGACACATCAAAATCATGGAACTCGAGTGTCCAGCATCGACACTCAAAACATCATGAAACCCGTGTCCAGCATCGAAGCATAAATCCTCATATAGCTCAGGCGCCGCATCCTCAGATCGGCCCTCATATATATCTCGCCTCAGGCGCCGCCTACTCTGGTCGGCCCTCATCCATCTCATGACTCCGGTCGGTATCCTTCGGATAACCGACGGGTCCAAATACTATCACCGGTAGGTAGTGCTCCTATGCCAGGCTCACCGTCTAACAATACGAGTCTTCTTGCCCCGGGGTACCTCACCGGGTCTACCATGTACCCGCAGACGGTGCCGTTCCCCTCCGAATGGCGGCCAAGACAGGGACATCTTGCCTGAGATTCGGGGCAGATGCTATTTGGTTTTATCCGTCCACCTCTCCGAAGATGCCAAGTTGATTTATGGCACCGTGTATCGAAGGTTTAGACGGATGCGGCCGATGTAGCAGACTTCGTCAGATTCCCCCTCGTTTGAGGGGTTTTTGATTGTGGGGATGCTCTTCCCTGCAGGCGCAAGCCCCTACAGTTAATTACGCTACCGCATCGCGGTACCAACTTTCTCCTTCTCCAGAATTTCACTTCGTGTCATGGGTGTTTGTTTTGTTTGTGGTTCCCCGTGTATTGTATACGGAGACTAATTTCTGTCATCGCCCGTAGGACGTGGATTAGTCCAAATCCGTATTTACTTAGATTTGGGTTTGGTGTTTTAGTTTAAGGATACGTTAGCCATATTGAGACTAAGATCAACTTAAACGTTCGTTAAGGATACGTTAGTACAGTTTGAGACTAAGATCAACTTAACGGGATCGTTTAGATCCGACAAAAGAGCATTTGGAGGCTCTATTGTTCCAGTTTAGGGACATGGTGGTCCATTGCCAGTTTATGGACATGGTGGTCCATTTCCAGTTTAGGGACATGGTGGTCCAATGTTCCAGTTTAGGGACATGGGGGTCCAATGGTAGTTTAAGGACGCATAAGTCCATGAGTTTAGGGACCCTACAGTCCGTATGTATGTGTGGTTGTCGGGACCCGTCACCTCTCTGACGTCGTTGAAGGATTACAACGATAGGTGTCAGAGGAGTTCGGAGATGTACCCTTGAACCGGATGTAAATTGATTTAAGAGAGCAATCTTGCTCAGTCAATTTAATTTGAGGACTTACGACCATGATTGGGCTAAGTCCAGTCGAGAATATTCAACGTTTTTATCTTTGGCCTATTAGGCCTGTGCTGGGGCTTTGCCTCTGTTTAATAATGCACTGCATTTTATTTTGGCCTATAAGGCCTTTTTGATTTGGGCTCAGTCCCTTTATAAATGATGCAGAGTATCTGTTTTTGTCTTGACAGACCTTTGTTTGGGCTCCGCCCTTCTTTAAAATAATGCATTGCATTTAATTTGGCCTGTTAGGCCTTTTTTAATTGGGCTTGGCCCTTCTACAAATAATGCAGTGCATAAATTATCTGACAGTGGCTTGTAAGGCGCTTTGCGCCAATTATTGAGTGCAAGCGCATGTGGAGGTGACACGTGTCACGCTCTGATGAGCGCAAGCGCAACAGCGCAGTGCGCTGCGTCAGTGCGCTGTGTCAGTGCGCTGCGCTGTTGCGCTACTGACACGTGGCGCGCTCTGGTGAGTTGCGCCAATTTCAGAGAGCAATGCTCTATCTTAAAAGCGCAGATACAAGTGCAAGGCACTGTTTTAATATCTTGATCCAATTTTGGATTCAAGAAAAGAATCTTTAAGATTACAGAACCAATGGTTCATAAAAAAGGCAATGGCTTTGTTATTATTATTTTTATTATTTTTTTTATTGAAGATCCTTGATTTTGTTCTTAGATCAATGATCTATTCAGAAGAAATTCTTCTTTTTTATAAAGATTTTACCTTTTTTCTTTTTTCTGAATTCTTCTCAGAGTTCTTTAGAGGGATTCTCTCTTTGTTTCTTGAGTTTCTCTCTTCTCTGTATTGTGTTGTTGTCTTTTGGAATTGGGGTCTATGGGCCTTTATATAGTGCCCATTAATTTGTTAAATTTGTTAAAGAGACCATTCTCTGAGTGATTTGGGGAATTTTCCCCACCGTTGGATCTTTGATCCAAGGGCTTCTGCTTTACAGAAGACAATCTTCTTGTTTTAACAAGAACAGAAAGATCTTACTGGAATTTTAATTCTGTTTGGTGCAAACGCACCAGTTCTTGACACGTGTCACGCAGCGCACAGCGCAGCGCAACTGCGCTGACACGTGTCGCGCAGCGCAACTGCATTTGCGCAACTGCACAGACACGTTTCGCGCAGCGCACAACGCAGCGCAACTGCGGTGACACGTGTCGGGCAGCGCACAGCGTAGCACAAGTGCGCTTGCGTAACTGAAGCGTTGCTTCCTTTAATTTTGTTTTAAATAGAGCCTTGCTCTGATTGGGCGCACTGCCTTGGGCGCTGCGCTCCCTGCGCTGGCGTGTCTGATCATGATACGTGGCGCTCTGCGCGCAGCGCAGGGGATCTGAAGCGTTGCTTCACTTATCTTAACTTTAATTTTCAGTTTAATTTCGAAACAAAACTTTGCTCTGATTGGGGAAACAAAAGCGTTGCTTCGTTTCCCGCCTTGGAATTTGAACAGAGTTTTGCTCTGATTGGGGTAAACAAATGCCCCCCATCGTTGCGCTTACGTGGCCCCAAACGTGAGCGCAGCGGTGGCGAAATTCCAACCGTTGCGGCAACTCAGGAGTTGAAGGGACGCCAAGCGCCTATAAATAGGACCCTTGGTTCTCAACAGATGATCACCATCTTCAAGACTTCTCATTTCTCAGGACTTCAGAGCTTTGCTCTCGCTTTCAAGAACTTAAGAGTTAAACTCTAGAAAACTTTTAGGTAAAATTAACTTAAATTAAATTAAGTTAATTTTAAATAACAGAGCCTTGCTCTCATAGATCTTTGATCTAAAGAAAACCCATTTAGGGTTTTATTAGTAGAGCTCTGCTCTCCTTAGATCATGATCTTTCCTTGGGGCTTCTTAGCCCATGAATCAGAGCTCTGCTCTCTTGATACAAGTAGAATCTTAATCTTTTGTGAAGAACTCTTAAGAGTTTGATCATGAATAATGAAAACCAAAAATGGAGTTTTATCTTTTCATAGCAAGGCTCTCAGCGTTCTCGAGGAATTTCTTTAAATTCCCCTCATTACTGAATTTGATAAGTGTCACCTCTGTTTGTAGAGCATTGCTCTCGAGGATTTTAACTCCCTGTGCCTGTTTTTAATAAGAATTCTCTTAATCAGCCTGTCTGCTAATTCTGTTAATTTTCTTTTACAGGAGCAATGGACGCCCACATGTACGATCTCGATGAAATCATCTCTTACGGAGACATTCGCCGACTCGGGCGTTCTCAGAACCGAGAGCTTACAAACGTTGAGTGTGCTGAAATCATGAGCCGCTTCGACGCATACAACGGTCAACTGCTTCCTTGGCGCTCGCCTCTCCTGAAGCTTATTGTGGGAGCAATTTAGGAAGTGCTTCCCTTATTCTGTACCGGCGTGCCGCTTAGGGCATTGGACACCGCCGAGGACAAGGTGCACTTGGTGTACCTGATGAACCTGATCTCGAAGAGACGGCGAGACAATCTTGTCGATCTCTTGCACCAGGCCTTTCAACAGTCCGCCATTCTTGCTGCCTATCGGAGGGTGGAGGACATCAGTGGGGATCCTGACGCCCGTGCTTGCGAAAGGAAGCATACCAGGATGGTTCACCAAGCTTGGAAAGTCTTGGACAAGGTCACTTTCGAGTTCCTCAATCCCTGTCCAGGATCTGAGGTTTTGCCGTTGTAACCATTTGATGATGTTTTTCGTTTACCGCTTTCATGATTGTAAGAATTTTTGGCAATATGAATGGAAATTTTTTATTTCAGCTTGTCTTATTTCTCGTTCTGAGTCTTTTGCACATGCATGAATGAGTGTGTCTCGAACGCTTGATCAAACGCACATTGGATGTTCTTTCTGTTGCTTTCTTCTTTCTTTTATTATTAGTATGCTGCCTTAGTAAACATGGTTGACAGATGATAGATCGAACATCCTGTCTTGGCTTCTTCAAGAGGTAATGATGGCTTATGACGCAGGTTCAGATCTGCTGAGTAAGACTTTTCAACTTTATGAGCCGTGAGGGTCTCATAAAGACTTTTCTCCCTACGGATCGAGAGGATCTAGTAGGTGTATTTTCTCCTTAGAAATCGTGAGGATTCCTAAGTGCGATTTCTCTTATGATTCGTAAGGATCTTATGAGAGAATTTTTCTTCTTATGAGTCGAGAGGACTCGTAAGCGGTTGTTTCCCTCCTTGTCGAGATTCGACTTTGGAGAGTGAGACCCGTGGATAGTATGCAAGAGACCGTTTTAGACCGACTTGCAGGATCCCAGTGCTTAGGAAACAAGTTTTTTTTAATCCCTGCTTCCTAAGGCTTTATCTTGCAAGTTGAGATGAATCGGGAATTCCTCGCGAAGACACTAATTTCCTCACGAGCCGAGACGAATCGAGCAGTTCTCATCAAGGACACTAATTTCCCTGAGTTGAAGTATTTTGCTGAGGATACTGGTTTCCTCGAAGTTGAAACGAATCAGAGTATTCCTGCAAAGACGCTAGTTTCTCTGCAGGTCAACGCGAATCGAGAAGTTCTCTTCAAGGACACTGGTTTCCCTGAGTCGAAGTATTTGCCAAGGACACTGGTTTCCCTGGGGTTGAAACGAATCGATGTATTCCTGCAAAGACGCTAATTTCTCTGTGGGTCGACGCGAATCAAGAAGTTCTCGTCAAGGACACTGGTTTCCCTGAGTCGAAGTATTTTGCCGAGGACACTGGTTTCCTTGGGGTTGAAACAAATCGGGGTATTCCTGCAAACGCTAGTTTCTCTGCGGGCTGACGCGAATCAGGAGGCTCTCATCAAGGACGCTAGTTTCCCTGAATTGAGGTATTTGCCAAGGACACTGGTTTCCCTGGGGTTGAAACGAATCGATGTATTCCTGCAAAGACGCTAGTTTCTCTGCGGGTCGACGCGAATCAAGAAGTTCTCGTCAAGGACACTGGTTTCCTGAGTCGAAGTATTTTGCCGAGGATACTAGTTTCCTCGGGGTTGAAACGAATCGGGGTATTCCTGCAAAGTCGCTAGTTTCTCTGCGGGCCGACGCGATTCGGGAGGCTCTCATCAAGGACGCTAGTTTCCCTGAATTGAGGTATTTTCCAAGGACACTGGTTTCCCTGGGGTTGAAACGAATCGATGTATTCCTGCAAAGATGCTAGTTTCTCTGCGGGTCGACGCGAATCAAGATGTTCTCGTCAAGGACACTAGTTTCCTTGAGTCGAAGTATTTTCCCGAGGACGCTGGTTTCCTCGAAGTTGAAACGAATCGGAGTATTCCTACGGAGACACTGGTTTTTCTACGGGCCGACGCGAATCAGGAAGCTCTCATCAAGGACGCTAGTTTTCCTGAATTGAGGTATTTACCAAGGACACTGGTTTCCCTGGGGTTGAAACGAATCGATGTATTCCTGCAAAGACGCTAGTTTCTCTGCGGGTCGACGCGAATCAAGAAGTTCTCGTCATGGACACTGGTTTCTCTGAATTGAGGTATTTTACCGAGGACACTGGTTTCCTCGAAGTTGAAACGAATCGGAGTATTCCTGTGGAGACACTGGTTTCTCTGCGGGTTGACGCGAATCAAGATGTTCTCGTCAAGGACACTGGTTTCCTTGAGTCGAAGTATTTTGCCGAGGACACTGGTTTCCTCGAAGTTGAAACGAATCGGAGTATTCCTGCAAAGACACTGGTTTCTCTGCGGGCCGACGCGAATCAGGAAGCTCTCATCAAGGACGCTAGTTTCCCTGAATTGAGGTATTTCCAAGGACACTGATTTCCCTGGGGTTTGAAATGATCTCTGGTGGTCTTTTAGGTTTTATATGAGTTACCGTCAAAACCGTGAAGTTAGAAATTTGATCTTCGCTTCGTTTGCTGGTACTGCGTCTGCTGTATCGAGACGAATGTCACGGTTGTCTCTAGGTTGTTGGTGAACCGTCGAGATTTGGTTTCGCTTTCTGGCGGAGCCTGTCGGGAAGGTATGGTGCCCTCTTTGTTTGTGCCCTTGGATTGTATACAGGGATCGATGTGATCTCACCTGTAGGGCAAAAGTTTCATTATTTTATTATATTTTTTTATTATTGTTTTATTTCCGCGATGCTCTATCATTTCAGGTTTTATATCGCGAAAGTCGCGATTGCCCAATCATTTCGGCTATTTTTCGCGGTGCCCAATCATTTCGGCTATTTATTTTATTTTTACTCGCTACTTTTTATTGCGAGTTGCCTAATCATTTCGGCTATTTTGTATGCATACGTTTTTACTTGCTGCTTTTTATTGCAAGTTGCCCTATCATTTCGGCTATTTCGTATGCATGCGCGGCTTGCTGGCTTTTCGCTGTAAGCATGGAATTAGACACCGATTTCGGCATCAGCACCGCTAAAACTGGGATATTGCCAGGAGCGAATCATCATTTGCCTCTGTCGATGTTGAATAAAGGTGGCTTAGCGAACAGGGTTAGGGTCCTGTCGACTAAGGCTTTTGACTTCATGAGCCGTAAGGGTATTTCTCCCTACAAGTCGTGAAGATCTTGTAGGTGTATTTTCTCCTTAGGAATCGTGAGGATTCCTAAGTGCGTGTTCCTCTGTAGGTCGTAAGGATCCTACAAGAGGGTTTTCTCCTTGTAAATCGAGAGGACTTATAAGGGTTGTTCATCATGCGAACATATCCCTAGTTATGGGTGGGACTTCGTTAGGGAAATGTTTATTCGCGCCCGTGGATTGTATACAAGGGTCAGTACCGAGCCACTTGTAGGGCAATATTGAAGGTTGTGGGGGTTGCTTAAGCACAGGTTTAGGTCTCTGTAACTTAAGACTTTCAAATCTTATGAGCCGTGAGGGTCCCATAAGAGAGTTCTCCTTACGAGTCGTGAGGATCTCGCAAGTGTATTTTCTCCTTATGAATCGTGAGGATCCCTAAGTGTGTTGCTCCCTTGTGAGTTGTAAGGATCTCACGCGGGTGGTTTCTCCTTACAAGGTCAAGAGGACCCTGTAAGTGTCCTTTAACGAGGTTGCACCCTTTCGGGTTTTCACAAACACTCGCCGGTAGTCCTGCTGTTTTAACTCACGGAGCCCTTTCGGGTTTTCATCCGTGCCCATTTTGCTTATGGACATACCGTTTTTTTATTTTTTATTATTATTTTTTTACGAGGTCGCGCCCTTTCGGGTTTTCACGAACACTCGCCGGTAACCCTGCTGTTTTTACTCACGGAGTCCGTTCGGGTTTTCATCCGTGCCCATTTTGCTTTTGGACATACCGTTTTTTTTAATATTTATTTTATTCTTTTTTATTATATATATATTTTTTATCGGCTTTGTGATGTTTCAATTCACCGTAGTTTATCGAGATCTCGGTTTTAGGACGTAATGGTCCGTCATTAGTTTAAGGACGTTTCGGTCCGTCATTAGTTTAAGGACGTTTCGGTCCGTTGTTGAAGAAGGCCGGCTACTGCTTATAGAAGTTAAGCTTAGGAAGATAGCGAGCGGACATAGTCGTCGTCATCTATCATTGACCTAGGCTGTGGCTTATTAAGCGTAGTATTTCTTCAGGAAGCGACCGTTTATTGGCCTGAAAGGCCTTTCACCGTGCATATCCATGAGTAGATAGGCTCCACCCTGGTAGACCTTGTCTATGATGTACGGGCTCCCCACTTGGCGCGATTGGGGATCATAGATCTTTTGACCACTAGCACGAGTTCGCCTTGGCGGAATGTCCTCGGCCTAGTCAGTCTTTCATATGAGCGCGTCATCTTTGCTTTATAAGCCTCCAGATTTTATTGCGCTATGAGCCGGGTTTCATCAAGGGCATCAAGCTCCTCAAGCCGAAGGTGAGCATTTTCTTCGTCCGTCAGCTCGTAGTGGACTGCCACTCGTAGAGAAGGTAATTCGATCTCGAGGGGGAGTACTGCTTCCGTACCGAATACCAACGTGTATGGCGTTGTGTTCGTGGCCGTCTTGAACATAGTTCGGTACGCCCAGAGAGCTTCTTGCAGTCACTCATGCCAGTCTTTCTTGTTTCGGAACACCGTCTACTTTACGATTTTCATCAAGGTCTTGTTGAAGGCCTCAGCTAGACCGTTAGCTCGCGGATTATAAACTGAGGAATATCTCCAGTCTATATTGTGTTGTTGCGCGAAGCGACTGATCTTGTGGCTTCTGTAGGCTGGCCCGTTATCGGAGATGATCCGTCGCGGAGTTCCAAACCGATATATGACGTGTGTCTTGAAGAAATGGAGGATATTCTCCGTCTTCATTTCTCTCAACGGTACTGCTTCTGCCCATTTGGAGAAGTAATCAGTCGTCGCCAGGATGAAACGATGTCCCCTAGACGATGCTGGTTCGATGGGGCCGACAATGTCAGTTCCCCACATTTCGAACGGCCAGCTAGCCACCGTTGGATGTAGTGGATTTGGATGCTGGTGGATGAAGTCCCCATGGATTTGGCATGAGTGGCACTGCTTCGCATATTCGAGGCAATCCTGGATCATCGTAGGCCAATAGTAGCCCATTCGTTTAATCTTCAACTTCATCTTCGGGTCTGCTTGGTGAGAATCGCAGAGTCCGTCATGAACTTCCTGAATGACTCTTTTCGCTTCGTCAGGTCCTAGGCATCTTAACCACAGAGTGTCAAACAACCTCTTGTACAGAGTATCATTGACTAAGGCGAAAGACAGAGTTCGTTTCATAAGCTGATGTCTTGAGAACGCATCTTCGGGCGTTCGACGGTATTTGAAGTAGTCTATAAAGACTTCTCTCCAATCTTCAGCCTTTTCTCGGTCTTTTATTTGTAGGGCCGTTTGCTCAGACGCTCCCTTTTCTTCGGATAATTCCGAAGATATTTCTGCTGGGGCAAGCACCCGACGACTTTGTACCACGATTCTGACGTCATCGAGGTTCTCGTCAGCCAGTTCCTTAGCGAGCTTGGCTAATGCGTCCGCTTTGCTGTTTTCCGCACGCGGTATGTTTTCCAAAGTGTAGGAGGGAATCTGGGTCAACAGTTCCTGCACCTTCTCGCCGTATTTTACTAGTTCGGGTTTGCACGTCTGGTAGTCGCCATTTACTTGACTAAAAACCAGTTGGGAGTCTCCGTATATGAGGAGGTTTTCAATTCCCATGTCGATGGCGATCTCGAGGCCTGCTATCAAAGCTTCATATTCGGCTTCATTGTTCGTCCTCGGCTCTGTTAAGGAGAAGGCAAAGTGCATTATCCCTCCTTATAGAGTTACAAAGATGAGGCCTACCCCTGATTTGATTATGGGGGTGCTTTGTTTGCGCTTCTTCATGGAAGACGCTCCATCAAAATAAAGCTCCCATCGGGTATCACTACCGTCGATCGCATCAAATGCATGTTCGTCTGGCAATTCGCAATTCAGAGGAGAATCGGCAGGTATCGGATGCTCAGCGAGGAAGTCGGCGATGGCCTGGCCTTTCACTGCCTTGAGAGGTTGATATGTTATCGAGAACTCCATCAAGAGCAGGGCCCATTTAGCGAGTCTCCTTGTCAATATGACCTTCGACATTAAATATTTAAGGGGGTCCACCTTCGAAATGAGACGGACTTCATGTGCCAACGCATAGTGCCTGAGCTTAGTTATCGTGAAGATCAACGCCAGGCGGTGTTTTTCGATGGGGGAATAGTTGCTTTCTGCCCCCAGCAGAACTTGACTCAAATAGTAGAGTGCTCTTTCTTTCCCTTGATTGTTCTCTTGTGTCCATAATGCGCCTAAAGAACCTTCGAGGGCGGTTGTATAAAGAATGAGGGGCTTTCCCTTGACCGGAGTAGCCAACACTGGCAGGTTCTGCAGGTATTGCTTGATCTCGTCTAGCGCACTTTGGCATTTTTGGTCCCAGACGAACGGGGTTCCCTTCTTCATCAGGTGGCTGTAAGGATGGCACTTGCCTGAAAGGTTGGCTATAAATCGCTGTATATACGCGAGCTTCTCTTGGAGATACCGCAGCTGTTTGAGAGTTCTTGGCGGGGGCATTTCCATGATCGCCTTAATCTTTGACGGATCTATCTCAATACCTCGGTGTCGGATGATGAATCCCAGGAATTTGCTCGAGGAACCTCCAAATGCACACTTGAGAGGGTTCATCTTCAAGTTGTATTTTCGAAGGCGTTGAAATACGATCTTCAGATGCTCGAGATGTTCCTCGTACGACTTGCTCTTAACTACGAGGTCGTCGATATAGCATTCGACGATTTCATGTATAAGGTCATCGAAGATCGTTGTCATAGCCCTTTGATAAGTGGCACCGGCGTTCTTTAGACCGAAGGGCATCACCTTGTAGCAGAATATTTCCAAAGGGGTCCGGAAAGCAGTGTGCTTCTGGTCTTCGGGATGCATCCTTATCTGATTATATCCTGATGAGCCGTCCATGAAGGAGAAAACCTCGTGAGTGGACGTGTTATCTATCATCAGCTCGGTGACTGGCACTGGGAAATCGTCTTTCAGGCAAGCTTTATTGAGATCCCGGAAATCCACGCATATGCGCACTGTCCCATTTTTCTTCATCACCGGGACGATGTTGGCGATCCAGTCAGGATACTGAACCTCTTGGATGAAGCCAGAGTCGATTAGCTTCTTGACTTCGGCGTTAATGCTCATCTCAAGCTCGAGCCGCATTCTTCTCGGCATCTATTTGACTGTCTTGACGTCCGGGGATATCGCCAATTTATGCACAGCAATTTCTGGATCTAGTCCTGGCATTTCAAAATAGTTTCATGCGAAGCAATCTCTATGCTGTATAAGTACGTCTTTTAACGCAACCACCCTTTCCTCAGATAGTAGCTCGCTGACGAATGTCGGTCTCGGGTCGTTCGTCATTCCCAACTCAATTTTCTTGAGGTTATCTGCAGTAGTATGTATTCCATCTTCCAGCTCTTTCGGTGCTGGTGGAAATTCTGAGATCACCTCATCGTTGCTGTTTTCGAAGCACCAGGGAAGATCATCCATATTCTCGGACTCTTCTTTTGATATTGTTATCATGAGACAAGTACGAGCTCGCTTCGAAGACCGATATGAATCTGGTTCTGCTTTCGTGGCTTTGGGTTCGTGCTTTTGTGGCGGCGTTACCCTCCAGCTGTCAGACAGAGCAAACTTGCCGAGCTGATACCGATCTTCAACCCAATTCTTGAAGGTGAAGCAGTCTTCGAGAGGGTGCCCTATTACTCAGTGATAGGAGCAATAGTTTGGGTGTGAGACTTCGCCTGCTTGTTCGAGGTGCTTGGACTCCGGCGGCGTAATCATTTGGTGTCTTATAGCGAGGTCACGTATCTTATTTGTCTTGTCTCGAGGAAAAGAGTACGCTCGACCCATTTTCTTCACAAGGGATAGATCAGAACCGCTCGATTCTCGACCGCGTGGCTTCTTGGTCCCGCTTTGTCTTTGCTGAATGCCTTTTTCGCATTTTGACTTGTTTCTGCCTCTGCGTCGGGCCCTTTTTACGACAGGTTGACAAAGAGGGGCCTTTTCATCTTTCGCGGCCTATTGGAGAAGGCGTTGCGTCTTGGTTTTCTCGTAGATGGCCATTTCGCGGTTGTGGTCGTCTCGAACTTTTTGACCAGCTTCCCTTATAAGCTTGTCCATTTGTTCTTCGAACGACGGACTGGGCATTTTTACGTTGGGGACTTTTTCTGGCTCAGGGTTAGCATCTTCCCATTGAGCATCCCCTTCGTCGTTAAAGTTATGCACAACATAGCAGTCGCGGAGTAGCTCTCGTTTCTTGGACTGAATGTAACCAAGTCCGATTGTTTCCATCCTCCCTTTAGGCAACTTGTGTTGAGTTCCAGGGACGTTCCAGACCCTGTTATAGTACTTAGCTTTTCGAGCGGTCTGTTTGAAGGGTATCCCCTGGCACTTTAACAGTCTTTTCAAGCCTTCTGTATAATATCCAGGCAGACGGGTGGGCTGAAGCCTATCAAGCGTAGGATCCGCACCGTGCCAGATTTCTTTCTCCACTTTGGTTTCTTCAGAGTGGTAGAATAGAATTGCCTTTTCGCTTTCTCGCCTGGGAGGGACATAGAACGTCCGCAGCTCCTCTACACTGTAGGTATCGAGCGCATCCAATTCTTTATGATGTTTAAGTGGAACCATGGCGACTTGCAGACTTTGCTCTTCGTCAGCGAAAGTTTGTATTGAAGGTCGAGCGGAAAATATAGCATGGACTTCATCTTCCGATTCACTGCCAAAGATCAACGTAGGAGCGGATGGTCCCGGCTTGTTGTATTGGGATGGACCCGAATAAACTATCTCTTCCTCATCCTCAGTATCACTCCCGAAAACAGGGATGGTAGCGTTAGCTTTGTTCTCCGGCTTGTGACACCTCTCCGTGTCTTCGAAATCCGGTAAAAAGTATTTGGCATCTTCATATTTGCGGACTTCGTTCACAGAAAACGGGTTCAGTTCTCCCGTCACGGTATACTCGAGACCATCCTTAAAATATTTCATACACTGGTGCTGTGTAGAAGGGATGATGTTGTACTCGTGTAACCATGGTCGGCCAAGCAGAGCATTGTAGCATGTCTTGGCATCTATGACATGGAATTTAATGTCCATGACGAGCAGCCCGAAGCGTAACGTTAGTATCACAGACCCAAGAGTTCTTGATGATTGAGAGTCGAACCCGGAGATGGTGATCTTGTCCTGAGCAAGGTGCTGGACGCTCATGCAGATTTCCTTTAACACCCGCACATTGAGGAGATTAACGGAGGATCCATTGTCGACCAGGATTTTGCCTATCTTTATATCATGGCAGTATCCTGAGACATAGAGGGGGCGATTGTATTCGCACGTCCCTAGGAGAAGGTCTTCATCGCCAAAGGTGATATCGGTCGTGTGCACTTCCTCCAATTCATCCTTCATCTTTTCTTCGGCGAGAAAAGCTTGGGATTGCTCCGGCTCCTGTAGTGCCTTGATTAATGAATCCCTTGCCTCTTTTGATAGTAAAAGGGCGTCAAGAATGCTGAGCTGCGAGGGTAGCTTCCTCAGATGGGCTAGAACGTTGTAATCCACCTTATTTTTCTTCGGCGGGTCCTTGGCAGTTAGCTCTTCCATGACTTGGTCATCTAGGGCGATATCCTCAGAGACCTTTTCTTTCCCTTTATCTTTCTTGTTTGAGGGTCCGAGATTCTTTTCGGGTAGCGTCCGATTACGCAGCCGGATATTTTCGCAGGCCTTCGGCTCTTTCTCTTTTCCCGAGGTGGACTCTTTATAGAGGAGGCTAAGAGCCATTTCCTCATCAGAGTCGCTCCAAAATGTGAGAACTTGCGATCCCCCGGCGTTAACCATGCGACAATCGCCGGTAGTTCTGTTAAACCCCTCGGTCGTACCCTTTTGCTTCCGACGAGTTTTGTGCTTTTCCCGCTTAAAATGTTGTCGGTGAGCAACATATCCCTGCCACCATTTATTGAAAGCTTTGTACTCTTTGGTGGGGTGCGAAATCTTCCGATGATTCAAGCAGTAGGAAGGGTGCATTTTCGCTTCACCAGCAATGTTTCCTTCAGAGGGTGGCAGCTTCATACCCATTGATATGGCTTTAGCAAACCTTTTCCTCGTCTTGAATTTGCTTTTATCTGCGGTGTATGTATTTAGCTCTAGTGGGAGTGTCTCAACTCTTTCGTCAAGTCGCTGGCGCTTGGCCCTTTCAAATATGGCCATTTCGCGTTCCCGATCAGCTTTACTTTTCAACAGAGCTTCGTTGAGGAATGCATCAATTGTTTCATCCGATGGCCCCAGAATTTCCGGTCTAGGATCTGCCCCCAGCTTTTCAGTGCAAGGGGTTTCCTCATCATCTGTAAACGAATGGGAGGCCATATGACAAATCGCCACGTATTCTTCGGATTCATCCGACGAGCTCTCTCCCTCGTCTTCCTCTTGAAGGACGTTGTTGAGGAACTCTTGGAGTGCGATGGGAGTTCGCGCTTTCTGGTTATACTCTTCCAGCACGTCAATTTGTTTTTGTAAGTCCGTGCGTTTGTCGCCAGGCTTCACGGGCTTCTTGGATTTCTTCTTCTTCTTCTTCTTTGAAGATTTCGACGGCTGGTTATGAGTGCTTGGGCTACCACCATCGATCTTTGGAGTTGGGCATGGCTTCAACATCCCTTCAATGATCTGAGGTTCCAATGGGTTCTTCCACCTGATCGCTGGGCATGTTTGAAGATCGTTCAGCATCCTATTTGTTTTGGCTGATAGCACAACCTCCCATGTAGCTTCTTCAACGAGGGAGCACGTTGCCCCCGGCGTATTTCTTTTTTTAGGGGTGTGAGGCTGCGGCGGGTTCACCTTCCATCTTTCAGACAACGCAAACTTGCCCTGTTGATATTGGTCTTCAATCCAATTTTTGAAGACATAGCAATCCTCGATCGGATGACCCAATACTCGGTGATAGGGACAGTAATTGGGATTATTGACGTCGTTTGGCTGCGACGGACGTCTTGGATCCGGCAGATTTATGAATCGATTGTGCAATGCCAGCTCAAACAGTCTTCTCGTTTTATCTTGAGGAAACGAGTAAGGACGTCCTAGCCTCCCCTCAAGGGGTACGTACGGACGCATATTATTTTGACGGACAGCCGTCTTCAAGTTGCTCGGTTGTTGTTGAGCATTAGCGACAACGATCGCTTTTCCCTTCCCCTTCTCGTTTCGAGAATCCGGCTTTGGAGGAGGCGGTTTATGGCCCATCTGGTCTATTTGAGCTAGCTTGTCGATCAGGGCCTGGAAGGTAGTCGGCTTGAAGAACATCATAAATTGCGAGATGGTCGCTTGCGGATCAAGGGTTCCCACAAACATACCCACTGCCGGAGCCTCTTCTATGCGTTGCTCGCATTTTGACCATAAGTTCCTCCACCGTATTGAGTACTGCACCCATGTTTCACCTGGCTTCACCCTGGCATTAATCAATGCTGTTATCGGGGTGCGTTCGCTGGCGCTTGCGAAACGCTGGGTAAACAGCAGCTCCATCTCCGCAAATGTCTTGATAGAGTCGTTTGGGAGTTCGGAGTACCACTCGAATGCTGTATCCGATAAGCTACCGACGAACCCGCGAAGCAAAAATTTATCATCACCGCCGGTGTTGCCGTAAAGAGCCCTGAACTGGGCAACATGCTGGTGGGGATTGCCCGTCCCCTTATAAACATGGAATTTCGGTATTGTATAGCCCGACGGGTACTTGATCTGATCGTACCAGCTCGGAAACGGTCGCCTCGTCTTGACAACTTAGCCGGCTGCCTCAGTCGCCTGATGAACCCGTATCTGCTGAGCTATATATTCGTCCAAGTCAGCTTTGGAGATTGTCTCCTCTTTGGCTATCGACAAAGCCGGTGGAGGATTTGACGTTTCTCCCCTGTCGTCTTCAAGGACGATCGGAGGATCTTCAGCAGGAGGATCTTGTTGGATCATCATTCCCACCATGTCCTGGAACAGGAGGGCCATTCGCTTTATGTTGGCTACTTGTTCCGCAGCCTTTTTATCCTTCTTTTCTAGTATCCTGCGAAGGAATTCAGCGTCAGTTTCTTGCGTCTGGCGTTGATCCGAGGACGCTTTGGGGATTTCTTTTAGCCCAGTGAGTGTGGTCATCGCGTTCATCATTTCCTGGAGCTTCTGTTGTTGCTCCTGAGCTCTGGTCACTGACCGTGTAAGCGGTCTATGACCTGTAGATGTACGGCTGTCCTCTTGACCAGATGCCATGTAGACGGTATGGACTACTATGCCCCCGGACTTAGGGCGCTTGGGCTCGCCGCCTTTGACATTTGCCGCAGGCGTGGGGACCTTCTCCGGCCTTCTTCTTTTGTGGGCCGTTGAAGTTGAGGGGACCGTTGCAGCGGGCACCCTGGCGGTTGTCGTCCTTTGCTGTTTGTCAGGACGATTCTATTCTTCCTGCACTTTCGCCCTTTTCTGCCGGCGAGAGTGATCTTGGTCGATTACGGAATCTTGAGCCCTCCGCCAGACCTTGTAAATTTTGGAGGACAGCCGTTGAGGGGGCTGCTCCAGCTTAGTTTCTGTAACTCTCTCCGCAGGTGGAGGAGATCTTTTCAGTGTGGCAGTCGGAGAATTCTTGCGTACCCTCTTTAACGGTCCAAAGCTGTTCCCAGTTGGAACAGCAGCTTTAACTTCCACTATTGGAGCAGGTGGAGTTAGCCCTGAAGGGGAGTTGCCCCCGGCCTTCCTTACTCGGCGCCAGTGGCGACGTCGAGCGTGACGAGCCGTTGGGACTGGCTCGGCGATAGGGATAATTTCGTTTTGCCCCCTGTCCGGATGAGGCGCCGCTGGTGCTAGCCTCTTAAAGACTGATGTTGTCCTTTGAGTGGCGATGTTCAGTCTGTCAAAGACAGACCCTCGAGTAGGAGCAGGAGCCGGAATAGTCAGCCTTGAAAAGACCGACTCTTTAACAGGAGAAGCCGCCTTAACGACTTCAGGAGCAGAGGTGGCTATCTTCCTCGGGACGGCCACTTCAGGGTTCATGGGCTTCTTAGCGAGCCCATCAGAGTTCTGGTTCAGCCTGGTAAAGACAGAGGCTGCCGGTTTGATATTGGACGACTCATTGAAAGGGGCCGTTGTAGCAGTGAGCCGATCGAAGACCGACTTCTTGTGCACTTCTGGTGCGGGTACTGGAATAGTGAAGCTTGCAGGCGGGAGCATGGTCCCAAAAAATAGACCGGTGGTGGCCTGGGTCACCTGTTCCACCGGCATGGCAAGGATGGAGGCCGCTTGAGGCTCATAGGCTACACCTCCAGGTGAGGCGGAGCGTCGGTTGCATTGGCATTTGGAGCAGCTCGAGCAGTTGGAGGCCATTGATGCTTGATTTCTGCGCCAGGCAAAAGACCAAATCGTAGTAGCTTGAAACCCAAAGGCAACCATTAACAAACCGCGATTCGTTCGCGAAGACGACACACGAAGTGTGGAGTGGAAAGAGAAAAAGGTCCCACCGGGCGTGCCAGAATCTGTTCCCCTCCGAATGGCGGCCAAGACAGGGACATCTTGCCTGAGATTCGGGGTAGATGCTATTTGGTTTTATCCGTCCACCTCTCCAAAGATACCAAGTTGATTTATGGCACCGTGTATCGAAGGTTTAGACGGATGCGGCCGATGTAGCAGACTTCGTCAGATTCCCCCTCATTTGAGGGGTTTTTGATTGTGGGGACACTCTTTCCTGCAGGCGCAAGCCCCTGCAGTTAATTACGCTACCGCATCACGGTAACAACTTTCTCCTTCTCCAGAATTTCACTTCGTGTCGTGGGTGTTTGTTTTGTTTGTGGTTGCCCGTGGATTGTATATGGAGACTAATTTATGTCGTCGCCCGTAGGATGTGGATTAGTCCAAATCCGTATTTACTTAGATTTGGGTTTGGTGTTTTAGTTTAAGGATATGTTAGCCGTATTGAGGCTAAGATCAACTTAAATGTTCGTTAAGGATACGTTAGTCCAGTTTGAGACTAAGATCAACTTAACGGGATCGTTTAGATCCGACAAAAGAGCATTTGGGGGCTCTATTGTTCCAGTTTAGGGACATAGTGGTCCATTGCCAGTTTAGGGACATGGTGGTCCATTTCCAGTTTAGGGACATGGGGGTCCAATGGTAGTTTAAGGACGCATAAGTCCATGAGTTTAGGGACCCCACTGTCCGTATGGATGTGTGGTTGTCGGGACCCGTCACCTCTCTGACGTCGTTGAAGGATTACAACGATATGTGTCAGAGGAGTTCGGAGATGTACCCTTGAACCGGATGTAAATTGATTTAAGAGAGCAATCTTGCTCAGTCAATTTAATTTGAGGACTTACGGCCATGATTGGGCTAAGTCCAGTCGAGAATATTCAATGTTTTTATCTTTGGCCTATTAGGCTTGTGCTAGGGCTTTGCCCCTGTTTAATAACGCACTGCATTTTATTTTGGCCTATAAGGCCATTTTGATTTGGGCTCAGTCCCTTTATAAATGATGCAGAGCATCTGTTTTTGTCTTGACAGATCTTTGTTTGGGCTCTGCCCTTCTTTAAAATAATGCATTGCATTTAATTTGGCCTGTTAGGCCTTTTTTAATTGGGCTTGGCCCTTCTACAAATAATGCAGTGCATTAATTATCTGACAGTGGCTTGTTAGGCGCTTTGCGCCAATTATTGAGCGCAAGCGCATGTGGAGGTGACACGTGTCACGCTCTGATGAGCGCAAGCGCAACAGTGCAGTGCGCTGCGTCAGTGCGCTGTGCTGTTGTGCTACTGACACGTGGCGCGCTCTGGTGAGTTGCGCCAATTTCAGAGAGCAATTCTCTATCTTAAAAGCACAGATACAAGTGCAAGGCACTGTTTTAATATCTTGATCCAATTTTGGATTCAAGAAAAGAATCTTTAAAATTCCAGAACCAATGGTTCATAAAAAAGGCAATGCCTTTGTTATTATTATTTTTATTATTATTTTTTATTGAAGATCCTTGATCTTGTTCTTAGATCAATGATCTATCCAGAAGAAATTCTTCTTTTTTATAAAGGTTTTACCTTTTTTCTTTTTTCTGCATTATTCTCAGAGTTCTTTAGAGGGATTCTCTCTTTGTTTCTTGAGTTTCTCTCTTCTCTGTGTTGTGTTGTTGTCTTTTGGAATTGGGGTCTAGGGGCCTTTATATAGTGCCCATTAATTTGTTAAATTTTTTAAAGAGATCATTCTCTGAGTGATTTGGGGAATTTTCCCCACTGTTGGATTTTGATCCAAGGGCTTCTGCTTTACAGAAGACAATCTTCTTGTTTTAACAAGAACAGAAAGATCTTACTGGAATTTTAATTCTGTTTGGCGCAAACGCACTAGTTCTTGATACGTGTCACGCAGCGCACAGATCATTGCAACTGCGCTGACACATGTCGTGCAGCGCAACTGCGTTTGCGCAACTGTGCAGACACATGTCGCACAGCGCACAACGCAGCGCAACTGCGCTGACACGTGTCGGGCAGCGCACAGCGCAGCGCAAGTGTGCTTGCGCAACTGAAGCATTGCTTCCTTTAATTTTGTTTTAAATAGAGCCTTGCTCTGATTGGGCGCACTGCCTTGGGCGCTGTGCTCCCTGCGCTGGCGTGTCTGATCGTGACACGTGGCGCTCTGCGCGCAGCGCAGGGGATCTGAAGCGTTGCTTCACTTATCTTAACTTTAATTTTCAGTTTAATTTCGAAACAGAGCTTTGCTCAGATTGGGGAAACAGAAGCGTTGCTTCGTTTCCCGCCTTGGAATTTGAACAGAGCTTTGCTCTGATTGGGGTAAACAGGTGCCTACCGCTCCTCGAATCGGGTTACACATGCCAATCTCAGAACCGAGAAAACACATGGTGGACGCACTGAAATATCATATCAAGAGAAATCGGGTTTTTAAAACAATACATACTCTCTTTTGAAATAACCACGGTTCTCAAATCCAGAAATCTCATGAAAACAACATATCTCAATCCGTATAATCATAAAGCATGATGTATGCGACATCTAACAGAAATGTAAGCTTATCCGTATATCATGCAACCTGGAATAGTAATATGCACATATCAAGGGAAAACCGCTCTTTCAAATGAATCCAGTTTTAAAATATATCTTGCGGTTCCCAAATCTCCGAAATCAAGCCAGAATCATCTATGTATGTGCAAATATGTATGCATGCAAGTATGGGTGTACAATATGTATGTACGCAAGTATGTGTGTACAATATGTATGTACGCAAGTATGTCATGCAAGGAGTCATATCCTGATGCAACAATCCTACTGTGTAGTGACATGGCAATTATCGATGATGAAGTGTGTGAGCCGGCAAGTAGGTGTATATGGAGCATACGCATCATCGATAATGGTTCTGGTGACCTGACAGCATGGGTTTAATATAACATAAATCGCAAGTATATAAGCATGCAATGCACTAATAACAACATGAATATATGGAAATGGAAGGTAAATGCAACAATAAGGAATCTACATTAGCTATACGAGTCATACAGATTGTCATTTGAAATCATACAAATCGTGGTGTTTGGAAAATAGGGCTACGGTGTTTTTAAGAAAAGAGGTACGTCCTTTGAAATATCCGTAGAATCCCTTGGCCTGTCTTTAAAATACTCACGATTCGTTAGTTTTGGAAATAGGTATGACTCGAGTCTAGTCTAACATATACAAGTAAACTATAGGACTAAACGAACAGTCTAATCGAAAGGGTAAGGGAAAACCACCTAAGTCTGAGTCGATATATATAAATATAATAGTCGGTGATCCCGCTTCAATAGTATCACATACGATACAATATACAAAATGACATTTTCGAGTCAAGAGTGCGGATCTATCATCAATATATAGCTCGTACGGTAAATCCATCATACAGCATCCCAAATCTGGGTACGGGTCAAATATCACATTCCTCTCATTATTCATCTGGTATCCATATCATCACATCCTGTATTAGGGGTACTGATTTAAGTCTAGTACAAACTGATACCATCTGCATATATATGCGTGTGTATGAATACAAATCGCCTAAATGCCCGCTATAATCTCATGTCGTACCTTATAGTACGAAATAAAACATATCACCGATATCGTGGCATCATGCTTAATCTCATCGACTCATCTCCCAATACCATAAACAATCCTCATCATTCATGTATAAGTATACGTATATATATACATAGTCCCATACCTATGTGTGTGTGTGTGTATATATATACATATCTCCATAAACGCACAAGTAAAACAAAGTAAGCATGTGTGTGCGTGTGGGTGTAAACCTTATTTTAAGATCCGCGACTAAACTAACTAATGACGCTATCATCCAATTATACTAAAATTATCCATGACTCCTAAAATCTATATAGATACTCATAATCTCAAAATAAACATATGAATATATCCATATAATATGTACCCTACACTACACTATGAACTGCGGGGGTGCTATACGCCATCCACCTGACTTCCCCCGTAGATATATATTTACTCACCTTGATCTTCGCTTGCCGAAGTCGATGACGCCATGCTCATCCTCGTCTTATCGAAGTCCATATAGGGGTACCTACAATTTCCATTGCATCATGTAGTATCAAGAATCGAACATGAAAACCAAAACGGCATGCGAATCGTTTATAGGTTAGAACATATAGCCTACGCTTGCAAAACTACCAAACAACCCCCGTCGCAGACGTACAAACATCAGACGACGGAACACAAAATCAAATACCAAATCCCAAATTGAAACGAAGTCGCCAAAACAATGCAGCACATCGAGAAAATGGTCCCAGATTTTACCCTAAGTGAAATTAGCCAATTTTGCACATATGGAGGGTCTAATTTATTGGAGATAAAGCCCTCGAACAATCACGAAGCAATTTGGGTGTACCAAGGCTGCAAATTGCGGCCCAAATGATTAAATCTGAGGCCAGAACTTGGAGTGGGGGTCTCAGGTTTTGGGTATAGGTTCTAGGTTGCCCGCACATCTCTCAGTCTTTGCTAAATATTTTTCAGGTTCCCCGAGTGTTAGCAGATATCAAAACACATCACAATTTCTGTAAAATCTGCCGATGTCGGTGTTTCTAAGTTTGGGTTTAAGGTTTTATTCTCTGTTTTAGTTCAATTTACCATCAATACAGGGGTTGTAGTCCCTAATTACACCTCAATTGCACCTTTGGAATCAATTCAAACCCTCATCCCTAACTTGGAATTTTAAAGTTCATTATACAACATGATATCGATTCTAAACTTGTATGGATGCTTAAGGAATTGAAATACTAATCTAATGGTGCAGAAATTACCTCCTTTGGCAACTCAAGAATTTTCTTGAGCTGCCCCAAGTCTTCAAAATCCAATTTTTCTTGGTCCCAAGTGCTTGTGACAAGCTTGTGCATCTTTTTAATGAAATGGGGATGATGTTTTGAGGTGTTTTGGGGTGTGTAGTGAAGAGGTAGAGGGGGATGAAGGAGAGGGCTTCCATGGTGAGATGAGGGAGAGAAAGAATGATGAAGATGATGAAGACATGGTCAAATGACCCCTCACTCACTCTCTCATGCCCATACCTCCCTTTGTTTAATCATTTCTTTTTCTTTTCTTTTCTTCTCTCTTCTCACTCAAAAACAAAGCCATGAGAGAAATATAAGGAAAAGCCATAATAAATTGTAACACAAGTGTAAAAATGATATGGTGCATGTCATGTGCATCATTCAAGCTTAATGCGCGATTAGCGACATTTAATCGCGATTAGCACTAAAAATTGAATATAATCAATCATAAAAATTCATAATTTGCCTAAATCACATAAAGCACCCTCATTTCAGTAATTCCTATAATTTTCCAAAATTTTCCCGATTTATCGGTATTTAATTATACCGCACTATTAAAATATTCATAATATTTATTATTTAATTATAAAAATTCCCAAAAATAATATTTTATTTTTCTGAAATGTTACAGTTTCTCAGGCGGTGATGGGTTTCATACCAACACTGAATGTCAAGTTATTAGGGGTCTGACTTTATCCACCCCCCTAGACTTGATATGCGACACTTATAGACGAACGGACCGGACTGTACGGATATTGTCACAGTCAGGCTCAGTAGGGGTTTCAGGATGAGTTTGGTCGTCGGCCTCCCTTTCGATCAATACCTGGGTAGCCGTTACGTACAGCTAGTGCCGCTGACGTGCTTGTGGTTAAACCCACTGCCAGCGTATTGATGAGTCTTTAGAGTCCCACACAGAGGGTTTCCCTGCTTCGGGTGAAACGTTGTAGAGACCATATGGTTTTATGGCAGGGTTCGATCATATACGTGCACTTGTGCATGGATCATGACTCGGACGGATAATACTAGTGGGCTTTGGTTTAATCCGGATCTTAGTATTATATTGTTGGATTATTTTCGTCTCGTTGTATTCGTATTCTTTCAGAATATGGATGCGGGTATGTATATACGGATGAGGAGTATTCTTGTAATTCATTACAGGATTACTTTAGAAGATGCCATCTCTTTTATTGGATTAAATCATATTAGGTTAAATGGTTTGTGAGTGGAAAGAGTGACTCTTTGTTTTGCATTCATTCTAGCATGTGCACTTGGTGACTCATGGTGATGAGTCATGGTGGCATGATGAATGTTTTTGTAGTATTGTGAGATATTTGTAGTGAGAAGGAAGATATTTTCTAGGGTGAGGTTTTTCTTTAGTTGCTTGCTTACAACAAATAACACACAACACTCAAGCCCATTTTTCTTCACTTGTTTTTCCTAGCCTCACACTCTCCTCTCATAGCATCTTCTTCTACCTCCACCCTACATGTCTCATGTGTTGAGAAACCTAGGGTGTATTAAGAAAAATTAATCCTACACACTCTCTACTTCATCTTGGCTATCTCGGGTAGCGAACTAGGTACTCGAGTTGCCTCGGATTTGAGGTCGGAGCCCGTATTACATACTCTCAAGGTGGATCGTCTTCGATGGGGGAGACCGGAGATCAAACTTGATCAAAGAAGCCACGAGGAGCTTGGGATAGAGGTTGAAGACCGAAGGACATGGATTATTCGGTATAACCTTTCTAAACTCCTTTATAGATAACTAATTTAAGGTTAATGGTCGATCCGGGGAATCGGGTTCCGTTAGCGCCGGTTTATTAAATTTTTGTTCCGCATTTGGCCACGGATTGATGGCCGGGACGCTGGCGTAACCCCAACACTTCTCACGCGGGTGCCCCAAGCAAAGGACTCAGTGCCATATGTGCTTCCCACGTGGGCGCTCAAAACAGAAGGCCACCGCCTTACGTGAAAAACACGTGAGCGCTGGGTAAAAGTGCTTAGCACTTCACGTTCAGTCAAAACGACCGAGTGCTTAGCACTGATTGGGCATCGCCCATATCTCAGCGTCTCGTGTGCCCTATACGTGAGCGCCATATAAAAGTGCTTAGTCCCTCTGAAGTTTCTCACAGCTGAGCCCAAATGCTCTATTATTGTATCTCAACAAAAATTTGATGATTCCTAAAATATTGCTAAGTTGATCTTAGTCTTAAATAGGACTAACGTATCTTTAGTTAAATAAATTGAGCCCAAATGCTCATATATTTAAGTCAATCTTAATCTCAAACTAGATTAACGGTCCTTAAATGAAACAAAAATATTTTTGAACTAAAGGAAAATATAACTTAAGTTCAAAAACCAAACCCCAAATCTAAAGATATATGGATTTGGACTAATCCACGGCCTACGGGCGACGACACAAACTAGTCTCTGTATACAATCCACGGGCAACCAAAACAAACAAAATAAACACACGACACAAAGTGAACTACTGGAGAAGGAGAAAGTGGTAATCACAACGCGATAACGTAATTAACTGCAGGGGCTTGCGTCTGATGGGAAGAGCGTCCCCACAATAAAAAAAACCCTTTAAAATGAGGGGGATCTGATAACGTCTGCCACAACGGTCACATCTATCTAAACCTCTGATATATGATGACATAAATCAAATTGGTATTTTCGGAGAGGTGGATGGATATGTCCAAATAGCATCTGCCCCCAAATTCAGGCTAGACGTCCTCCGCGTCTCAGTCCGGTCTTTCGGCAGTAAACAGAGTCTGGCACGCCCGGTGGGACATCTTCTTCTTTCTACTCCACACTTCGTGTGTCGTGTTTCGCGAACAAAATTGCGGTTCGCTATAGTTGCCCTTGGATTCGAGGTACTAAAACTTGGTGTCTTGCTCCTGTACAGAAAATCAATGGCTTCCCACTCCACCTCACGCAACAGCAACTCCCGCTCCATCCCAACCGGAGGAGTGACCTACGCGACCGTTCTTCTTGACCATGCTCCCACCTGTGAGTTTCGGTGCTTCAACGCTACAAGAACAAGTTCCTGGAAGATCGTTCTTTGATCGGCTGGCAACTACGACGACTCTAATCAGCAAGACGTCAAACTCTGGCGTCTCAGTCTTCAATAGGTTGAGCAAACTCTTGAGCGGGCCCGTAAAGAAGCTCGTGATACCTGAAAGGGCTACCCCAAAAAGGCTAGCTCTCCCTACTCTTGCTACAGACGAATCCGTCAAAGATGCTTCCCCCATCATATGGTCAGTCTTCGAAAGATTTGCCGGCTCATCCCACATTGATGCACTTCCAAATTGACGTGCACACCTCAAATTGGATCGCCCCCAAATTGGACGCATACCATGTCACTATTGTTCACTCCACCACGTAACAAATAAACGTGCGTGCAAAGGGAATAATGGACCGAAATGTCCTTAAACTAACATTCATCCCCAAAATGGGAATGATGGACCGAGACGTCCTTAAACTAACATTCGCCCCAAACATGGCAATAATGGACCGTGATGTCCTTAAACTAAAATAATTAAGCCCATATGCTCATTTGTTTCTAAGTTAATCTTAGTCTCAAATATGACTAACGATCCTTAGATCAAACCCAAATATCTCATGAATTGATAGATCTCATTTATATGAGATCTGCGTCCTAAGTTCATTCCCGTTGGCAAACCAAGATACCAATGTGGACCCTGTCAAGCAAATCCTTGACCCAAAGCCAAAATCTAAAATATACGGAATTGGACTAATCCGCACCCTACGGGCGACGGCATAAACTAGTCTCCGTATACAATCCATGGGCAAGAAAAACAAACAAAATAAATACACGACACGAAGTGAACTGCCGGAGCAGGAGAAAGTAGTTATCGCAACGCGGTAACGTAATTAAATATAGGGGCTTGCGCCTGCAGGGAAGAGCGTCTCCACAATCAAAAACCCCTCATAAAATGAGGGGGAATTGTTCAGTTGATAAAACTGCATATTTAATATGACATTTTTCCTACTATTTCTATATAATAAAAGGTGTTTATTATAATATATGATACATATGAGGGTTTATCTGTAAAAATACTATTTTCATGTGTTTATATATTATAAATAACATTTTGTAGGAAAAAATAAGCATATAATATCCATGTAACATTTGGCCTATTTAAATATGCTTACCTTATTAATACCTTTGACCAATTCTTAATGGTTAAGTTAATATCTCAATAAAACAAACTCTACTAATATTGTTTGTTGAGTTATTGTGCAGAATTTTCAGGGCTAAAATCAAGGAAATCAAAGTTGGCAAATCAAATCTACCAAAGATATTCAAGAAACTAATTCTGGTAGAAATATAGAAAAGATTTTCAAAGTCTACATACTCAAAAGATTACCAAGTGTTACAGATATGAAGCTACAAAAATTAGAGGCCATGATCTCACCAAAAGGGGGCGGATCCGCGGCCAAACCTATCCAATGGCCGCGGTTCCGCCGTGGATTTGAAGAGTTGAGATATGGGATTGTGGTGGTTAGGATCCTAACAACTAGTTTCCATATTAGGAAACTAGGGTTCTGGCTCTGTGACTATAAATAAGGACTGAGAGCCTCTTGGAAAAATCATCAAGCCGACGAGATCACGAAGTCCAAGACGGCTCACGCATCCAGGCTGATCATCAACTGTTCGTCTACCTCCTTGGAAGAGATCGAGAAGCAAACTAGTCTTTGTAATCATTTTCTAAGGAATCAAAGTGTAATGAATATTGTTGATTAATAAAGGTAGCTTTCTTTTTCTTATTCTATTTCTTAGTAGTTTAATTATGCATTTTCTCACCATGTCTTTTTCTCCTAACATGCGCGAGTAATTCTCCGCTTGTTAGGGTTCATAGGATTATGGTAGGCTAATGGATGATGAACATCCCTAAACCTTTTTTAAGTCCTATAAAGTTTATGAACTTTATCAAAAGAATCATTAACATCCTAATCGGGCGCGCTAACAATTCTTTGTTAGTTCTGACCGCGATTAGAGATTAGATTAATGATTGTTTTGGTAAAGGCTAGATATGAACGGAGTTCCGTGTCGAGATAAGGGTTAAGAGTGGGATTCCTTTTCCCTCCAGAAACCCTAATCTACACGCATCACCGTCGTTCTAGTTTTAAATCTATTAAAGGATAAAAAGGGTAACTTTTAATTAATCGTCCATAACTACTAAATCCTAACGAACCCTACAAACCCTCTTATTATATTAACTACATCCCTAAAATAATCTAGGTCTATATTTTTGCATTCTTGCTTAACGTAGATCTAGAAACCATTCTTCAAAATTCTTTATCCCTCCTCTCTTTTTCAACACATCTAAAGTAAGAGTAAAAGATTCAACATTTTCCTGAGGACGACCCGTACTCATCTCGGTCTAGCTACACGCGACACCGTTCTGATTGCGGTTAACAACTACAAACACACTCTTTTCGTATCAATCAAATGGCTCCGTTGCCGGGAAAACGTGCGTAATTTTTTTATTCTTGCTATTTGTGTTGAATTCTTAGACGATTCATATCATTATTAAAACAAAACTGTAAATTGTATATTTAACGATTTGTGTGTGAATTTTGCGAGGGAATCTGGAGTCACGGACTTGAGGAAACAGGAGATCTAGGGTTCCGAACTTCTTTGGTATCTTTCTTAACTCCTTCTCTCTCCTCTCAAATCCAATAAAATCTATCTTCTGCAGGATTCTTTGCAAAATAGCGCCGCTCAAAAATCTTTTTGCAAAAGTTTTGTGATTGGTTTTGTTTTGCATATTTTAATACGGACTTTAAGGGGCAAAGACCAAATCAAGATTAGGTGGGGATTTCATCACCCTTCCTAAGCCCCACAAATCACAAACCGAGCATCAAGATCAACCCTTCATTAATTTAAAAAATATCTAGACCAGACTCTAAGGACTGTCGCGCTCATTAAGGACAGAGGAAGGTCGTGGGTAATCTATCGTTTATCCGCATTACTTTTGTAGTGCCTAGGCAAGTGTGTCAAAGGCTAGTGGTTTTTAATTAGGCCCACTACCGTGGTTCCTTCCCACTTACCTGGCACTTACCTGGCTACAAGGGTAGTACGGAGGCGGTAGAGGATTTATCCTGCGGCTTGTCCTTTGGAAGTCTAGGAGCGGTCTAGAGACTGACCTAGGTGACCTTAGTTCTAGGGTTGCTTGTGCATCTTAGGGTGATTTGTCTTGAGTCCCACTTTTTCAAAACAAGCCAATTTTAAATCACACACACGCTGCCACTTGCACTAAACCCGCTTAGTGCATGCTCGGCTGGACACGGGATCCTAGTGCCCGTCTTGTCCGCGTTCCTGCTATCGACGCTGAAGTTGGTACTTCTTCATCTTCTTTTCCCCCACCACACACCATGACCGAGATGGACGGCACTCCATCAAATTATAACACCACGCTGCCACCGCCCGAAGGTGCGCAGAATCCACCACGCATTTCTCTCCAAGAGAGATGCTATCCTATCCGTGGTCCTCTTCCCACTTGTCTATCTCTTCCACCACCTAACGGGGATAATTTCGAAATTAAACCCTACTACATCAATCTGCTGCCCAAATTTCATGGGCTTGAGTCGGAAGACGCGTACGTTTTCATCACCAAATTCGAGAACGTATGCGCAATGATGGGAACTTCACAATTGACTTTAGATGCTATGCGCTTACGTCTTCTCCCATTCACACTGTGCGACTTGGCAGAAAAATGGCTTTACAATACTGCCGCACACTCTATCACTAATTGGGATGAATTTGTCATATCATTTCTTAAGAAGTTTTACCCAAACCATAAGACTGCACGTGTTAGGAGCGAGATCAACCAGTTCACCCAGCTTCCCAATGAACCATTTTGGAAGTGCTTTGAACGTTTCAAAGATCTGTTTGTCCAATGTCCTCATCATGGAATCAATAAATGGGATTTATGTCGGATTATATATGAGGGCATTAATCCAGCGACAAAGCAGATGTTTGAAACAATGTATCAATGCAATTTCATGTCTAAAGATGACGGTGAAGCGTGGAAATATCTGGAAGACCTTGCTGAACACACGTTGCAGTGGGAAAGCGTAAGACCACCTTCAACTAAGGGAGGTATTCACCAGCTCGATGTTTCTATCGTAGTGAAAGCCGAAATGGCAGCGATACAGAAGAAACTCGACGCTATTGAGAACAAATTCTCATCATTCTCCCTAAATCAGGTCACGCTTCCTAAGACCGTCTCTGGTTGCTGTTCGGATCGTTCACACTTAACAGAAGAATGTCCTATGAATGCATCGTTTCAAGCTAATGCTGCTTTTCAGCAGCGACCTAGAAACGAACCTTATTCTTCCACGTACAATCAAGGATGGAGGAATCATCCTAACTTTGCTTGGAATCAAAACCAACAAAGCAATTATCAAAGACCTCCTCCACAGCAACCACAACCACAGAATCAGCCCCCCTTTCAGTCACAGAATTTCCAAAATCCAGCCAACATTTCTACACCACAAGTGGCCGGTACTGACAACTCTCTTGCGCAAACTTTGGATATGTTCATGAAACAATCCATGCAAATTTCGGCTGAGATGAGGTCTTCTATTGATACCATAACGAAAAACTTCGCCTCCCATGGTGAGAGTATTAAATCATTAGAAAACCAAATCGCACAGTTAAACGCCGCAATGAGTGCGAGAGAGAAAGGGAAACTCCCATCTCAACCCCTACCGAATCCTGGCCATTCACAAAGTTATAATGTGAGTGCTGTTACCACGTTGAGATCGGGAAAAGTGCTGAATAACCGAGTGGGTGAGCAATGTGATGATAGTGACACCAATGATACCCCAGCTTCTTCTTCTTCCCCTAATTCATCTAATCTCCCACCTTCACCCGAGCCTATTCTCCGTTTTCCCCAAGGCTCGAACATTTCGCCGAATCTATCTAAGTCGATTCCCACTCCAATTTTGGGATCGAATCCATCCCCACAGTCTTCTCCACAAACGTTGGACCCAAAACTTATTGATCAAGCATCTTATCCAAACAGGTTAAGGGGGAACATACCAAGTCCACAAATGGAGAAGATTGTGGAAATTTTTAAGCAAGTTAACATAAACATTCCTCTCATAGATGCTATTCAACAAGTTCCGTCATATGCGAAAATCCTAAAGGACTTGTGCACTAGGAAGAGAAAAGTTCAAATACCTAAAAAAGTTTTCCTTGCGAGTAATGTGAGCACAGCTTTTACACAACAACTACCCAAGAAACGAAAAAACCCCGGAAGTCCTACAATTTCTATTTCTATTGGGGGTAAAAATATTAATCGTGCTCTACTCGATTTAGGTGCTAGTGTTAACTTGCTTCCGTATTCTGTTTATGAGCAATTAGGGATCGGAGAGTTAAAACCTGTGCATTGCACTCTTCAGATGGCCGATTGATCTATCACCCAATCGAGGGGTGAGCTAGAGGATGTGTTAATCAAAGTCGGGGAATTTATATTTCCTGTGGACTTTATCGTTATTGATACACAACCTGCGGCAAACCCACGCAATCAAATCCCGGTGATACTCGGTCGACCCTTTTTGGCCACTTCCAACGCAGTAATCAATTGTAGAAACGGCTCTATGACCCTATCCTTTGGAAAGAAGTCAATTGAGCTTAACATTTACAAGTTGGGAAGTGAACCCTCCGAACCCTATGCTCATGCGTGTTCTGTCGAATTAATGGACGTCGACAGCATCGAATTTGATCAACCCCATGATACTGACTCTTTTCATATGTTGTTGCTTGACACGGACTCTTCCACCGAGTTGTCCGGGTCAACATCTAACGCTAATCAGGAACTTTTTATAGAGTCTGACGATCACCCCATTTTTTTTGATGACATTATTCTTAGGGGTATCGACGAAAGTTTTGAGGAAATTTTCGCTGATGAACTCGCATTTTTTCAAGACACGTGTGTTGAAATGAATCAACTACAAGACAAAGATATTGAACCTCCACCCCTTCTTCTGGACAATCACGATAATGCGATTAATCCATCATCACTATCACTGTGTCGTCTCTCCAAATTGAGAAACAATCATTTTCCATTACACCTCTTATCACCTCCCCACTTCTTCACGTCGAAAGGTGACATGTTCTTCCACCAACCTTGGTGCTTCATCGATAAAATTTTTGAATGGTTGGTGTTGACCTTCGGTCTTTGCAAAGCTTGGCATTGACCAATAAACTTGACCCTCTTGTGTGATTTTAAAAGATTAACATTGTTTAACTCAAGTTTGGGGGGGGGGGGTTTATATTTTGGCTCTTGAAAGAAAATGATTTTTACAAAATTATGAGCCAAAATAAGTTTAGGGGAGGATTTTCACTTTTATATATTCTTGCCCCCATTAATAATTTCCTCCCAAGTCTACAGGTTTTTGAGCTTAACGGATGACATCAGTGAGGACACTGCTGTAAACAGGTTTGGGGGAGGTTTGTACTTATTTACACATCAATTTGCATCATACTTTGCATAAGCACAACATTTTCAAAAATTTTAAATGTTTTCTTTATAACAAAAGAGTAGAAAGTGAAAAATTATATATGAAAGATAGGAATAGTTTAAGAAAACCAAGAAAATTAGAAGTTTTCTTAAACGAACTGGTAATAAGTAGTTATAAGCTGTTGTCCCAAGGGTTAGTAAGATGAAGGAAGTCACTAATCTGAGGATAAAAATAAGTCTGAAAAATAGTCTCTATTCTGAAAGCCAAACATTTGAATGTTGATACCCTACTATATGCACTTACACACGTCTTGAAACTCGAGATAGTAGAGGATACCTTGAAATGCCCTTGTCTAAAAGCCAAAGTTTGAAGGAAATAAAAAAATGAAGAAAATATAAAAATGGTGAAAAGAAAAAAATGAACACTGGTTTTGTTATCGCCAAGGCAGCAATAAAAAAATATAGCGAGGGTGCTTCATCACCTAGTGCCTTAGACCAACTGGTTTGGGAGTCACTGGTAAGACTTAGGTGGTGCAAGACGAGGAAAATACTATCACCTAATCAGCAAGCACATAAGTAATCGGTCGGTTAGTACCTCAAGAAGTATTAACGGTCGCATGAAAATGTGTGAGCAAATCTAAATATTCATCAATTTAAAAAAATACTGAGGTAGATGGATAAGAGTATGATAGCTTGAATTGAATTCTCCGAGTGTAGGGATGTTCATTACACACACGTAGGGTTATATGATCAATGTTTGGACGAAAGGTAGGAATGAAGAATAAAGACGATGTTTTATTGAGGGATGATGTGATTTCTAACATTTTTCATGACTATTAAGATAGGGCTCATGACAACTGAAAAGCTAGTATAGTTGGAAACTCTTATTTTCAAAGTCTTTCATTTATGGTTCTTATCTTTATATGTAAATTTCACCATCTCTCTTTTATTATAGGATTTTGTGGGTGTAATCCGCTGAAAACCCTCAGGAGACAACACTCCTCCTACTAGGGACACCTAGAGGTTTAACGGCTTGTTGCACGTGCTCAGTGCAATCGTGTTTGCCTACGAAAGTGTGCTTAGTTTTCTCCTTTCTTTTTCTCCTTCCCTTGAATAAACTAGTTTGCTCGGGACGATCAAAAATAAGTTTGGGGGTATTTGTTCAGTTGATAAAACTGCATATTTAATATGACATTTTTCCTACTATTTCTATATAATAAAAGGTGTTTATTATAATATATGATACATATGAGGGTTTATCTGTAAAAATACTATTTTCATGTGTTTATATATTATAAATAACATTTTGTAGGAAAAAATAAGCATATAATATCCATGGCCTATTTAAATATGCTTACCTCATTAATACCTTTGACCAATTCTTAATGGTTAAGTTAATATCTCAATAAAACAAACTCTACTAATATTGTTTGTTGAGTTATTGTGCAGAATTTTCAGGGCTAAAATCAAGGAAATCAAAGTTAGCAAATCAAATCTACCAAAGATATTCAAGAAACTAATTCTGGTAGAAATGTAGAAAAGATTTTCAAAGTCTACATACTCAAAAGATTACCAAGTGTTACAGATATGAAGCTACAAAAATTAGAGGCCATGATCTCACCAAAAGGGGGCGGATCCGCGGCCAAACCTATCCAATGGCCGCGGTTCCGCCGCGGATTTGAAGAGTTGAGATATGGGATTGTGGTGGTTAGGATCCTAACAACTAGTTTCCATATTAGGAAAACTAGGGTTCTGGCTCTGTGACTATAAATAAGGACCGAGAGCCTCTTGGAAAAATCATCAAGCCGACGAGATCACGAAGTCCAAGACGGCTCACGCATCCAGGCTGATCATCAACTGTTCGTCTACCTCCTTGGAAGAGATCGAGAAGCAAACTAGTCTTTGTAATCATTTTCTAAGGAATCAAAGTGTAATGAATATTGTTGATTAATAAAGGTAGCTTTCTTTTTCTTATTCTATTTCTTAGTAGTTTAATTATGCATTTTCTCTCCATCTCTTTTTCTCCCAACATGCGCGAGTAATTCTCCGCTTGTTAGGGTTCGTAGGATTATGGTAGGCTAATGGATGATGAACATCCCTAAACCCTTTTTAAGTCCTATAAAGTTTATGAACTTTATCAAAAGAATCATTAACATCCTAATCGGGCGCGCTAACAATTCTTTGTTAGTTCCGACCGTGATTGGAGATTAGATTAATGATTGTTTTGGTAAAGGCTAGATATGAACGGAGTTCCGTGTCGAGATAAGGGTTAAGAGTGGGATTCCTTTTCCCTCCAGAAACCCTAATCTACCCGCATCACCGTCGTTCTAGTTTTAAATCTATTAAAGGATAAAAATGGTAACTTTTAATTAATCGTCCATAACTACTAAATCCTAACGAACCCTACAAACCCTCTTATTATATTAACTACATCCCTAAAATAATCTAGGTCTATATTTTTGCATTCTTGCTTAACGTAGATCTAGAAACCATTCTTCAAAATTCTTTATCCCTCATCTCTTTTTCAACACATCTAAAGTAAGAGTAAAAGATTCAACGTTTCCCTGAGGACGACCCGTACTCATCTCGGTCTAGCTACACGCGACACCGTTCTGATTGCGGTTAACAACTACAAACACACTCTTTTCGTATCAATTAGGAATCTGATGAAGTCTGCTACAATGGTCGCATCTATCCAAACCTCCGATATATGGTGCCATAAATCAACTTGGTATCTTCGAAGAGGTGGATGGATAAATCCAAATAGCATCTGCCCCCAAATTCAGGCAAGACGATCTATCCCAGTTCATCCCTGTTTTTGGCGGTAAACAATGGGGAGCATGGTATAACTACATTATCCAGGGCCGACGCAACTTTACTTATGAGGTGCCATCAGAACCCATCCCCTCGATTCAGTATGTTAACCATCCGCCGGTTTCTTATGCTATGGAAGAGATCAATTGGACTGCAGAGGATCGTCTTCAACCCTCTATGGCATCGATACCCGTCCAAACTCCAATAGCCCTAGATATTTTAGGGTTCCGTATATGCCAAGGAGAGACACGTCCTTGGGGTCAGCTTTATACAATAGGAGTGGCCCCTCAACATCTGACCGGTTACCTCATTTGGGCTCGCTACATCTTATCAGCCAAGAAAACGTTGCTGTTGAAAACCGGGTTATACCCAACGGTCTACGCATCTCTCTTCTATTACCATACTCCTCATGTGTGGTGGGTTAAATCTTTCTTGGAACAGTGGAATATCCTGACCCACACGTTTCTACTATCAGACCGGGAAGTATTGATTTCGCTGGAGGAATTCACAGATATTTCTGGATTACCTGTCAGAAAGGAGCATTATGAGGAGATATTTCCTCCTGACGAGTATATCATTGCCACCGAACCGGTCGTCTATTAGTTATATGTATTCCCTAGAGGCCATTACTGTACATACGATGTATATTGTAGTGGATGCTTGGACATATATAGGTAGGACTTTCTTGCTCGATATGATAGTATGCTATCTGGTTACACTTTATCTTAACATGTACTCTGATTATCTCAATGTTACATGTTGATAAAGCCCTTAGGATGAGTACTTGACTACCAGGACTATGATGCGGATCATACTAGTGGGGACAATGTAGTCGCTAAGTATATCCTTCAAATGTTCCTAGTCGTAGGTGTATCGAGACAGGGCATCGATATACCAGAGTAGACTAGCGTATGCGCTTCTTGACCCATATGATGGGCGATGGATGATCCCATATCCATTGGTGTTTGACATCAGAGAAGGTATACGGGTGCTCAGTGGAGACTGGGTACACTGGACAGACTCACCGAGAACTCCCAGATGGTATTATACCTCACGTCAGATGGCAGTTCTCTGGTGATACTGGTACAGAGTAGTCTGTAGACCCGAGATCGTCATAGAGTCTTATGTGATTCCCACTGTGCTTTGATTTCCATCATACCACGTCCAAGAGGGCATGCAAAATGGTGGCTTTTGGGTACAGTCCCGAATCACATGGAGGCAATGAGCGATAGGAAGGGATTCGTCTCTCCCGGTATAGGGAGTTGATGTTGCGCTGTGTTTGATTGGCTATAACTGGAAATCCCTGGCCAGGGTTGCTGAGATTTACTGGTAAGTGTTATCAGTAGTTTCTCGAACTGTTATGGACCTCATATCGACATGACTTATCGAGCTACTGGGGTCTGATGTTTACCACCCCTAGACGAGATATACGACATATCAGACGAAGAAACCGGACTGTACGGGAGTGTTACTGATTGGATTCGCAGGAGAATGTACAGGCTTGCTTGTTGATCTTCTGATCGCTCAATACCTGGGTGGCTGTTACGTTTAGCTGACCGCTTGCAGCTTGTGGGTGTTTGATATGATCATCACCTACTGCCGATATATTGACGATTCTTTAGAGTCCTACACAGAGGTTTCCTGGCTCAGGCAAAACGGAGTAGGAGCACGTATGTGATATGTGCGCGACCGAGAACAATACGTGTATGTGATACCGTATTATATTCTCGCGATATGAGATATCGGCCGGGTATATGTGATATAGCCGGGTCATCGGATCAAGTGTTGATTCGATGAACTGATACAGATTATATTAGTCGGTTATTTGTGAAATAGCCGGATTATCGGATCAAGTGTTGATTCGATAATTTAATGTATAATTATATATTTGATATATTATATTACATTAACTAATATTAGCTCACTTAAAGATTCTTTTTCTCACTTGGATAATACATTGATATATATGTGATGTATGTTAATTGTGTTATTTTATTTTGTTACAATAAGTATTGTATATGTGATATATAATATTGTAACATGTTATGGTTATAAATGCAACATGTTTTGTGGAGTTTAAATATGGTTAGGGTTTGGATTAGGGTTAAGCTTGCATGAAGCTTTCAAGAAGCTTTTTGAAGGTTTGACTTTGACTTGTGATATTTTACATAGATATTTCTTTAACCCAACCCAACCCTTGACCATAGTTATTTCTCTACATGGGTTAAGTCTTCATACTTAACCCATGGTTGCATTTCTAACCACACATATGATTCATTATTCATCACAAAGAGATTGGCTTCTTCTTCTTCCTTCTTCTTGCATGAAAAAGATTTCTAGCTTTTTGTGAAGTGATGATAATGAGTGAGAAATCGAAAACAAATGAGAGCTAAATTCCTACTTCATCATCCTCATCTATTCTAGCTGCTTAGATTAGGGTGTTTGCTTTGCTAATACTTGATTAGCAAAGCAAGAGCTTGGGTTTGAGTTTCTTCAAGGTAGATTATCTTAGTTATTGAAGATCGGAAGCCAGGTTGCATCTTTCTCTTCATGGAGCCTCTCTAGAGTCCGGGTACATGATGATCGCGGCGAAGGGACCTCAACACGGAGCTTATGAAGTGAAGGAACGGACTACAAAGGTTGTAATCCCAAACTCTTAGAAGTAAAGTTGTTTACTTGCTTTTTGTTTCGCCTAATCTCTAATCTAAGATCTTGGTTAGAGTTGTTCGGCACATGAAAAATTTGATTTTGGTATGGTTGATACCTTGTAGAACCTTGTTCTAGTGCCTAGTAACCCTACAGTAGTATCAGAGCCAAGCTAGAGCTTTAGGCGAAGTCTAGACGATGTTTAAAGTCCGATCGAACCCCGAAACATCGATATACACCCTCTCTGGAAATTTTTTAAAATGTTGATTTTTTCTGTATTAAAAATACTCAGAAAATTGAGCAGGGAATTCTAAGGATTACTGTGAAAAACGACATCCTAATTCCCTTAAAGCGCCGCGGAACCGCGGCAATACCATGCCTTGCGCGGCGGTTCTGCGGCCGTACAGGGGTATTAGGGTTAGCTTTTTTCACAGTAACATCCGTAGGTACTTTTGCATGCTTCTGGGAATTTTTTAATTCTACTCAAGTGTTGAGTTTTCTGGAGATCTTTTGTATTCGTTGATTCGATCGGAAAGTTTAACTTCGTTTAAGTTTTTCCGGGTAATTTAAAACGTGTTAAAATGTTCGAACGGATATCAATAACTCACTTTTTCCCCTGTCGGAAAATTTTCAAGTGTTGGATTTTTCCACGAGTTTGAAACTTCCGGAAAATCATGCAAGTGTATCTGTGGACCCTCTAGAAGAACGTAACCTGAACTCGATTATGTGACCGTTTGAACAGCCTCTAAACCTTAGGGTTTGGGGCAGTACGGCGTTGCCATATGTGAGGTGTTGGTTTGACCCTTCTACGGCTGGACCATTGGTACTGTGGCATGTGATGGATACTTTTTGAACTCCGCTCAAGTGTTGAGCTATTTGGGAAATCTTGGGTGTTTGATAATTCGATCGGAAAGTTTAACATTGTCTATTTATCTGGAATGTGATACAATATTTTGAATCCACAAGTAGTTATGAGATAACTAATTTGAATGTTATAAATCTAGAAGTTTAGTCTCAGATGATCGGTTGCCACGGGATTTTGATGCGATCAAAAGTCCGTTGCAATCACGTAGCGTACGCGGATACTCGCCGGGTAAACTTAATAGACAGCCACACCCCATAGCCCCGACCAAGTCACTGTAGGAGAACCCCGTTGCCAAAAGCATCCGTACGGGTGCTCGCGGCAGCGGTGTTCCGCCTTAGTGCACTTCGTCGACAACATCGGGGGTACGACCGTCTACTAAAGTTTTCGACGAGCATTCGATCAGGATGTCGGGAATCTTGTTGAATTGCCTGACTAGATATTGAAAAGTGTTTTCGATATTGGGACTAAAATGCGAGGTTTATAATTGTTAGGCATGAGATGTCTAAGGAATTCATTTGGTTAGGCATGCGATGTTTAAGGTGGTTGCAGATTCCAACTGTTGTAGTTTTACACTTTCTTTTCTGCGACCGTAAGTGTAATATGTGGTGTATCGCCGGTTTCGTTGTTATACATCAACGACAATTGGGATACACATATTTACTTACGTTGATGATATGTGATATTATGTGTTGCTGTGATATGTTATATTGGATCGTCGTGTTTTGAATAGCCGAGGGTTTTATGTGAGATGCGAGTTTTTCATTTTCATTCATGTAAAATTCATTTGTATGTAATATTCTTTTATTGGGGCACTTCCGGGCTGAGGATGATGTCACCATTGTATATTATTTACTTTTTCGCATTAGGATAGACCCAAGGCGGGGGAGCACAAGTAACCGGGTTCTAGGGTCCAGTGGGAGACCATCTCGAGGAGTCGAGACCGGGTCTCCTAACTCTAGAACTGGCAGACTTACTTGCCGCTCTCGTAGAGGTCTAGGGATGAGGGTTTGGCTATTCATCACGACCGTGGAATTCGTGTTTTATATATGCTCGTATTAAAACACGGACCTCCTAGTATATCCAATATTTCATATGTGTTCTTCTGCTTCAATTTTCTGTGACGAGATCATATTACTACCTGAGACGAATGTTTATATTATATATATGTGATATATATTATATATTGTTGATTTCATTTCAAATGTAATGCTTGTGAAGCATAATAAAAATGGGACTTCATTAATGAGATTAATGAAATAAAAGAAACCTAAAGATATTGTAGAAACTTGTTTAAAAACTGGTAGCTCCAGTTCTTGCTTTGCATAGCGGTTTTCCTTGAAGAATATCCAGCACCTTATTCGATAAGGAAAGAGCCGAGATCCCTTCACCGGGAGTGACCTCTTTAGCGAAACTAACAGATGCTACACACTCGGTTTGTCTTTTGATTGCTTCTATAGTTTTTGCTTTGCATAGTGGTATTTGTGAAATATCCTACACCTTATTCGATAAGGAAAGAGCCGACGATCCCTTCTTCGGGAGTGACCTCTTTAGAAAAACTAGAAAAGCCTAAAAAACACTCCATTTAAAATCACTCGATTCTACAACGATATCAAGTTCATTACGCAAAGGGTTTTCTTAAAAACCTGTCGTAGCCCTCCGTCATATCAGATAAATACTACTTAGTATTCGTGCTGCGGTAGTTTGGCATTCGTCAAGGCGTAGTGTACGGTAGCTAACTAGTGCTTATCTGCTAGCATACGATGCGATTGGATTAGGGTATTTGTACGGCGTTGTTTGGCATTCGTCAAGGGTCGTGCGGGTGGGTTTAATTCAATCAGGAAATGACGGGTTGAACTTGACTAGCGGACTATAGGTTGTTTGGCATTCGTCAAGGTCATAGGATGCTAGGGGTAAAATATTATTGGGAATTTCAAGTGTTGAAATTTGCAATGAGATTGCATACCTTCTATGAGATAGTTGGATCCCGATACCCGCTGCGAGTAAGAGTTACTCCTGAGAGAGTTTTACACATTACAATTAACCGATCAAGTAAGTGTCTAGAAAGGTGTCAACGGGGTTACGCCCCTGGGAAAATGAGGTTTATATTAATTAGGTCCGTGCGAAAGCACGGGGAACCTCCCTTAAAGTACCGGCACTGGCCTGGCTGAAAGTTTGGCAAACTTGTAGGGTGTAATTAATCCCGGCTAGTCTTTCCTTTTATGGTTTGAAGGAAGATTTAACTAAAACAGTAGGAGCCATCCTGATTAGATAAATTGATAACCAATCTAATCTTGTAAAAAGTGCACGCTGAGTGTTTTCTTCTCTCTCCCTCCTGGTAGCGACCATGTCACGCCTTAATCAAGAAAATAATACGGATGAATTGACCGAACCCGCTTGTTATACTGCGCTAGGGAACGTTGGTCCTGCTCCAACTTATAATTGTTATAAGACTGAGCAGGAAATGGGGGATTACCAGAATTCCCGTGCCGCCCAAACGAAGAAAGTGCATGCTGATGCATCTTCTTCGGGTGTGTTCATTACCGAGAACTGTTTTCTCAGTATCCTTTACGTCCTGGGTATGAGATACCGGATCAGGATCCCACATATGTAATCTGTTACATGGGCTACAGATAGGTAGAGAACTGAGAACGGGTGATAAGTTTCAAGAGTTGGACACAGTGCAAGTGTTGCAGCCAAGTCTGTTGGCAGTTATCACCCTGTATTACCAGAATACATTGATTCTGAATGAATGTTATTAGATACCGAACCTGATATACAATATCATATCAGTCTCTTTATTAGTAAAGAAGGATATAATTTTGTATTGTTGGATAATGTTTTGAACATTTCCTATATCAAGAGTTGATCGGTTCAGGCACGTTATCTAAAAGCATAGACGCTCTAAATCAAACCACAGTTCTTAACGTACAGAACACACACAAGAGGAAGAGTTCAGAAATGAACGAATCCTTCTTGAGGTATTGTAGACTAGGTCATATCAATGCGACCCGATTAGCTGAAGTTACATTTAGATGCATATATAAAATCTTTTTGAATTTACATCTTGTGAAACTTGCCTGTCATGTCAAAAAGATAAGATGACCACAGCTCTCTTTATTGGAAATAGAGAAAGAGTTAGTGAACTCTTGGGATTGATACATGATGTATGTAAGTCCCCTGTCTACACATGCCGGGACTGGTTCTTTGTACTTTATTATATTCACTGATGGTCTCTCAAGATTCGCACATGTGTTCCTGTTGAAACACAAGTCTGAACCTTTTGAGAAATTCAATGAATATAAGTTAGAAGTAGAGAACCAAAACGGGTATAAGTATTATGTCCTTTGATGTGATCAGGGAAGAGAATACTTGAGCACGGGATTCCTGGACTATTCTAAAGGATAATGAGATTCTCTCAGCATTACTCCTCCGTATACACCACATCACTGATTTATCAAAGAATATTTGTTAACCACAATCAAGAACGGCGTCGCTTGGTAGCTAGCCGGTGAGTACGGGTCGGTCCACAGGGCTGTTGTGTATTTTCTAATTTGGTCTAACGAGTTAATTCCAAACGGTGTGAATGGATTATCGCTAAAAACTAAGATTTATATTAAGACTAGAATCTTGCTAGGGTTAGGTTTAGATTAAGTTTGGAAATTAAAGATTTCCTCACCGCTTTCAATGCCCTAATTTAGATCTCTTTAGGTTTTATGGTAACAATTAATAAAGGGGATTAGTTCCATCGGGAAGAAACAATGTTTCTTCCTCTAGGTTCTAGTCCTTCTTTTCTTAATTCTTACCCTAACCTTCATGGAAAACATACACAACCGGTCGTTTATACTACGGTATCACCGTTACCTCGAGGGGTAAGGTGCCGTAGGGAACGGTGTGTGTATGTATGCATGGAGTCCTATTAATTATATGTGATGGGGCAAGAAAGGGTAAGAGATTTCATCTCTCAAGCCTTCCCCAAATCTAACCATAACAAGCGAGGAGACTACTCGCTCATTAGGGAATTGAAAAACATCTCTATCTATCTAACTAGGGCAGATAATAAAATTTAAACTAAGGCAATTAAATAAAACTACTTACTTTATTGATGGCTCTCTCCAAACATTTACACAGGAATTTTCAGATCTGAATAGATGAATAAAAAGAAGCATGACCTAAAACAGGTTTTTAGGGTTCTATTTATAGATTCATAGAAACCCTAGGTTACAATCGCGTCATATCTGGTTTTACAAATTTACCCCCTAAGAAAAGAACTAGTCAACGCGCCGCCTCCACCGACATATTTTTCCACTGACACGTGTCCCTTGTAGCCGCGGAACCGCGGCCAAAACCCCTGTTTGGCCGCGGATCCGCGGCCGTATAGGGGGCTTGGTTCCTGTGTTCTGCTGTGCTGCTTCTAGTTGACTTTTACTTCTTGTTTCTACAGTTGTTTCTTCATAATGTCTTTTAGTTCTTTTCCAGATCTTTACAGTGAGTAATGTCATGGACTTTTCCGTCTGCTTCGTGTCGAAGTCTTGAACCTTGAGCTGCCTTTGTACTTTGTGAACTTGTTTATTGATTTTCGTTATTCTCCAAATTGTAGGCTTGATCAATATTCTTCCATTTGTCAGTCGTAGTCTCACTTTTGTATCGTCTTATGTCTTTTTCACTGTTTTTGTCCTGAGAATCTGTAACCTACAACTATGTAGCAGACATGGGTCAAAAGCACCTGTTTATTTGTAAAATGCATAAGAATGGGGAATATAATAATGCAAAATTATGATATGAACAAATACCCCCAAACTTATCTTTTGCTCGTCCTCGAGCAAACCTAGTTTTTATTCTCGAAAAAGACCTAGCCTCACTTTCACAGGGAAACGCGATTGCACTGAGCTCGTGCAACAAGTCGTTAAACCTCTAGGTGTCCCTAGTAGGAGGAGTGTTGTCTCCTGAGGGTTTTCAGCGGATACTACCCACAAAATCCTATCAATTCGGCCTATTGACTTTTATTCTCCAATTAGGTTTTCAAACAAGGAATTCTATTATCTTCGACTCATAAATTATCTACCCGTATTCTTCACGCTTCCTTATCATTTAACTTAAGATTATATATATTCTTGTGAATTTACTTAGCTTTTGGCATCTTTTAAGCTTTCCTTCTAGGGTTCCATCTCAACTTAGGAATTTTTATCATCTCTATTAAAGATACAAGTCCTATTTTTCATTTCTATCTCTTATCTAAACCCCAATCACATACCCCTACGTGTGTGTATATATATCACCCCTACACTTGGAAATTCAAATCAAGCTATTATACTCTTGTCCATCATCCAAAGTACTTTTCAATTGGTGAATTTTAGATGAAATTGCTCACACATTCTTCATGCGACCGTTAATACTTCTTGAGGTACCAACGACCGATTACAAAATGTGTTTGCACATTAAAGCGTAATTCCTAGTCTTGTAACACCTAAGGCTTTAGCAGTGACTCCCAAACCAGTTGGTCTAAGGCATTAGGTGATAATGCACCCTCGCTAAATATTTTTTCTATTAATGTAGCCTTAAGTAATTACAAAAAACCAGTGTTCATTTTTTTTTATCTCTTTATTCACACTTATATTTTTATTTTATTTTTCTTCGTACTAAGGACTTTAGACAAGAGCATTTCAAGGTCTCTTCTACTATTCCAAGTTTCAAGGTTCGTGTTTGTGCAATTTGTAGGGTATATATTTTCAGAATTTAGACTTAAGCTTAGAAATTATTTTTCAAAGTTATACTTTAATAAAAATATCAATACTTTTCCCTTGTTTTAACTTAGCCCAAGAAGTCAACTCGAAATTTGCCTATTTCTAAATAAACTACAAAGACATATACTTTCTACCGTTAAATTTTAAGAAAGGTTATTTTTAGGGTTTTTAATTTACTAAGTCTAGGATCTAGTTATTCCTAGCTAGTTAACCGTCTTGTTAAACTTAAGTCAATTATGGCCAAAATTGAATACTTTAATTTTTATAATTTTTAAAAAAAGATTGTCAATTTTTAAAAAAAAAGATTGTCAATTTTTAAAAAAAAAGATTGTCAATTTTTAAAAAAAAAGATTGTCAATTTTTTAAAAAAAAATTGTCAATTTTTTATGGGTTTTAAAATAAGTATGCAAATGCAAAAATATACATATGAATGCGAAGGAAGAAAGCTTACCGAGCATACCCCCAAACTTAAACTTAACAGTGCCCTCACTGTCATGCTACACCAAGAGGGTTGAGAATGTCGGCACTCCCCTGTTTATTTATTTATAATTTTTTTTATTTTTTATTGTTAAAAGAAAAACAAAAATATATATACAAAAAGGTCCCCCCCAAACTTCATTGAAACGAATTACTAGTTAATGCCAAACTTTGCAAAGACCAAAAGTCAACACCAACCAGTTGAAAAATTTATCTGTGTAAAGCATCGGTCGGTGGAAGAACATGTTGTACCGAGCCAAAAAGAATTGGGGAAGATATAAGTGGTGGTATGGAAGTGAATAGATAGGAGGTGATGATGAATCAAAACGAGAATGTAAATGATCAGAAGTCAGTGGAATATTGGCATTCTCGTAGCTTATTAAAAGAAAAGTGGGTGGTTCAACATCTAAAGGAGGAGGTTGATTATCCACACAATCCACAAGATGTTTCTGTGGATCCTTCATTGACTTGGCATCATCCATCATATGCATATGATATTCAATTATGAGGGAACTAATCTCCTCGATGTCCGCCATAGTCCAGCCGAAAGCTTGCCGCTTATCTTGTAAGATCATTAAAAGGGCTTTCTCTTGCTCGAGGGCTAAAGAGGCCGATATGATAACGGGAAAGGTCTCATTCTCACCTAGGTAAGCGTATTTAAGGTGAGACGGCAATGGCTTGAGTTCGAGTTTCGGAGGCGAAACAATCAAAGATAAAATTGGGGCATCTACCTCGAACTCAAATGATTCCAACAAGGGTTCGAAATCACTGCAAACAACCGAATCGGATGGTTCAACCAACTCATCCAAAAATTCAAAGGACTCATATTCGGGCGGTGAGTCGTCAAAATCGTCCGAAAAAGTGAAACATTTATAATCAATATCGGTTGTGCCAACTGTGTTAGACTCAAGGAGGGACGCACTAGTGGCGTCAAAACTGTTGTCATCAAACAGAAATTTTTCAAGCTCGCAGTCCTCTTGCGTGATTTCGTGAATTGAGCAAACTTCTCATGTACTAGTTTTTGGCATGGGGGACAGACTTCCTATCTTGTAAATATTGAACTCACTAGACATCTTCCCGAAAGATAGAGTCATAGAGCCATTGCGACAATTTATTACGGCATTGGAAGTGGCCAAAAATGGTCGATCGAGGATCACCAGAATTTGGTTCCGTGGGTTAGCAACAGGTTGTGTGTCCATAACAATAAAATCAACGGGGAATATGAAATCCCCTACTTTGATCAACACATCCTCTAACTCACCCCTAGGATGGGTGATTGATCGATCGGCCATTTGGAGAGTACAACGAGTGGGTTTCAACTCTCCAACCCCTAATTGCTCGTACACGGAGTAGGGAAGCAGGTTAACACTAGACCCAAGATCTAAAAGTGCTCGATTGATGTTCTTATCCCCAATTGTTATTGAAATTGTAGGACAGCCAGGGTCTTTCCGTTTTTGGGGTAAGGGTTGACGTTGGTTAATAGTATTGCTCACAGCATTAGCGACTAGCACTTTTTTGGGTATTTGTGACTTTCTCTTCGAGGAGCATAAGCCCTTTAAGATTTTCGCGTAAGAAGGGACTTGTTAGATTTCATCCAAGAGAGGTATATTTATGCTAACCTGTTTAAATAACTCCATAATCTTCTCCATTTGTGGAGTTGGTTTATTGAAACTCAACATGTTTGGAAATGGAGCATTTTGAAAATCTGTTGAGTCCAATGTCTGTGGAGTAGAATGTAGAGTTGGAATGGATCCCAGTGTGGGTGTGTTCGTGAAGTGAGAAGTGGGTCCGTTCGGATTAGAAGAAGAAGAGCCTTTTGAAGAATGAAGAATAGGCTCTAACGAAGAAGATGAAGGTGAAGAAGAAGAGGAACTACCGGCGGGGGTGTCATCATTAATACTCACGTTATTTTGGAACACTCTTCCAGATCTCAACGTGGTCACCGCATTTACATTATGATTTTGATATTCATATGCGACATGTGCGTTGTGTGTGTGACCGGGATTTGGCAATGGTTGAGATGGAAGCTTTCCCTTTTCTCTTTCGCTCAACGCAGCAGTTAGTTGTGCAATTTGTGCCTTAATAGATTTGATACTTTGATCATGTGAAGCATTGTTGTGCACCAATGACTGAATGGAAGTCTCCAACCTTGCTGCGGATTGTGTAGATTGTTGTAGAAACGCATCTAGACTTCTTTCTAGCGAGGTAACCTTATCATCATTTGGTTGAACAAAATTGTTTGGAGGGTAAGAGTTGTTAACACAAAATTGTTCGTTTGATTTGGGTAAGGTTGTGGTTGGAAAGGTTGCTGGTATTGAGTTTGTTGGGGTGCTTGTTGTTGTGGAGGAGGAGGCCTTTGAAAGTTGTTGTTTCCTTGGAATTGTTGATTTTGATTCCAAGAAAAATTTGGGTGACTCCTCCAACCCGGATTATAAGTCGAAGAGTATGGATCATTTCTTTGTCGTTGCTGAAAGGCAGCATTGACTTGATCTTGTCCTTGAACAGGAGGATTGTAAGGACACTCTTCGGTAAGGTAAGATGGATCCGAACAATAAGCGCAAACAGTTCGTGGGGGCAAAGCAGGGGCAGGAGAAGGCAATGAGATTTTGGTCTCAATTGCTTCTAGCTTTTCGTAAGTACGGCCATCTCGGCCTTCATAGAAATCGACATATCTAATTGATGTATGCCTGCCCTAGACTGACCAATAGAAGATGAGGTGGTCTTGGTGCTTTCCCACTGAAGTGTTTGTTCAGCAAGATCATCGAGAAACTGCCACGCTTCCTCACTAGATTTGGTTAGAAAGTGACCTTGACAAATGGTTTCTAGCAACTGCTTCGTTGCTGGGTTCAATCCCTCGTACAAAGTTTGGCAAAGTTGCCAATTTTCGATCCCATGGTGAGGGCATTGAACAAGTAGGTCTTTGAATCTTTCAAAACACTTCCAAAAGGGTTCGGAAGGAAGCTGGGAAAATTGTATAATCTCATTGCGAATTCTCGCGGTCTTGTGATGTGGATAAAACTTTTTAAGAAAAGCTTTAACTAACTCTTCCCAATTCTTAATTGAATGTGATGCTGTAACAAGTAGGTCTTTGAATCTTTCAAAACACTTCCAAAAGGGTTCGGAAGGAAGCTGGGAAAATTGTATAATCTCATTGCGAATTCTCGCGGTCTTGTGATGTGGATAAAACTTTTTAAGAAAAGCTTTAACAAACTCTTCTCTATTATTAATTGAATGTGATGCTGTACTGTATAACCACTTTTCGGCTAAGTCACATAAGGTGAAAGGAATGACCCTTAGCCTTATAGCATCATCTGATAATTGGGTTGTTTTCATCATTGCGCAAACGTTTTGGAATTTGTTTATGAAGATATAGGCATCTTCAGATTCCAGTCCGTGAAATTTTGGCAACATATTGATGAAGTGGGGTTTGATCTCAAAATTGTCCCCATTTGCCGGTGGGAGTGAAAGACAAGTAGGTAAGGCGGTGCGGACAGGGTAGAAAAGATCCTGGAGCGCGATTCGTTAGGAAGCTTCAACAGGCTGGTGTTGCGGGTTATTCGCACCTAACGGAGGTGGAATCAGTCCCGTGGGTAATGTGTTGTTAGGATTATATCCCGATATACCTTCGGAAGAAGAATTTGAAGGTGAAGGTGAAGGTAAGGAAGTGGAAGGAATTTCGACTTCGGAGTCGAAAGCTTCGTCGGTCGGGGCCAACGAAACACGGACTAATCGGGCGCTAGTGTCCCAAGTCCAACCAGACATACACTAAAGAGGTAGTGTAGTCAAAAAGTGAAAAACAGAATGTGGGGGTAAGAAAACGTCAATGGAAAGAAGGTGGGTGTTGTTGTGGGGTGCACGGATCTCTTAGCGACAAGTTGCAAGTTTTTGTAAAAATTTTCCTTTTTCTCTTTTTTATATGTGGAGCTTTTTGCAAAAATATTTTTCGATAAAAGACTTTGACACAAATGCAATCAACCACAAATGCACAATCAGGCCTAGATCTAGGGTCACCCAGGTCAGCTAGACAGCTCCTAACTATTCCAAAGGGCTAGAAATAGGACCTCAAACCGCCTCTTCACCGTCAATTGCAGCCAGGTAAGTGCCAGGTGAGTGGGAGGCTCTCCACTACAAGTAGTGGCCCTAATTAAGTAATCACTCGCCTTAGACACACTTTCCTAGACACCACAAAGTCAGGTTAGGATAAACGGTCGATGCCTACAACTAGTCCTCTGTCCTATTGAGCGCGATGTCCTTAGGGCTGAGTCTAATCTTTTTTATTAAGTGATGGTCAATGCATATGCCTTATGTGATTTCTGGGGTCCTGGGAAGGGTGATGAAATCCCCACCCAATCTGGATTGGTCTCAAGCCCCTTAAAGTCAGATTAAATATGCAAAACAGTAAACAACCACTTGCAATCAATTTTTTTAAGCGCGGCACAAAGAATCCTGCACAAGATCAATTATTGGAAGGGGGATATATTTTTTAAGCACATAGAATCCTGCAGGCAAATTTACAGAGGAGATATTTGGGGTTGCAGAGGAGGAGAGAGAAAAACAAAAAGTGGGATTTCTACGTGCCGACGTCAGCAGGCAGCCGCGTTTCCGTGGTCAGAATGGGTCTATTGCGGCGGTTCCGCGGTCACGTGGCTGGTTCAGATCCTAAGATTTTTTCTGTTGTTCTGTTGTTCAAATCCTCTGCTGTTCAGATCTTTCGTTTTCTGTTTCGCTTTCTGGAATTTTCCAGATCCGAACTCGTTCGTCAATCCTGCAAAATTCACACGATAAACCCTTCAAACAATAAAAGAATGATAAAATTTTTATAATTTTTAATTTTTCAGTTTTTTATGATTTTTATATTTTATATTAACCCGAAATTGCAAAAAGGAAATACTACGCCATCCCCGGCAACGGTGCCATTTGATTTATCAAAGAATATTTGTTAACCGCAATCAAGAACGGCGTCGCTTGGTAGCTAGCCGGTGAGTACGGGTCGGTCCACAGGGATGTTGTGTATTTCCTAATTTGGTCTAACGAGTTAATTCCAAATGGTGTGAATGGATTATCACTAAAAACTAAGATTTATATTAAGACTAGAATCTTGCTAGGGTTAGGTTTGGGTTAAGTTTGGAAATTGAAGATTTTCTCACCTCTTTCAATGCCCTAATTTAGATCTCTTTAGGTGTTATGGTAACAATTAATAAAGGGGATTAGTTCCATCGAGAAGAAACGATGTTTCTTCCTCTAGGTTCCAGTCCTTCCTTTCTTAATTCTTTCCCTAACCTCCATGGAAAACATACACAACCGGTCGTTTATACTACGGTATCACCGTTACCTCGAGGGGTAAGGTGCCGTAGGGAACGGTGTGTGTATGTATGCATAGAGTCCTATTAATTATATATGATGGGGCAAGAAAGGGGTGAGAGATTTCATCTCTCAAGCCTTCCCCAAATCTAACCCTAACAAGCGAGGAGACTACTCGCTCATTAGGGAATTGAAAAACATCTCTATCTATTTAACTAGGGCAGATAATAAAATTTAAATTAAGGCAATTAAATAAAAATACTTACTTTATTGATGGCTCTCTTCAAGCATTTACACAGGAATTTTCAGATCTGAATAGATGAATAAAAAGAGGCATGACCTAAAACAGGTTTTAGGGTTCTATTTATAGATTCATAGAAACCTTAGGTTACAATCGCGTCATATCTGGTTTTACAAATTTACCCCCTAAGAAAAGAACCAGTCAACGCACCGCCTCCACCGACACATTTTTCCACCGACACGTGTCCCTTGTAGCCGTGGAACCGCGGCCAAAACCCCTGTTTGGCTGTGGATCCACGGCCGTATAGGGGGCTTGGTTCCTGTGTTCTGCTATGCTACTTCTAGTTGACTTTTACTTCTTGTTTCTACAGTTGTTTCTTCATAATGTCTTTTAGTTCTTTTCCAGATCTCTACAGTGAGTAATGTCATGGACTTTTCCGTCTGCTTCGTGTCAAAGTCTTGAACCTTGAGCTGCCTTTGTACTTTGTGAACTTGTTTATTGATTTTCGTTATTCTCCAAATTGTAGGCTTGATCAAGATTCTTCCATTTGTCAGTCATAGTCTCACTTTTGTATCTTCTTATGTCTTTTTCACTATTTTTGTCCCGAGAATCTGTAACCTGCAACTATGTAGCTGACATGGGTCAAAAGCACCTGTTTATTTGTAAAATGCATAAGAATGGGGAATATAATAATGCAAAATTATGATATGAACAAGCACGTCAGTGTTTCGGGGTGGAGCAATCACACCCTATTAGATATGGTGCGCTCTATGATGAGTACTACTGAGTTTCCTATTTCCTTTTTGGAGTTATGCACTTGAGAAGCTGCATACCTATTGAATAGGGTTCCAATCAAATCAGATGCCTACCACTCCATATGTGATATAGTATGGGTAGAGCCCATCTCTTAAGGATGTTAAGATTTGGGGTTGTCCGGCCTATGTCAAAAGCAAAATACGGACAAACTCGAGGCAAGGTCTGTTCTGTAGAAGTTTGTTGGATATTCCAAGCATTCGCAAGGGAATATCTTCTACTGAACCGAGGAACAAAAGATGTTTTGTTTCTCAGCATGCCACCTTTGTAAAAGGGAATTTCTTGTGAAGAAATTTGTGGTCATGAGGTAGAACTGGAAAGAGTTCCAGCTATACAAACTGCAGCTGATGATTTGGTAGAACCAAAGGATTCAATAGTTTCCAACGAACCCCAGCCTCTCCGCCGATCTAGTAGGTTTCCTTACCCACCTGAGAGATACTTCGGTTGTCTCTATGACAGTGGGAGCGAGGATTGCATCATGAGATGATGACCCAACTTGTTTCGAGCAGGCCATCAAGAGTGGGGACTCTGTAAGAATGGCTGGATGCTTAGCGATCTGATGATGAACCCCAGACTCTGTAAGTATGGACTTTGGTTGCTTTTTCTGAAGGGTTAAATCCCCATTAGGAGCAAGTATATCTTGAGAAGGTTACTTGGTGTACATGGAAAAGTTGAGACTTTCAAAGCTATGCTTATGTCCATCCAGATCCTACTTGCAATTGCTACATACCATGACTACGATATCTGGCGGTTGGGTGTCATGACTGCTTTTCTAAATAATGATTTAGAAGAGAGCATCTATAAGTACACAGCCAGAGGGCTTCGTAGACAGTGGGAGCAGCGGAAACGAATGCAAGTTGCTTTATGCGATAAAGCAGGCATCGCGGAGTTGGAACGTCTGTTTTGATGTGGAAGTCAAAGAGTTTGACATCATCAAAATGGTAGATGAACCTTGTATATACAAAAAGGTAGTAGAGAGTATGGTGGTGATCCTCGTATTGCACGTGGATGACATACTCTTGATAGAAAAGGAGTTTCCTATGCTACGCTCGGTCAATCTCCTCTTATCACAAGGATTCTCTATAAGGATCAAAGTGATACCTCCTAAATCTTGGGTTTTGGATCTATGAGATAGATGTAATTGGATGTTAGGATTCTCACTAGTTGTAGTGAGATGGTATCAATTGATCCTGGGGAGAATCACTGGAAAGGTTCCAGGGTGATAAGGACGACTGAATGCCAGTCGCAGGCATTGTCTTTACCCTCAGTGGAGGGACGGTATGTTGGAAGAGTTCCAAGCTAGATACCATGACTTACTAGACAATTAAAGGCAAGATACATCGTTACCAAGGATACTACCAAAGAGGCAGTCTGGATATATACTAGTTCATGAGATGAACTTCGTTCCTACCATTGTGTGACAATAGAGTTGTGGCTTATGCCTGGGAACCCCCGTCCCATCAGATATCCAGACATATTCTTAGGCAGTATCACCTGATCATGGAGATGGTTGATCTCTAGTGAGATCGAGGTTAGGAGAGTAGACACAGAGGACAACAACGCGGATCCACTCATAAAGGCCTGTTTCCCAGTAGAGACTTTTATGGGATGGTTGAGTATGAGATACTTCAACCACAGCTGATTGTTGGGTATGCGATACCACAACAGCTGACCCTAGTGCAAGTGGGAGATTGTTAGTTATATGTATGCCCTAAAGGCCATTACTGTACATACGATGTATATTATAGTGGATGCTTGGACATATATAGGTAGGACTTTCTTGCTCGACATGATAGTATGCTATCTGGTTACACTTTATCTTAACATGTACTCTGATTGTCTCTATGTTATATGTTGATAAAGCCCTTATGATGAGTACTTGACTACCAGGACTATGATGCGGATCATACTAGTGGGGACAGTGTAGTCGCTAAGTACATCCTTCAAATGTTCCTAGTCGTAGGTGTATCGAGACAGGGCATCGATATACCAGAGTAGACCAGCGTATGTGCTTCTTGACCCATATGATGGGCGATGGATGATCCCATATCCATTTGTGTTTGACATCAGAGAAGGTATACGGGTGCTCAGTGGAGACTGGGTACACTGGACGGACTCGCCGAGAACTCCCAGATGGTATTATACCTCACGTCAGATGGTAGTTCTCTGGTGACACTGGTACAGAGTAGTCTGTAGATCCGAGATCGTCATAGAGTCTTGTGTGATTCCCACTGTGCTTTGATTTCCATCATACCACGTCCAAGAGGGCATGCAAAATGGTGGCTTTTGGGTACAGTCCCGAATCACATGAAGGCAACGAGCGATAGGAGGGGATTCGTCTCTCCCGGTATAGGGAGTTGATGTTGCGCTGTGTTCGATTGGCTATAACTGGAAATCCCTGGCCAGGATTGCTGAGATTTACTGGTAAGTGTTATCAGTAGTTTCTCGAACTGTTATGGACCTCATATCGACACGACTTATCAAGCTACTGGGGTCTAACGTTTACCACCCCTAGGCGAGATATACGACATATCAGACGAAGAAACCGGACTGTACGGGAGTGTTACTGATTGGATTCGCAGGAGAATGTACAGGCTTACTTGTTAATCTTCTGATCACTCAATACCTGGATGGCTGTTACGTTTAGCTGACCGCTTGCATCTTGTGGGTGTTTGATATGATCATCACCTACTGCCGGCGTATTGACGATTCTTTAGAGTCCTACACAGAGGTTTCCTGGCTCAGGCAAAACGGAGTAGGAGCACGTACGCGATATGTGCGGGACCGAGAACAATACGTGTATATGATACCATATTAGATTCTCGCGATATAAGATATCGGCCGGGTATATATGATATTGCCGGGTCATCGGATCAGGTGTTGATTCGATGAACTGATACAGATTATATTAGTCGGTTATTTGTGAAATAGCCGGATTATCGGATCAAGTGTTGATTCGATAATTTAATGTATAATTATATATTTGATATATTATATTACATTAACTAATATTAGCCCACTTAAAGATTCTTTTTCTCACTTGGATAATACATTGATATATATGTGATATATGTTAATTGTATTATTTTATTTTGTTACAATAAATATTGTATATGTGATATATAATATTGTAACATGTTATGGTTATAAATGCAACATGTTTTGTGGAGTTTAAATATGGTTAGGGTTTGGATTAGGGTTAAGCTTTCATGAAGCATTGAAGAAGCTTTGACTTTGACTTGTGATATTTTACATAGATATTTTTTTAACCCAACCCAACCCTTGACCATAGTTATTTCTCTACATGGGTTAAGTCTTCATACATAACCCATGGTTGCATTTCTAACCACACATATGATTCATTATTCATCACAAAGAGATTGGCTTCTTCTTCTTCCTTCTTCTTGCATGAAAAAGCTTTCTAGCTTTTTGTGAAGTGATGATAATGAGTGAGAAATCGAAAACAAATGAGAGCTAAATTCCTACTTCATCATCCTCATCTATTCTAGCCGTTTAGATTAGGGTGTTTGCTTTGCTAATACTTGATTAGCAAAGCAAGAGCTTGGGTTTGAATTTCTTCAAGGTAGATCATCTTAGTTATTGAAGATCGGAAGCCAGGTTGCATCTTTCTCTTCATGGAGCCTCTCTAGAGTCCGGGTACATGATGATCGCGGCGAAGGGACCTCAACACAGAGCTTATGAAGTGAAGGAACGGACTACAAAGGTTGTAATCCCAAACTCTTAGAAGTAAAGTTGTTTACTTGCTTTTTGTTTCGCCTAATCTCTAGTCTAAGATCTTGGTTAGGGTTGTTCGGCAATGAAAAATTTAATTTTTGCATGGTTGATGCCTTGTAGAACCTTTTTTTAGTGCCTAGTAACCCTACATCGTCATGGGCCTTACGCCGGAAAATACTACCCAACACAAGTTTCCAAGTCTGATCAAAGTGTTGAATATTTATGAAAGCTTATTTTTGGAGTCTGCGGGCATGGGGTTAGCTTTATGGATTTTGTTGCCCGTTTCCTTCATTCGGAAGTTTTGTCGAAGAAGGATGCGAAGTTTGCCAAGCTTAATAATCCGTTCGGGTTTGGCTTGGACAAGTTGCTGACTGCTGATACGGATTTGAAGCAGTTCTTTATTCCGGATACCCCCATCGTCCCTTTTGCAGAAATTTCTGCACCGTACATTGATGAGAAAATGTTTTTTGTGGGCTTCATAGGCTTGCGGCTGAGCTGGTTTGCACTCCCCATGCACCCTCACTACATGAGACCGTCTGTTTTCTATCCAGCTCATCGTGTTGCAGCGGGAACACGTATGGCTGTTGGAGTTGCAGGATTGGCTCATTTGTATAATGGCCTAAGTATGGCAGCTGACACCACCCAACCGGATTTGAAGCCCATAAATCTCCCTCTATACTATTTCACATCATGGATCGAGATGGATATGTTGGATGCTTTTGGTGTGCATAAAAGACCTAAATTTTATGAAGGGTATAATTTCCTTCGGATCATGCAATTGGTTGATACTTCTTCTCCATATCCTACATAAAGAGAGGCTCGACGATTGCTTCTGCATCCGCGCATTGTTAGGAATAGCATGACCTTTGTTGATAGGGTCCTGACTATTGGTAAAGAACCCTCCAAAGCGGTCCAGCCTCTTCATGACGTATTCAAGGATGTGATTTCTGCTTTGAAGGTCAGGGAGATTGTACATTTGTACTCCATCAGGCCGGGTTTTTTAGTATTCAGGAAAAATACCTCGGTGTTATTCATGAGGTACAACCTGCATCGTTTTGCTCAACAGTCCGGCTATAACCAAGGCGTTCCCTTCGAAGAGTTTCTTGTCGAACCGGCTGCTTCAGAGGAGAGTGTTCGCCATGTGGTGCACCATTTTATGCGACTGAATATAAGGTCTCATTTTCTGATTGCTGAGCCTAGTCGCATTCCAAATGCCTTGAATGCCTATGTAGCATGGTACCAGCACACGACGGGTGCCGTTATCAATGAAGAGAGGCGGATGCACCTTGATCACAATGATTCCATTTCGGCTGGTAACCCTGCGGTCCCGCTGAAGCGACGAGCAGTTGTCCGCCCTTCCTTGAGTGGGAGCGATGCGGATGTAACTCCGCGTGCCTTTCTAATGGTGTCAACAGCTAAGCCATGACCGTATTTGAGTGCTCCTGGCGTTGTGATGGCTGCAGCGTCTCCTAAGTCGGACATTGGCTCAGAGATCGGGGCACGCCGTCCCAAGAGGCATGTAAAGAGAAAGCTCCTATCGTCAGGTGTTTCTGCAAGCTCTCAGAAGAAAAAGAAATCAAAGTTTTCGGCTGACGTTGTATTTGGTCAAGAACCTCATGCTCCTTATAGTGAAGGCTTGTCCAAATAAGGAAGCTTCCACTGATGAGAACGCATCAACTGATCTTCAAGCTGCTATTGAGGCATCTGAGCGATTATCCCGCGAGCAAGCAACGCTTGCTGCTCTTGCAGCGTCAGGTACATCTCATTTATACTTTTTTGTATGTTTTAGAGTTTATTGCGCTTCATTAACACACCTTTCTTAACAGACATCTCTACTGAAGAGGCTCTTCTGGCGTCCATCAGAACATACGAGGAAGATGAGAGGCTTCGTGCTTATATGGGCTTAGCTATGATTTATTTTGTGATGCTCTTAAAAAATTTAGCTCATTTTGCCCACACCCTGACTCCTTTTTCTTTATTACAGGAACCACCACAGCTAGTGCTATTCCGAGTGCAGTGCCATCGTTAGGTAGTAATGCAGAGGATATTCCTCTACCGATGGCCCCTACGGAACCTTCAGAGCTACTAGCTACCGTTCAGGCCACCTTGTAACGACTCTGATTTTACTGTATGGAATTTTTTAAGTTAATGTACAGAAAGGAGTTTCAAGCTCGAGTATACTTTATAAGTTATTTTTGTTTAAAGAATAACAAGAAATAGCTTGTAGCTCACCAGTAAAGCCTTGCACTGCTGTGACATAGGCCCTGTGTTCGAATTCTATCAGCCACATATTATTTTGCTGATTTTTCTTTTAAACATTTTAGAAGTCCAAAAGTTTACACATGCACTGCACGTAAAAGAAAAGTATGAGAAATCAAACATATGTAAATTAGAGTTAATACAAGTAGGGACACATGGCTTCAATCCAGAGCCCAACACCTTAAAATCGACCGGTGAGATTGGGCATAGGGCCGGCGCCGACGGTCCAACCGTGGGCAATGGTGCCTGTGTCTTGCACACAAAACAGATTAGCCTACCCCACTATCCTCATACTGTTTCTTTTCTCTGCAAATTAATAGAGACTTCAATTTCATCCATTAATCCAATTTTTAATGCATTTTATTTCAATCTTTCAATTCCAAATCCCTAATTTTATCCTATAAATACAACCCTATACCCTAGCCCCTCTTCATTAAGAAGAGTACAAGTGGAGTTAGCCTAAGGTCAATTTCCGGTAAGGATTCGAGACGATTCCGGAGACCCCGTGACTACACGAAGGCCACCTTCCCTTCCTTTACCTCCCTTCTATTCTTTTAGCAAGTAAGTCCCATCTTCCCTCTTCTCTTTCTACCATAAAAATTCTTCTCTTCAAAACTTGTCGGTAAGTGGAGTTATACCGACATTCGATTCTATAATCTTTAAAACTACAAATTTTCTTAAGAATCACTCATCCATATCACTATACCTTGATTATTAATCATGAAGCAAATGATTAGAACATTTCATCTTAAAATATCATGTTATGTAACATTAAATTGTATTTTTCATTTAAATACCACAAACTTTACATATGACATCTTTTATTGTTTTGCCTAATATTACCTTTAGAAAACCTCACAAGGTAATGACCTACCTCTCATATACACACATCTTGACATAGCACGATTCTCTTGAAACATACTTTTTGTGGCAAAATACGACTTTTCATTAAAATACCATGAACTATAAAAACCTATTTTCTTTGAATTGTATTATCAAAATCTTTGCGATTATGCCTCTACAACCCATTTTGGGGAAGCCGTTTTGGATGGTGCGGATTACCGCATATCCTCGGGACTATCAGAGCAAGATGCAGACCTCCTCACGGAGCATACGGTCTCGAAAGAATTTTAATACGATTTTTAAGAAAAATGAGATTTTCTATTTAATAAATAAAATTAATTTTTTATAGTTATATAAATATTATCAAATTATATATTTTTAATATATAATAAAATTCCATGTTTTCTAAAAAATAAACGAATGACATGTTTTACTAAAATACCATCAAGTATCAATTCAAGACAAGTTGTACACTAAAATACCTTGAACTATTCAAGTTATGTAAATATTCACTAAAAAAATACCTCACTCTTTAAAATTTACATCTATGAAAACCCTAAATAACGTAACTAATCACTCGAGGTTTATTTTGAAAGTATTAAAAGTATTTTCCATTAAACCCCATCGAGTTATATAAATTATATTAAGGACCTTAGTAAATATAGGTTTAAGCGGAATCCGTTCTCTTAAGCCCTAGGGAGCCGGAGAATGAGAGTGCTTGCCTATTTAAGGTAGAAAACTAAAACAGAGTTATCAACGGTAATTGTCTTGGAAAAAGACACAAATCGTGCTGTCCATGTTCAGTAGTTACCGATAGCTCCTAAACCTAATTCAAGATCCAAATTCTGTTTAAAGTGTCTGACTCAAGTCTGATTCCAATCAATCTGAATCCACTTCAATATGAATCTAGTTCAACATGAATCCAATATACCAAACATGACTAATTGAACCTGAATACAGAACAAGATCAACATGCAACATAACTTGACTTAACCGAACCATGGCTATATCTTGACTTGATTACATGCCCACTTGATATATCCTGAATCTGTTTACATGAACAACTTATACCATGGTCTCGGCAAGTCTGATAACTGCAAATCAATACAATCAATACAGCATAGATTACGGGGTTTAATGGAGTAGACTGGTATGAAATATGTTAAAAGTGGCACGATGATGGACACTGAAAGACACCTATATGAACATCCTGAGCCGTTGTCCCGTGGGTTTTGACCGGGCCTTGTACTTACATTTTATCATAGTCCACGGTGCAAGTTGGACTCCTCTCGTATACACTGATACATTCTGTACCAGGCTACAAACAACTATGTTAGCATAACAAATAGATATTTCCATTTTTATTCTCTATACTTGTCTATTCTATCTTTTAGGACTTACCGAGCGCTAGTTCGCCGACGATATTCCTGTCTCTTCTTTCTTTGGAATGTTCGTCAGGAAGACCCGACTCTCAGGAGACCGAGCCCAGTCAGGACGATTTGGAGCAGTTCACAGAGGAGCCATACTTCTATGTTTCTACTTGTACTTATTTCCTTTTCAGTTCATATGCCATTGTTTAGGCACTGCTTTCTATCATTGTATTTTTTTCTTTTCAGTTGTATGTGAAGAATGGTTATTAATAAAAGTTGCTGTTTATATTACATCTCTTGTCATTCTTGTGCTTTTACTTACAAATTGCTTATTTACGCTTAGCGTGTTTACTTCTGAGTAAATACGTCGTGTGCCTCGCCACGTCCCCTTCACCGTACACCGGGAAGCGGGGCATGACAGGTTTTGTTGGCGGCCCATGCAGGTCCGTTCTGCATGAAGTCCTAAGAAATATGACAAAAGAATTATAAGAATCATCAACTAAACATTCCTTATATTTTTAATCTCTTGAATCTATCCTAACCTTTCTTTTTCTCTCAAGGTTATGGATTCCCCAAACAACACGAGTACGAACGTCAATGGGAACACCCCACCACCTACTCTACCACCACCACCTACCGTTGCAGCTCACATCAAAGAGCAGACGGTATTACTTGAGGCGATAAGAAGCCTCTTGGAGGGTCAGCAGCAGCAGACTGCTATCCTCATGCACCGCATATAGATTGAGGCACCTGGAGTCAAGCAATTCCGGGCTTTGCATCCGAAACATTTCTCGGGAAAAGAGAGCCCACTAGAGGCAGAGGAATGGGCTCAGTCAATTGAAGATGATCTGACAGCAGCACATGTGCCAGAGGTTACTTGGATGAGAGTTGCGAAGCTGCAACACACAGACAACGCCAGAGTCTAGTAGTAGGCTGAAGAAAGCTGACTCGCCCAGCCGATTGAATGGAGGACTTTTCGTGAGATGTTCGATGCGAAATATTTTCCCGAGACTGCCCGTTTCGACATGGAACAACTGTTGGGTTACGCCAGCGCCCCGGCCATCAATCCGTGGACAAATGCAGAACAAAAACTTTAAAAAACCGGCGCTAATAGAACCCTAATCCACGGATCGACCATTAACCCTAAACTAGTTATATGAAAAGGAGTTTATAAAGGTTATACCAAATAATCCGTGTCCTTCGGTCTTCAACCTCTGTACCAAGCTCCCCGTGGCTTTCTCGATCATGTTTGATCTCCGATCTCCCCCATCAAAGACGATCCACCTCGAGAGTTTGTATTACGGGCTCCTACCTCAAAACCGAAGCAACTCGAGTATCTAGTTTGCTAACCTAGATAGCCAAGATGAAGTAGAGAGTGTTTGTGATTACTTTGTCTCAATACACCCTAGGTTTCTCAACACATGAAATATGTAGGGTGGAAGTTGAAGAAGATGCCAAGAGACGAAAGTGTGAAGCAAAGTTGTGGCAAGTGAAGAAAAGAATTATGTCTGCTCTTTTCTTTTGAGTGTTGTGTTTTATTTTGTGAGCAAGTGAGCAACTAAAGAAAGCCCCACCAAGAAAAGATCTGCCTCTCACTAAAATATCTCACAACACTCACTACAAATATCTTAGCCAAAATAAAAACCTATGCATGTCACCATGAATCACCAAGTGCACATGCATGAGTTAATGCAAACCATGACCCACACTTTCCCACACCATAAACATTTAAACTAAATGTTTAATGAAGAAAAGGAAATGTCATCTACTAAAGTAATCTTGTAATAGAATTACAAAAACACCCCTCATCCGTATATACATACCAGCATCCGTATTCCGAAAGAATACGAATACAACGAGCCCAAAATAATCAAACAATATAATACTAGGATCCGACTTAAACCAAAGCCCACTAGTATTATCTGTCCGAATCATGATCCGTGCATAAGTGCACGTATATGATCAAACCCTGCCAAAAAATCGCACGGCCTCTACAACGTTTCGTCCGAAGCAGGGAACCCCTCTGTGTGGGACTCTAAAGACTCGTCAATACGCTGGCAGTGGGTTTAACCACAAGCACGTCAGCGACACTAGCTGTACGTAATGGCTACCCAGGTATTGAGCGAAAGGGAGGCAGACGAGCAAACTCATCCTGAAACCCCTACTGAGCCTGACAGTGACAATATCCATACAGTCTGGTCCGTTCGTCTATGAGTATCGCATATCGAGTCTAGGGGGCGGATAAAGTCAGACCCCTAATAACTTGACATTTAGTGTCGGTATGAAACCTATCACCACCTGAGAAACTACCGATCCTAGATCAATAATTCTCGACTACATTGGCCAAGGATTTCTGGTGATGGCCACCCGTGCACACCGTGACATCAACCTCCAATATCGGGAGAGATGAATCCCCTGACGATCCGCTCACTACCTCCATGTGGCTCGGGACTGTACCCAACTAAAACCTGTTTTCACGACTCTTTTGAGCTGTGGTAGGGTAGTAATCAAAGCACGGTGGGAACTCACACGAGACAAATGTCGATCTCAGGTCGATAGACTAACTTGTACACATGTCACCAGGGAACTGCTATCTGACAATAGGTATAATACCAACTAGCAGGTTCCCAGTGAGTCCGTCCGGTGTACTCATAACCCAATGAGCACCTGTATACATCTTAGGTGAACAAACTAACATCAATGGATTGTGAGACCAGCCATCGCCCCTCGTCGAGGTTTCGATCAGTATACACTAGTCTACTTTTGGAGTATCGATGCCCAGTCTCGAAACTCCCACGACTAGGGACATTTTAAGGATGTGCTTATAGACCATCCAGCTCCCACGTATATGATAGCCATCATACTGCTGGTAGTCAAGCATGAATCCTATAGGATCTATCAACATGTAATAATGATATGTAATGTCACCTAAAGCATGTACACGATGATAAAGAAAAACCAGATAGCATACTATCATCTCGAGTAAGACTGTTCTACCGGTATTGGTCCTCCCTCAATCATTCCAATCACGTGCCTGCGATCCAATAATTGACTTGAGGGCACTATAGCCATCAACAACAGTTCATCCACTTACTGCAAGGTTCAATGTGGAACAAATCCGTGGATGAATATGATGCTGAGTTTACCATGCTCAGCAGGTAAGATATGTCTTAATATTCAATTTCCTGATATCACAAAATACACTTCTAACACAAGGTCATAACAGATTCGCGACACATCGGATCCCGACTGCTGAGATCCGGGCACGAAGATTTCAGCAAGGGTTGGACCCGAAGATTCAAGCTGCACTAGCTACAGGGGATTTCCCAACCCATGATCTTGCTCTGAAGGCTACTCGACGCTATGAGGCAGTGATGAAGAAGAATGGCAGACCTCAGACTGCCGGTGTGAAGCGCCCTGCCACTTAGATGGCAGGAGGAGCCTCTTCCAGGCCTACTTTTGTACCCAGGAGACCGGGAGTACCATTTAATCGGCCCAGTCCAAACTTTTGCTTCTATTGCAAAAGAAATTGACACCTGGCAAAGGAATGCTGGCGTGCTAACCGCCTATGCTTAGTTTGTGGCGCATCCACTCACGCCATTGGAGATTGCCCACATCGTCTCATCCCAGCTCCCGCATCCCGACCAGCGATCACTTATCCGCAGCGGCCAGCTATTCAGGCTCTTGCACCTCGTTTGGCCCTACCTGCTTCACCTCATCATGGACCTCCTACAATGTCTCCTCGTCAAATCCATCAGGCACAGAGAAATATGCCTCAAGGACAGAGGAACGGACAGAGGAATGTGCCTCCGGCAAGGAAGAATGTACCAAAGCGTCAGGCTTTCACAATAGCTGTGGAAGAAGGTGAAGCCACTGGCCAAGTCATCACTGGTAACTCCCCATATCTCAAACCTTTTCAATCCTTGTATACATCCATATATCTTTGTTCTTATACCTAAACATATCCCACACAACTTAGGTACAATCTTAGTAGCCCTCTTACCTGCCTTAGCACTCTTCGATATTGGAGCATCACAGGCTCGCATCCTTTCTCGTCAAGTGGGGAGTGGGTGCCCAAGAGTGAGGGCCCGGCACGACGGAGTGAGCGCTAGCTTGAAGTTGTGCGGTAGCACATCCGTTGCTTTATGTCGCAATGGTTCATCCGAACTCATGCGATTCCAGTTAAACCGCTTGTATCCAGCTGGAATATCAGTTCAAGGAACGATGTTCTAAAGGCAACTATGGGATACGATCTGTGTCCAGTGGTCGTCTATAGCAGAGAATTTTATGCAGACTTCAAGGTGCTGGACATACCGAACTTCAATGTAGTCTTGGGAATGGACTGGCTAGGAACTTTCTTTGCTACCATTGACTGTCGTCAAAGAGGGTAGTGTTCGAGATACCATATCATCCGGTCTTTTATTTCAAAAGTGGAGACTGTACCCGGGAACCTAGCACCTATAAGGCTAAGCCAAAGAAGGCAGCGATTGCAACGTTACAGGCGGAAGAAGACAAGCCAGAAGTGGTACGAGAGTTCGAGGACGTATTCCCAGAAGACATCTCAGTTTTTCCTCCCGATCGAGCTCTTGAATTTAGTATTGACTTAGTACCTGGTGCACAATTAGTGATCAAACCTCCATACCGGTTAAGCTCTGAAGGATTAAAAGAGATCCGTACTCAATTAGACGAACTTCTGAAGAAAGGTTGGATTTGTCCCAGCACTTCAAGTTGGGGATCTCTAGTTTTGCTCATGAAGAAGAAAGAAGGTTCATACAGAATGTGTATAGATTACCGAGCTCTGAATAAAGTGAAGATAAAGAACAAGTATCCACTACCGCGAATTGACGATTTGTTCGATCAGCTAAGCGGGTCTTGAGTATTCCCAAAGTTAGCCTTCATTCAGGTTATCATCAGGTGAAGGTCAAAGAGACTGATATTCTAAAGACGACATTCAGGACTCGCTATGGTCATTACGAATTTCTCGTTATGCCATTTGGAGTGACCAATACACCTGCTATTTTCATGAATATGATGAACCAAGTTTTCCGAGAGTACCTAGACAGGTTTGTTGTCATCTTCATCGACAACATCCTGGTGTATTCGAAGAATCGGAAAGAACACGCAGAGCATTTGCGGATTGTCCTGGAGATATTGCGACAGCATCAACTCTATGCCAAATACAACAAGTGTGGATTTTGGCTAGAGCAAGTCAGATTTCTAAGGCACATCATTTCAGGCGAAGGAATCTCAGTAGATCTAGCTAAAGTGGCAGCTGTCAGCGAATGGCCGACACCAAAGACAGTGAAGGATTTTCGAAGTTTCTTGGGTTTAGCAGGATACTACTAAAGATTCATTGAAGGATTCTCGAAGATTGCAGCATCCCTGACCAAGCTCACACGTAAAGATGAAGAATTCATGTGGTCAGAAGCATGTGAACAAGCTTTTGTATAACTCAAGTCTAGATTGACATCAGATCCTATTCTCGTAATATCAGACCAATCTGGAGGTTTCGTTGTGCATTGTGATGCATTCGGTAAGGGATTAGGATGTGTTCTACCCCAGCATGGAAATGTTGTAGCTTTTGCCTCAAGACAACTGAAAGTTCATGAGCTCAACTATCCAACATATGACTTGGAGTTGACGGCCGTTATCTTTGTACTTAAGATTTGGCGCCATTATCTTCGCACATAAGATTTGGCGCCATTATCTTCTGGGAGAATGAGTAGATATATACACGGACCATAAAAGTCCGAAGTATGTGTTTACTCAGAAAGAATTGAATATGCGGCAGAGAAGATGGCTAGAACTTATGGCGGACTTCGACATCAACATACAATATCATTCAGGGAAGGTGAATGTAGTTCCTGATGCACTTAGCCGTCAGCCACTATCAATGAATCTCACCGCACAGTGGAAGCTTCAGCAAGAATTGCATGGGATGGAGATAGAAGTGGTTATACCTGGTAACGCTTCGTATTTGATGAACTTACAAGTTCAATCTACTATTATCAATCAGATCAAAGCAGCTCGAGCAAGTGATGCCAAGCTGTAAAAGATCCGAGAACAAGTAGAAAGTGGACTACGAACAGACTTCATCATCCACGAAGATGGATCTTTGAGATATGGAAGCAGGTTGTGTGTACCACAAGGTTCTGTTCGAGAAGAGTTGATGAAAGAAGCTCACAGCTCTCCTTACTCAGTACACCTTGGTGGTACAAAGATATACAAAGATCTACGGTAACATTACTGGTGGCATGTAATGAAGTGTGAAGTAGCCAGAAGCGTAGCCAAGTGCTTGGTGTGTCAGCAAGTGAAGGCTGAACATCACAGAACAACTGGTTTACTTCAACCGTTACCTATCCCAGAATAGAAATGGCAGCACATTACCATGGACTTCATGACCGCCCTTCCTCCCAGCACGAAAGGTAACGACACGGTATGGGTTATTGTGGATCGACTCACCAAGTCGGCACATTTCATCCCATTTCAAGTTGGCCAAACTACCGAGACTTTAGCAAAGAAGTACATGGAGGTAAGCAGGAATCTAAAGTAAGATTTAACCTCAAAATGTACTATTTTTTGATACCCATGAACTCATGCAGGTGTCACGACCCAATTTAGGAATGCGGACGGCACTTAAATCACGCGACGTCAAAGGCATAACATAATTTAAGTAAGCCGAAAAACCCAGAAATCTAAACCAAGAAAAGAAGTAGAGTGGTAAAATAGGAAAAAATTAGTTTAAAAACATTTAAAATGTCAAGTTATTTTCATAAAAATTCGGCAGTATCTCCTTTGTAAATACTAGCGCCAAACGGGTACAAAACACAGAATATCAAAAGGGCATCCCCAATCGGGAGCAACTCATGCCTAAAGGCGGAACACAACCACAACATAGATATACAACGCCGAAGGCAAAAAAATAAGCAAAAGAAATGAAAACAACATAATATAAAAGTCGGCTCACATGAGCGCGACAACCAGAGTCACATAAAATACAATATCATAAAATACAATATCGAATCTCTCAGTCTCGTCTCTAAGTCAAATACATATAAATGGTAGATGGAGAGTACTAGATACAAAATAAGATTTACAATGGAATCATACGGATACTTGCAAAAACCCACCTACACAAAATTCACGGCCAACAGTAGTTGTATTCCCAGAAGTAGATACAATAAAGAGTCCTGCCGCGACTACACTGAGGGTCAACCCTGCAAAACACTGTGGCATAACGGGGGTGAGTATCCAACTCGTGAATAGTAAATAACATCGTACAGATAATCGCAAGTATGCACGAAAAGCGATAATCCGAAATATGCAATCATGATAGCATAAGTATAACAGTACGGATATGTAGCAAAATCATGATCAAGGTACACCACCAGGGTACAACAACTACATGAAACAGTGCATGTCATAATAAATCTTGAGCGTGGGATAAAACATAATCCTCATCATTGAATCATCATCATAGAAATCCGGTGTCCATCAACGACACCCCAAATCCTAATATCTCAGGCACCGTCACTCTGATCGTCCCTCATATCCATCTCATCTCATAACTCCAAACGGTATTCACCGGATATCCGTCGAGTTTCCATACAGTCACCGATAGGCAGTGCTCCCCCTGCCAGGCTCATCGTCTACTCCACGATCTTCTTGCCCCGGGGTACCTCACCTGGTCCACCACGTACCCGCAGATGGCTCAGCCAACTCCTCGAATCGGGTATACTCATAACTCAGAACTGAGAAAACCCATGGTGGACACGAAATATCATATCAAGGGAAAAACCGCCCTTTTAAATAATTTAAGTTTCAAAAGGTATCTTGCGGTTTCCCAAATCCACGAAATCGAAATAAAATATCATATGAGAATATATCACTATAGCAATGTATGTATGTATGATGCAAATCATGATGTGTATTAGTACAAGAATAAAATATCTAAGTGTCAATAACGAACGCGGTACAATATATTTATCCATGGCAATTTCTATAGTGAGCGTGTCGTGGTAATTACCAACGGTGTTTGTGTGTGTGGCATGTAAATCAGTGCTCGTGTAACATGAACCGTTAGTAATGGTGTAGTGTCCTATTAATGCTACGTCAATGTACAATAGGTAAAAGAATGTGCAATATGATAATCACACACAATCACAATATATATATATAAGCATAAGGTTATATCACTTGAATCTTGCCATCGGCGCTTAACGCCACATAGGCAATTCCCACGTAGATGTTAAATCTACTCACCGGACGATCTCGAGATAGGTGAATCCGATCACCTCTTTCCCCTTCCTAGCAGCGTCCGAAGTCCCCGCAAATGATCCTATCATCACACAAAACCATAACGCGTGAAATTAGTAAACTTTTCGATAACACACGGAAACAACGCCAAACCAACGAATCGACTCTCATAAGCTACCAAGTGTAAGCTTAGCAGCTAAACGTGTGCAGCGACATCCTGGACCAAACCTATGGCTGCAAACGTACGAAACACCTAAGCGAATTCGGATAAATCCGTATCGAACAAGTCGAAACGCTAGAATTATAGCTAAACGGTCCCATATTTTATCTACAGATTAAATAAGAAAAACAAAGTGTACCAAATACCCTACAAGACCCACAAAGAGCTACCCACAAAACCCCAAGCTACATGAAAACCGGCGGCGCCGGGAAAATTGAGGATCTCGCCGGTCCAAAGGTGATGGATTGGGTCCAGGTTTCTAGGGTGCACACAAGGCTCTTACATTAATCTACTGTATTGTTAGATTTAATTATAGATCATCCTAGAGATAGCAGATACAACAGAGACTCCAAGTTAACAAAAATACGATATTTAGCACTAACTATAACATTAAGGTATTTTAGTGAAACTAGTTAACATAGAAACTTCCCTTAGAGCCTAATTAAGAGTTTAACATCATTACCTCACCAAGAGTTGGATGAAACCCTAGCCATGCAAGCTCCAAGACAACTCAAGCGGGTTTAACAAGCTTAGTGAAGGGTTTAGTGAAGTTTGATGTTGGTTTAGGCTAAAGGTGTGAGGGAAATTCTCAAGTGAAGGATTTTTGGTGAAGAGGAAGAAGAGAAGAATTGAGAGAGTGAGGTAAAGAAATGAGAGAGTGAGAGGGTGAGGTAAAATGAGAACCATGCTCTTCTCTCTCTCATTTAATGCCTCCACCATGCTTTGTCCCCCCATGCTCCCATGCCTCATATTCTACTCTCTTTCTTTTCATATTTTTATTGTTTTAAAATAAAACCCTTTTACTTAAAATAAATGTATATATAACATAACAAAAAGATTAATGTGCCATGTCTAGCAAAACAAGTTTAGCAAATTCTTAATGCTAGATTAGCATGCACATGTGTGTGCCAATACAAAAATAAATAAATAAAATATGAATTAATTATTTTAAAATATGTGAAAACAATTATTAATTAAATTTATCAAAAAAACCCGGATTATATCGCTTAATTAACTCTAATCGCGTTCAAAGGTGTTACAATAGTAGATCGCGGGATTACATGGTGTACCAGTTTGTATCGTCTCCGATCGTGATACCAGATTCCGATCGCAGTTTTGGCAGAGTCTGCAAGCTAGTTTGGGAACGAGTCTGAACTTCAGCACAGCTTACTATCCACAAACAGATGGACAGTCTGAGCGAACAATTCAGATTCTAGAAGACATGCTACGAGCTTATATGTTAGATTTCGGAAGATCGTGGGAAGATCACCTACATCTTGTAGAGTTTTCATACAACAACAGCAACCATGCGAGCATTGGAATAGCACCATTTGCAGCTCTATATGGAATGAAGTGTCATTCACTACTAAGTTGGGACGACATTTGAGATCGGTAACTCCTTAGACCAGAGATGATCGTGGCAACTGTGGACGTAGTTCGCACGAATAGGGAAAGAATGCGCATAGCCCAAGACCGACAGAAGCACTGGGTTGATGCAAAGCGTCAACACCTGGAGTTCTAATTTGGAGATCATGTGTTCTTGAAGATCTCTCCAAACTGAGAAGTAATTCGCTTTAGAAAGAGGGGTAAGCTCAGTCCGAGATATATAGGACCGTTCGACATACTTGAACAAGTCGGAGAAGTGGCATATCGTTTGATACTACCACCCTTATTGGAAGGAGTGCACAACGTGTTCCACATATCCCAGCTTCGAAGATATGCGAGCGACCCTAGACAGATCCTTGACCACTCCGAGCTCACTGTACAGACAGATCTATCTTGTGAGCAACAATCCGTTAAGATCCTAGACAGAAAGGTGAAGTCCTTGAGGAACAAGGAAGTAAACTTGGTTCGAGTGCTGTGGAGAAAAGATTCGCCAGGAGAATCAACGTGGGAATAAGAAGACGACATGCGTGCAAGATACCCTTTCTTATTTGTAAACTAGTCCTTAAATAAATGTAAATTTCGAGGACGAAATTTTTATAAGGAGGGTAGAATGTAACGACTCTAATTTTACTGTACGAAATTTTTTAAGTTAATGTACAGAAAGGAGTTTCAAGCCTGAGTACACTTTACAAGTTATTTTTGTTTAAAGAACATCAAGAAATAGCTTGTAGCTTATTGGTAAACCCTTGCACTGCTGTGACATAGCCCCTGTGTTCGAATCCCATCAACCACATATTATTTTGCTGATTTTTCTTTTAAACTTTTTAGAAGCACAAAAGTTTACACATGCACTGTATGTAAAACAAAAAGTCTGAGAAATCAAACATATTCAAATTAGAGTTAATACAAGCAGGGACACGTGGCTTCAATCCAGAGCTCGACACCTCAAAATCGACCGGTGAGATTGGGCATGGGGTCGGCACCGACGGTCCAACCATGGGCAATGGTGCCCGTGCCTTGCACACAAAACCCTTTAGCCTACCCCACTATCCCCATACTGTTTGTTTTCTCTGTAAATTAACAGAGACTTCAATTTCATCCATTAATCCAATTTTTAATACATTTTATTTCAATCTTTCAATTCCAAAACCCCAATTTTATCCTCTAAATGCAACCCCATACCCTAGCCCCTCTTCATTCTGAAATCTATTGCCAAAATCCTCAAAAAATTTCTAAGTCTAAGAAGAGTACAAGTGGAGTTAGCCTAAGGTCAATTTCCGGCGAGGATTCAAGACGATTCCGTTGACCCCGCGACTACACGAAGGCTACCTTCTCTTCCTTTACCTCCTCTCAATTCTTTTAGCAAGTAAGTCCCATCTTCCCATTTCTCTTTCTACTATAAAAATTTTTCTTTTCAAAATTATCGGTAAGTGGAGTTATACCGACATTCGATTCTATAATCTTTAAAATTACAATTTTTCTAAAGAATCACTCATCCATATCACTATACCTTGCTTATTAATCATGAAGTAAATGATTAGAACAATTTACAACTTAAAATATCATGTTTTGTAACTTTAAATTGCGTTTTTCGTTTAAATACCATAAACTTTACATATGACATCTTTTATTGTTTTGCCTAATATTACCTTTAGAAAATCTCACGAGGTAATGACTTACCACTCACATACACATATCTTTATATAGTACGATTCTCTTGAAACATACTTTTTGTGGCAAAATACGACTTTTTATTAAAATACCATGAACTATAAAAAAAACCTGTTTTCTTTGAATTGTATTATCAAAATCTTTGCGATTATGCCTTTACAACCCATTTTGGGGAACCCGTTTTGGATGGTGCGGATTATCGCACATTCTTGGGACAAGTAGAGCGAGATGCAGATCTCCTTACGGAGCATACGGTCTCGAAAGAATTTTAATACGATTTTTAAGAAAAACGAGATTTTCTATTTAATAAATAAATTATTTTTTTATAATTATATAAATATTATCAAATTATATATTTTTAATATATAATAAAATTCCATGTTTTCTAGAAAATAAACGAATGACAAGTTTCACTAAAATACCATCAAGTATCCATTTAAGATAAGTTTTACACTAAAATACCTTGAACTATTCAAGTTATGTAAATAATCACTAAAACATATATCACTCTTTAAAATTTACATCTATGAAACCCTAAATAACATAACTATGTACTCGAGATTTATTTTGAAAGTATTAAAAGTATTTTTCATAAAACCCCCTCGAGTTATATAAATTACATTAAGGACCTTAGTAAATATAGGTTTAAGCGGAATTCGCTCTCATGAGCCCTAGGGAGCCGGAGAATGAGAGTGCTTGCCTATTTAAGGTAGAAAACTAAAACAGAGTTATCAACGGTAATTTTCTTGGAAAAAGACACAACTCCTGCCGTCCATGTGTAGCAGTTACTGATAACTCCTAAACCTGATTCAAGATCCAAATTCTGTTTAAAGTGTCTGACTCAAGGCTGAGTCCAATCAATCTGAATCCACTTCAATATGAATCCAGTTCAACATGAATTCAATATACCAAATATGACTAATTGAACCTGAATACCAGAACAAGATCAACATGCAACATGACTTGACCGAACCATGGCTATATCTTGAATTGATTACATGCCTACTTGATATATTCTGAATCTATTTACATGAATAACTTATACCATGGTCTCGGCAAGTCTGATAACTGCAAATCAATATAATCAATACAGCATAGATTACGGGGTTTAGCGGGGTAGACTTGTACGGAATGTGTTAAAAGTGGCACGGTGTTGGACACTAAAATACACATACATGAGCATCCTGTGCCATTGTCTCGTGGGTTTTGACGGGGCCTTGTACTTACATTTTACCATAGTCCACGGTGCAAGTTGGACTCCTCTCGTATACACTGATATATTCTGTACCAGGCTACAAACAACTATGTTAGCACAATAAATTGATATTTCCATTTTTATTCTCTATACTTGTCTATTCTATCTTTTGGGACTTACCGAGCGCTAGTTCGCTGACGAGAATCCTGTCTCTTCTTTCTTTGGAATGTTCATCAGGAGGACCCGACTCTCAGGAGACTGAGCCCAGTCAGGACGATTTGGAGCAGTTCACAGAAGAGCCAGACTTCTAGGCTTCTACTTGTACTCATTTCCTTTTCAGTTCATATGCCATTATTTATGTACTACTTTCTATCATTGTATTTTTTCGTTTCAGATGTATGTAAAGAATGGTTATTAATAAAGGTTGTTGTTTATATTATATCTCTTATCATTCTTGTACTTTTATCTACATATTGCTTATTTACGCTTAGCGTGTTTACTTCTGAGTAAATACGTCGCGTGCCTCGCCACGTCCCCTTCACCATACACCGGGAAGCGGGGGCGTGACACACCACAGGGCTACCATAGGAAGCATCGCTAAAGTAGCCGATGACGGACGTTGCAGTAGATCTGGAGGTTGAGTCTGATTCAGATGAAGATGTTGCTCTATCGGTGGTTCTGGAGAGATCTCTCCATACAGCTAAAGCCGTGAAGAAGCGGCGAAAGCATGCGGCGAGTGAGCGTCAGGCTAGCTTGTCCACGGGCGCAGGCTCGAGTGAAATATGAATCCATGATGATCCTATAGAGGACATTCCTCCTGCATTGTCAACCGCTCACAGGCAGATCGTGCATGCAGCTCGTGAAAAGGCTGAACGTTTTACTTCAATGTGAGACAGTGCATGATACTTTAACGAAACCTGGTGGGACTTTTCCAAGTTTCTTTCCATTGAAATTCATTGGAATTATAACATATTTTTCCTCGAATAATACAGCAGCGACAAGTTCAGGTGTCAGCGCTGCGGGCGAGGTGCCAACATCTAGAGATTCTAGGGTGAAGGGCCTTCATTTTGAGTCTGACACTGCTCCAGCTGCCACTTCCTTTCCCTGTGGATCCCCAGTATCCGTGGGTGATGTTAGCATAACGACAGCCTTTATCGATTCGGGAGATGAAGGTGAAGATGTGGAATCCGTCTTCCCAATCGTGATGGAAGTTGTAGGGGCTGTCGCAACTAGTGACGCTCCAGATACAACCATGGTTTCCGCACTGTCGGTTCTCATGAAACCCACAGGTATCTTTCGTGTTATTACTTTGGATCCTTAAGTCTGTTAAACGAATTTGCTCATGTTTCCTTTATTTCTGATATAGGCACAGTAAACCCTGGCGATATGCTAATTGAAGAACCCCCGTCAGCTATCGCCATGACCGTTGCTGTTCTACCCAGGTCTTCTATACCTCCCTGAGTTTTTTCGGGCTCAGCGACGGAAGGTAAAAAAATTTATTTCTTCGTTTCAGTATTGACATTACTCCTTAGATTAATTTCTTAACGTATATTATTGCAATCTTGTAGGAGTATTTTTCAACCGTCTGTACCAAATGTTAGCCTCGCACTTTGCCTTCCCATAAGGATCTGTCCATCCTTCTGGCGTCGGTTAGTATATCTTTTATTTCTTATTTCATCTTTCTACGAGTAACCATTCTCTAATAATTTTTTTCAGTTTTTTATTCGAAATAGGATGAATATATTTTAAAATTATTAAATTAATATAATTAAAATTAAAATTAGTATAATAGGACGGTTTATTGAAGGCGGGATCTGATAACCCGCCCTCTAAACTCCCCACCCGTTCCCACCTCGTCCCCATCAAAGGAGAGGGCGGGTTCCTAGAACCCGCCCCTACCCTCAGAGTGAAGAGGGAGGATTCCTAGAACCCGCCCCTACCCTCAGAGTGAAGAGGGAGGGTTCCTAGAACCCGCCCTCTTCTCTATAAGGGTGGGGGTGACCCACCCATCGTTAAAAATTTTAAAAAATAAAATAAATCAAATATTAAATTTTAAAAGGATTTTTTTAATCACACTTGATTTGCAAAAATCCGCCTTTTCTAAAAATATTGGATAAGATTTAACCGAGATTAAGATTGTTCGGGTAAGGGTTGCTAAAGCAAGGCTTAGCAAAATTTAGTTTAATGTTGTGTCTCAAAATTTAGTGTCAAGTTCTGGCATCTATTTCTCTAATATTATTGTATAACATTTAATTGATATATGTGTCGTAGCAAAAACTTGTAGCATTATAGTAGAAAATCAGTATATGGAAGAAGCTATTTCAGTTGAAAACGAGTAAATTCAAGTGTTATTATTCGCTACTCAATTTACATCTTGCAATTGTAATGCTAGTTTACATTAACTTAGCCGTAAAAGAATAATGCGAAAAGATCATATCATACTAAAATGTAAATTGTACAAGTTTCTTTACAAGCGCTAATTGATTTTACTTCCGTTGCTTCCTCACGATCTCGAAGGTCCCTCTCCTGTTGACTGTCCTGGGCATCTGGTCTTATAATGACCTGGTTGTTTGCATATGCTACATCTATTGTGCCTTTGCTGAGGATCAGTATCTATTGTCATTCGATCTCGATGCACCTTAGGTCTTCCGGGTCCTATATTTTTGTCCGGCGGTAATATATTCGGTGTTTGTCTGTTCCCAGTATAATAGTGCCAATAGCAACTGTCTGGTATATGATGAAATTTTGGACCGTATGCTCTTTGGTAATTGGAAACTGTATAGTAATGGAAGAAAAATTGTAATGTGAGTTATGCATGCTGCTCGCAGCAGCAATTGCGTGGGCACAAGATAAATGTTGTTGCTGGAAAACACCGTATGTGCACGAAGAGAGCCCTTTCATCTCTAAAATTTACGGTATATTGATTCCCATTACTCCCCGTAACTTGAAACTCCGTTGTGTCAAACCTTTCAGATATGTAGTATTATGATCTGCGCTCTCTTTTCTGGAATATATCTCTGTAATATGCGGTGAGTGCAGTCTCCATCGCCAAAGACTTTTCCCTTCTTTGCACAAAGTAAGTATTTACTCTGGAAAAGGTTTGAACAATCAACCCCTGTATCGGTAAGCCTCTAACATCTTTAAGGACCCTATTGAAGCTTTCAGACATATTAGTGGTCATTAGTAGATATCTGCATCCATTATTATGTGCTTGTGACCACATGCATCTAGATACTCATCTAACCACGCTTTCGCTGCTTGACCCATCTCTCCAATTTTCTTCATGTACATGTCATGAACATTAGGGTCAGACGCTTCACCGGCTTTGTACATAAGCTTATGTAGATCTGAATTTTTAATTTTTCTATCAAAATTCTGTCTGAAGTGCCACAGGCAAAACCTATGTGGTGTCGTCGGAAATACAGCTCTCATTGTAGCTAGTATTCCTAGATATCTATCAGATATGATGCATAAATATGTTTTATCAATAACAAATGTGATACTTTTGAGTTGATGAAAAAACCATGACCAGGATGATGTATTTTCACCCTCGACAACAGAAAATCCCAATGGAAATATACCGTTGTTAGCATCAACACCTGTAGCAATTAACATGCAACCTCTGTACTTAACATATAGATACGTTCCATCCATGCACAATACCGGCCGACAGTAGTTGAAACCAGCCGCACAAGGAGCAAAGCACCAGAAAATTCTTTGAAACCTGACACAGCCATCGACATCTGTTTCTATGGTTTTAATCGGTATACGGACCTCGGATTTGATGCTTTCATAGCTCCATAAAGGGACTAGTGAGTTGTATGAGCTTTCCCAATCCCCAAATATCTTGCATAACGCCTTTCTACGAGCATCCCATGCCTTCACATACAAAATTTGATTTTTGTGCTCTCCGCTTATGTAGAGCCGTATCTCTCGGGGAGTCATTGCCACATCTGTACGGATTAGTGGCCTGATTAGTGAGAAAATGTAAGATGAAGTGCAATTCCTGTGATATTTTAACATAATAGAATTGATACAAGTATGTTCTTGGTTGTATTTCGTGACCTTCCAAGCTTTGGCTCTTTTGGAACAGCATGCATGCAATCTCCACTTACATTCAGGAGCTTTCGTACATCCCACGGTATAGTACGTCTTATTTGACTCTTCGGTTTTAAATGTAACATTCTTTTGAATATCCCACGACTTCAGTTTACAAATATGATCTCTTTTTTTCTGAAACATATCTCTAATAGTGACACAATCTTCGCTTGCTACAATCGCTTCCAAATAGGGTTCATCATTTACTTCTGCCACGGCTAAATCTACCCAACTATCATCTTCCAGCGGATCGAGGCCGGGATCTTCTAGTTCGACAAAATCATTATTCACAGCCATGTCATCAATCAATGCTATTTCATTCAATCCAGCGGCATAATCCACGCTATTCTCCCCTTGATGACCTTCACCAGTTTCATCATTATCACTTTCACCCATATAATGTCACCCGTAGCAATATAAGGCTCGGGTGCAATATAAGATGGTTGAGGTTGGTATAATGTGGATGGTTCGGGATGAAAAGACCGGACAGATGTGGACGGACATGCTTGGAATGCGCTGCTTGGATCGTGTTGAAATGATGTGGAGGTATAGAAAAATCTGCGTTCAGTATATAAATTTTTCTTATATAAAAATTTCTTAATATTTTCGTATTACGAAGAAAATAAACATAATCACCGCTTGTTTCAGATTAATTTACCTTTGGAAGGTTGTATATGGTAGTCCTTGTTGTTCTTCAGGGGTGCATGTAACTGCAACAGTCGATTGGGAAAATCTGTATTTAATATATAAAATATATTAGTATTTTGGTATTACAAAAAGAGGATTTATAAAATATTTACCCTTGAGTTTGAAGGTTTGAATAATCATGTGTATAGTCGTATCCACTGAGACTAAAAGTATCATCGTTAAACATGGGACCGTACCCCCAGAAACTACCTCCAGCATTACCATCAAAATTACCAGTTGGAGCGACATCTGATACTTCTAATTGTTCCTTCTGAAGCAAAAGTTCAAAAGAATGCTGGGTGTTTGCTAGACCGAAGTCTATCATCGAAGATATTGATGCATCATCTATAATTTCAACCAATGCATTTCCACTAAACAGAGGCCATATACAACTTAACTTAAGCTTAATTTCACGGGGATCGTATTTCGTGATTTTAAACACTTTATTCTCGAGTTCATTATAAGTCGTTGATAATTCTAATCGCATAATTCTTGCGCACCCGCCCATATACTCGGAACCTTGTGCACTTGTCACAATCTGGCCATCGTATTTACATACAACAAATAAACTTGAACTTGCCATTATCTGCATCAAACAATATCAACCCAAAAATAAATAAAAAACGTTAACAACTGATATAATGATTATATTCAGTGAAAATTAAATAAACGTTAAATTAAATTTACATACATTTGAAGGGGTGCAGATGATATTTTGTAGGAGGTGCGGATGCAAATCGGAGCAGAATGGAGAGCAAATGGGAGGAGAGAGAGGGGTTTTTATAGGTGTTTGATGGTAAAGGGGTCACGGGTTCTTGGAACCCGCTACCCCCTTTTAAATTTGACGGGAGATAAAGGGGTCACGAACTTGTCTTAGATTAAGTAAAATTATTTAAAATATTAAGGAGGGCGTGTTTTAAGAACCCGCCCTCTCCTTTTTAAATGTGAGGGCGGGTTCTTGTAATCCGCTATTCTCTTATGACAAATTCAATTTGACAATACAAGGGGTCAGAGTCACGGGCTATTGGGTTAAGAGTCACGGGCTATTGGTTAAGTAAAATTATTTAGATTTCCTTTTAAATTGAGAGGGCGGATTTTAGGAACCCGCTGGCAGAAAATTATTGAAGGAGGGCGTGTTCTAAGAACCCGCCGTCTTCTTTTGAAATGAGGGACTGAGATTCTTTTTTAAACATAGATTTGACAACACCTATGATTCCTTTTTAAAAAAATTCGTATGATCACATCTACTTTTTTAAAGTAAGATTTGACAACACACTTGAGATTATGTTTTAAGAAAAAAACAAAAGCAAGATTTGACAACACACTTGACATTATGTTTTAAGAAAAAACAAAAGCTTTCTGTGGGCAAAGGTAAGTGCGGGTTCTTGGAACACGTCCTCCTTTCCCTATAAAACCCCGCTTCTTCGCTCTGATTTTCACTATCTCTATCCAAATTCCCTTCTAAAACCACCAACTTTCCCAATCTTTCGGTAATTGTAATATCAAAAAAATTTCAATGGAGAATCAACCATTCGACAAATCACTGCTCGTAAATCAAAATGAACATAGATCTTTCAGTATATTACACGGGGAGGAAATATTCAAAACTTATTAAATTTGTTTCAATTCCCCATTTCTTTTAATTCTAATAGTTGAAAATAATATGATTAAATTTTGCAGGGTGGAGATAATCTTACAGCCGTCAGTCATAGTTCTGACAAGTGGCAAGTTATTGATTATCGTATAATCGAGCGGATTCGAAGAGCCAGATTTTATGAAACTTCATTGCTTCGTCATATCCAACTCGACCACAGTCTCGTTACCTCTCTTGTTGAGCGTTGGAGAAAAGAGACTCACACTTTTCATCTTAGATGGGGTGAGGCCACTATCACACTCCAGGATATTGGCATTTTACTTGATTTACGAGTGAATGGCCTTGGATTGGTTGGAGGTACAATTGTGGGTCCAGAAACCGAGCACCCATATTGGGATACATATATTGAGTCTGCTCTCGGACATGTATAATTTTTAATTTTTTTAAATCAAAAGTTTAAGTATGTTACAATGATATTAATTAACAATTAATTGTAAAATTCAGGTACCAGGAGGATATACTAAGGGGTATAAGATCAGTTTAAACTGGCTTAAAGATACATTTTCTAATATCCCTGATGAAGCTACCGATGATGTCTTGGATAGACATGCACGTGCCTACATTCTGTATATGATCGGTTCTTGGTTGATGCCGGACCAATCGGCAATGCTTGTCCATCCTTTATACCTTGGGTTTCTTACGGATTTTGATGTGTGTGGTCAGTATGCTTGGAGAGCAGGGGTCCTACCCAATCTTTACAAGGAACTAGATAAGGCATGTCTATGAAGAATAAAATTTGTGGCCGCATTACATTACTTTAGGTACATAATATTTTTGAATAGCTAGGCATTTGTAAAATTGTAATATTGGTTCTTTCTAATATTATGACACTTTATATATAGCTATGAGAGCACATGTGTATGGGAAGACCAGATCACATTAATATTTCTGCCGTGGATACCCCTAGAAAGCCTCTCGGCTCTCGGTGGAGTGGCAAGAAATCTTATAAGGCTCCTCGTCGAGTACTTACGTATTATAGAGATGAGTTAGAACGCATGGAGGCGACTTAGGTAACCATACATTAGGTAATTAACTTTGTTTAAAAATTTTAAATTAGCTTCATTACAATTTTTTTACTATGTTATATGCGCAGTTCACGTGGACGCCTTATACAGCAGATCGTCTGCAAAGATTACTCTGCATCTCTATCGAAAGAGAGCCGGTTTGGCGGGCTCGATGCCCACTACTATGCATTAATATCATGGTCATGCACCTACCGGACCGGGTGTTGCGACAGTTTAGTAGATTGCAACATATTCATGTTCCGCCTCCTGCGCCTATGACAATAGAGGGAGGCATGCGAGGAGGAAAGGCGGAGCATGATTGGAGGGAGCATCATCATCAATATTTGCTGAGATGGGAGGATAGACAGCGTAATATTGCCTCACAGCAAATAGGTGACCAAACAATCACCGACGCTACAGAAACATATCTACAATGGTATAAGTGTGTCGCTGTAAGATATCTTTCTGCTCCCCCTAACGACTTTCCAAACATCCGGCAGTACGAACCTAGAGGCCACGTGGAATAAGATATGGTAAGTTAAATTTTTTAAATTAAATTAATTTTTAACATCCGACGGTATGAGTCAATAATTATATCTTATTTTTAATGTAACGACAAGCTCATGGGTTGCATCATATACAATCAATGATACAGGATCTATATCCGACTGATGCTGGTCCAGATACTCATGCTTTATTTTCTGTTGTAGACTCATATATTGGCGGTATATTCAGTTCATATAATATGCTTCCACATTTATCGCCATCGCTAGAGCAGCAGCATGAGCCGGCACCAGAGCTGCAGCATGAGCCGGCACTAGATCAGCAGTATGAGCCGGAACCAGAGCCGCAGCATCAGGGAGATCCAGAGCAGCGGGATCAGTGGTTCGGAGCACCATACTATCAGCAACAACCCTGGCATATTGAACAAGCGCAACAACAGTTTTGGGGGACAGGTTGTGCAACAACAACAGTCTTGGGGGTCAGGTTTTGCGCAACAACAACAGTCTTGGGGAACAGGTTTTGCACAGCCTTGGGGGCCGGGTTTTGTGCAACAACAGCAACATGAAACCGGGATAGGTTCTTCGCAACAACAACCCAGTTGGAAGACGGATTTTTCGTCCTACATACAGTTGTTGGAAGGCAGCATATATCCGACACCTGTCCCTCATTCAGGATTTGCGGAACAACAGCCTGTCTAAGACAATGCTGAAGACGAAGCAAAAGAGCAGACGTCGCCGCCGCCATATACCCAAGAAACAAGAGGATCGTCCAGTCACCCCAAGAGGCATAGGCTTATGTCAAGCCTCTTCGGATTGGGAAAGGGAAAGGGAAAACGATGACTGTATATTTTTACAAATGGATGTCAAAATGTCCAATTCTTTTAATGGATTCATTTTGTTAATGAAGTGTATACAAGATTCATATTTATAGTATGATCTAAATACTGAATTGATTCTATATAAACAGTAATAACACCTGTTAGGACGTCCGAAACAATAACGACAATCTTATACTTTATTCGTGGGAAGAAAGGGTTTTTTAACCGACGATTTAAAAAATCTTTTTAAAATTTAATATTTGATTTATTTTATTTTTTTAAAACTTTAACAATGGGCGGGTTCTAGGAACCCGCCTTCTCCTTTATAAAGGAGAGGGCAGGTTCCTAGAACCTTCCCCCACACTTATAGAGAAGAGGGCGGGAACCCGCCATCTTCTCTATGAGGGTAGGGGCAGGTTCTAAGAACCCGCCCTCTCTTTTGATGGGGATGGGGTGGGTACGGGTGGGGGTTTAGAGGGCGGGTTATCGGATCCCGCCTTCAATAAACCGTCATATTCCACTAATTTTAATTATATTATTTTAATAATTTTAAAATATATTCATCCTATTTCGAAAAAATCCCTAAGTTTTTCCTTGTACCGACCACAGTCTTACGGCTTGAAGGAGAAGACGAATAAATAGCCGAGCCCTCTATGCTCCCCGATTTACCGCTTTCAACTATTGGTAAGTTAGATCTTATGCATTTTTTTATTTTAGTTTGAAAACTGACCCTTCTTTGTACATGTCTTATTTTGCAACAGCTCCGCTGGTTTTGGTTCCTTTTGAATCTCGCATTTTTATGCCCAAGGGGGCCTTCGCTAAATTCCAATCTTCCAGAGGAGCAGCAATTAGCAGGTGCATGTTAAGCGAATTTATCGAATACCTTAATGTCGAGGCTCTCACTTCTGCAGCGGACTGTGCGGATGAAGTCAAGCCCATGTTGGCGACTCTTGTGACTTTCCATAATGAAGATTTCGTCAACATCTGAGTTGATTATTGTAAGCAAATTAAGGCTTGCCTCCATGAGATCGAGCGCAAATATCTTATGCATGAGGCATTATCCTTAAAAGTCCAATTGATTGCGTGGATCGACAAAAGTGCCGCATCCATTCAATATTACTGTAGGGTGTTTTTCGTCACCCCATTGAGTTGGGAATACGCGTCGCTTGTCAGGCACATTACAGATTCCCCCATGCTTAGGGTAGGCTGGGGTTATTGATTGTGGGGATTCGAATCTCCGACAGCCGCGGACTAAGCTGCCATTAATTACCCCCCCCCCCCCCCCCGCCGCCGCCTTTGAAGCGAGGGAACCTTCGATTGACGGGTTAACTGTAGGGTTCCTAGGCACTCTTGTGAAGGTTCAAAAGGCATCAAACATGCCCGGATTAAATTTTAGACGTGCCGAACAACCCAAAGACGGGATCTTTGCTAGATTATTAGGGTTTAACATGCAAGATGATAACTTTTATCTAAGTGTGAGGGATTACAACCTTTGTAGTCCGCTCCTTCGCTTCACAAGCTCCGAGTAGAAGTCCCTTTGCCGCGATCCACGATCTCCCGGACTCATGAGAGGCTCCACGACTCGAACGATCCATTCTAGCTTGTCGTATTCCAAATCTCCGATGATCTACCTTGAAGTTGCTACGACTCAAGCTTTCTCACTCTTAAAGAAGTGAACACACTAATCCCATGGGCTAGATGAGATGAGGATGAGGATGAGGGAGTAGTATTCTTGCTTTCTTTTTATATCATTTTCTCATATTTTATCATCACATCAAGAAATCTAGTGAGCTTCTTCAAGATAGAAGAAGAAGATGATAATGGAAAATAATAATCATATTAATCCTTTTGTGATGAATAGAAATCAAAGTATATGATTGAAGTATTAACCATGGTCAAGGATGAGTGGCTAAAAATGAGTAGAGAATAAACTAGAGTCAGGGTTTGGTTAGGTTTAGAAATGTGTCATCATAAAATATCCTAAGAATGACAAAAGAAAAAATCTTCTAGAAGGTGCATGAATCATCTAACCCTAATCAAACCCTAACCTCAATTAATCATCCTTAAACATGTTTAACAATTAATCATATCATGTCACAATAATATATATCATATATATATTATATATTTGCAACAAAAGAAAATAATACAATTAACATATATCGCATATATATCAATGTATCATCCACTGAGAAAATGAAATAATAAAGCGAGCCAATATTAGATAATGTAATACAATATATCATATATATTATTATACATTAAATCATCGAATCAACACTTGAATCGATGATCCGGCTATACCGAATATTACCGACTAATATATCATGTACCGATTCATCGAATCAACACTTGATCCGATGACCCGGTTCATATCCATATATTGCGAGAATATAATACGGTATCCCATATCGCATTATTCTCGTTCCTGCGCATATCACATATGTGCCACTACTCTGTTTCGCCTGAGCCAAGAAACCTCTGTGTAGGACTCTAAAGAATCGTCAATACGCCGGTAGCAGGTGATGATCATATCAAACACCCACAAGCTGCAAGCGGTCAGCTAAACGTAACAGCCACCCAGGTATTGAGCGATCAGAAGATCAACAAGCTAGCCTGTGCGTTCTCCTGTGAATCCAACCAGTAACACTCCCGTACAGTCCGGTCTGTTCGTCTGATATGTCGCATATCAAGTCTAGGGGTGGTATACGTCAGACCCCAGTAACCGATAAGTCGTGTCGATGTGTGGCTCATAACAGGTCGAGAAACTACTAGTAACACTTACCAGTAAATCTCTATATCAGCCCTGGCCAGGGACTTCCAGTTATAGCCAATCGAACACAGCACAACATCAACTCCCTATACCGGGAGAGACGAATCCCCTCCTATCGCTCATTGCCTCCATGTGATTCGGGACTGTACCCAAAAGCCACCGTTTTGCACGCCCTCTTGGACGTGGTAAGGTGGAAATCAAAGCACAGTGGGAATCACACAAGACTCTATGACGATCTCGGGTCTTCAGACTACCCTGTACCTGTGTCACCGGAGAACTGCCATCTGACGTGTGGTATATCACCATCTGGGAGTTCTCGGCGAGTCCGTCCAGTGTACCCAGTCTCCACTGAGCACCCGTACACCATCTCTGATGTCTAACACCGATGGATATGGGATCATCCATCGCCCATCATATGGGTCAAGATGCGTATACGCTAGTCTACTCTGGTGTATCGATGCCCTGTCTCGATATACCCTCGACTAGGAACAGTTATAGGATGTACTCATCGACTACCGCGGCCCCACTAGTATGATCTCATCATAGTCCCAGTAGTCGAGTACAGATCCTAAGGGCTTTATCAACATGTGAGAGTAAAACAGTAAACCAATACAAGTCAACATGTTAAGATAAAGTGAAACCAAATAGCATACTATCATGACGAGCAAGAAAGTCATCTCTATATATAACCAAGCATCCATTATAATATACATCATATGTACAACAATAGCCTCTAGGGCATATACATAACTAACAATCTCCCACTTGCACTAAGGCCAGCTGCTGTAGTATCTCATACCTAGCATCCCGAATAATCTCTCAAACTGTATCTGGGGAATAGCCTTCGTGAATGGATCCGCAGTGTTGTCCTTCGTATCTACTCTCCTGACCTCGATCTCCCGGCGATCAACTATCTCCCTGATCAGGTGATACCGCCTCAGAATATGTCTGGACTTTTGATGGGACCTGGGTTCCTTGGCCAAAGCCACAGCTCCATTGTTATCGCAATACAGAGGTATTGGATGCTCAATGGATGGAACCACACCAAGTTCACTAATGAACTTCTTGATCCAGACAGCTTCTTTGGCAGCATCGTTGGCAGCGATGTATTCAGCCTCCATCGTTGAGTCTGCAACGGTATCCTGTTTGGAACTCTTCCAACATACCGCCCCTCCATTGAGGGTAAAGAAAAAACCCGAATGCGACTTAGAGTCGTCCTTATCACTTTGGAAGCTGGAATCGGTAAAGGACTCCACCTGGAGTTCTCCGTTACCATACACCAAGAACATCTCCTTAGTCCTTTGCAAGTACTTGAGAATGTTCTTCACAGCTGTCCAATGATTCTCTCCAGGATCTGCTTGATACCGACTCACTACACTTAGTGAGTATGCTACATCGGGTCTGGTACATAGCATCGCATACATGATAGAGCCTACTGCCGAAGCATAGGGTATCCCTTGCATGCGAGCTCTCTCCAAATCAGTCTTGGGAGACATCTCTTTGGAGAGAGTGAGTCCAGAGATCGTGGGTTGGTTTCCACGCTTGGATTCTTCCATACTAAACCTCTTTAGTATGGTGTCAATGTACCTGGATTGGGACAATCCCAGTATCCGTTTAGATCTATCTCTATAGATCATGATTCCCAATATGCAGGAGGCATCACCTAGATCTTTCATTGAGAATCTCTGTGATAAGAAGAGCTTGACTGATTGCAGCATAGGAATATCATTTCCTATCAAGAGTATGTCATCCACGTACAATACGAGGAAGACAACCTTACCCTCTGCTACCTTCTTATAGATACAAGGTTCATCTATATTTTTGATGAAGTCAAACTCTTTGACTACAACATCAAAACAGATGTTCCAACTCCGTGATGCTTGCTTTAACCCATAAATGGATTTAAGCAGCTTGCACACCTTTCCGCTGCTCCCACTATCTACGAAGCCCTCTGGCTGAGTCATGTACACGCACTCTTCTAAATCACCATTTAGAAAGGCGGTCTTAACATCCATTTGCCAGATTTCATAGTCATGGTATGCAGCAATGGCAAGTAAGATCCGGATGGACTTAAGCATAGCCACTGGAGAAAAGGTTTGATCATAATCCACACCTGGTCGTTGACGAAAACCCTTTGCTACAAGTCTAGCTTTGAAAGTCTCAACTTTTCCATCTACACCAAATTTTCTTTTAAAAATCCACTTGCTCCCTATGGGTTTTACCCCTTCAGGAGCGTTTTCTAAAATCCATACTTTATTGGTGTACATGGATTCCATCTTAGATCGCATTGCATCCAGCCATTTCACAGAGTCACCACTCGTGATGGCCTGCTCGAAGCTAGTCGGGTCATCATCATCCATGATGCAATCCTCGCTTCCACCATCAATGAGAAAACCGTAGTATCTCTCAGGTGGACGAGAAACCCTACTAGATCGGCGGAGAGGCTGGGGTTCGTCGGGTACTACTGAATCTTCTGGTTCCAACAAATCATCAGTTGCGGTTTGTGGTGTTGGAACCTCTTCCAGTTCTACCTCTTTGCCACTAATTTCTTTTTCAAGAAATTCCTTTTCTAAAAAGGTGGCATATTGAGAAATAAACACCTTTTGTTCCTCAGCGTGATAGAAAATATATCCTTGAGAATTCTTAGGATATCCCACAAATTTGCAAAGAACTGATCGTGCCTCGAGTTTGTCTGGATTTTGTCTTTTGACATAGGCCGGACAACCCCATATCTTAACTCGTTTAAAATATGGTCTCTTCCCACTCCATATCTCATATGGTGTGGTAGGTACAGATTTAGACGGAACTAGATTCAATATGTATATGGATGTCTCAAGCGCATACCCCCAGAAGGAAATAGGTAACTCAGCATCGCTCATCATAGATCGCACCATATCTAATAGGGTCCGATTCCTTCGTTCTGATACACCGTTGTGCTGCGGTGTATAAGGAGGAGTAAGCTGAGAGAGAATTCCATTCTCTTTTAGATAATCCCGAAACTCATTGCTCAAGTATTCTCCTCCTCGATCAGATCGAAGGATCTTAATACTTTTGCCTGTTTGGTTCTCTACTTCGTGCTTATATTCTCTGAATTTCTCAAAAGTTTCAGACTTTTGTTTCAACAGGAACACATGTCCGTATCTGGAGAGATCGTCAGTGAATGTAATGAAGTTGGAAGAACCGTTCCTGGCATGCGTAGACATGGGACCGCATACATCACTATGTACTAGTCCTAAGAGTTCGATAACTCTTTCTCCGTGTCCACTAAACGGAGCTTTGGTCATTTTTCCTTTGAGACATGAATGGCAAGTATCATAAGATGATAATTCGAACGGATTCAAATAACCATCTTTATGCAACTTAGCCAGTCGTGTCGCATTGATATGACCAAGTCTACAATGCCACAAGTAGGATTCGTTCATATCTGAACTTTTCCTCTTGTGTGTGTTTTGTATATTCAGGACTGTATTCTGATTTAGAATGAATATTCCATTATGTAACGAGCCTGATGCAATCAACTTTTGATCTAGGAATATGTTCATAACATTATCCTGTACTACAAAATTATATCCCTCTTTACTCAATAAAGAAACTGATATAATGTTGCACATCATGTTCGGTATATAATAGCACTCATTTGGAATCAGTGTATTACGACTTGGCAATACAAGGTGATATTCGCCAACTGCTTTGGCTACAATACTTGCACCGTTCCCTACTTGAACGGAATGATCACCTGTTCCTAGTTCTCTACCTTTTCGTAGCCCATGTAACTGTTTATATATGTGGGATCCTGATCCGGTATCTAATACCCAGGACGTAGGGTGAACTGAGAAACAGTTCTCAATAACTAACACACCCGAAGAAGATGCATCAACATGCATGTTCTTTTGGGCGGCGTGAGAATCCAGATATTCTTCTATTTCCTGTTCAGTCTTATAACTCTTATAAGAAAGAACGGGTCCAACATTCCCTTGCTCAGTACAATAATTAGGTTTAGTCAATACATTCATATTATTATCTTGATTATGGCATGACATGGTCGCTACCTGGAGAGAGAGAGAAGAAAACACTTTAGCGTATGCTCTTGCAAGATTAGATTGGTTATTATCTTATCTAATCAGGATGTCTCCCACTGTTTTTATCAAATCTACCTTAAAACCCTAAAAGGTAAGATTAGCCGGGATTAATTACACCTTACAATTTCGTCAATCTTTCAGCCAGATCAGTGTCGGTACTTTGAGGGAGGTTCCCCGTGGTTTCGCACGGACCTAATTAATGTAAACCTCGTTTTCCCAGAGGCGTAACCTCGTTAACACTTTTCTAGACACCTACTTGATCGGCTAATTGTTTTGTGTAAAACTCTCCCAAGAGTAACTCTTACTCGCAGTGGGTATCGGGATCCAACTATCTCATAGGAGGTATGCAATCTCATTGCAAATTTCAACACTTGAAATTCCTGATAATATTTTGCCCCTAGCGATCTATGACCTTAACTAAGTCAACAAACCATAAATCGCAAGTCAAGTTCAACCCGTACATTTCCCGATTGAATTAAATCCACCTGTACGACCCTTAACTGAGTCAACAAGGCCGTACGAATACCCTAATCCAATCACATCTCATGTTTTAGCAGATAAACATTACTTAGCTACCGTACACTATGCCTTAACTAAGTCAACAAACATAGCACGAATACTAAATAATATCTATCTGAAATGACGGAGGGCTACGCTGGTTTTTCAGAAAAACCCTGAGCGTAATGAACTTGATATCGTCGTAGAATCGAGTGAAGTTTTGAAAAGGAGTGTTTTTGAGGCTTTTCTTAGTTTCGCTAAAGGGGTCACTCTCGGTGAAGGGATCGTCGGCCCTTTCCTCATCGAATAAGGTGCAGGATATATCATATATACCGCTGTGCAAAGCAAAACACTAAAAGCAATCAAAAGACAAACCGCGTTTTGTAGCATCTGCCAGTTTTGCTAAAGGAGTCACTCCCGGTGAAGGGATCTCGGTCCTTTCCTCATCGAATAAGGTGCAGGATATATCATATATATCACTGTGCAAAGCAAAACTGTAGCTACCCTTTTTATTAAGTTTTGATTCTACAACATCTTTAGGTTTCTTTTCTTTTATTAATCTCATTAATAAAAATCCCATCAGCTTATGCTTCCTAAGCATCACAGAAGAAACGAAAGCAGTAATATTTATATATCAGCATATATATATAGTATAAGCATTCGTCTCAGGCAGTAATATGATCTCATCACAGAACATTGCAGCAGAAGAACATATATGAAATATTGGATATACTAGGACGTCCGTGTTTTCAATACGAGCCTGTATAAAACACGGATTCCACGGTCGCGACGAATAGCCAAACCCACATCCCAAGACCCCTACGAGAGCGGCAAGTAACACTTCCAATTCTAGGGTTAGGAGACCCGGTCTCGACTTCTCGAGATGGCCTCCCACTGGACCCTAGAACCCGGTTACTTGTGCTCCCCTCCTTGGGTCTACCTAATGCGGAAAAGTAAATAATATACACTGGTGACAGCAACCGCAACCAGGAAGTGCCCCAAATAAAAGAATATTACATTACAAATGAATTTTACATGAATAAAAATAAAAACCCTCATCTCACATAAAACCCCCGGCTATTCAGAACGCGACGATCCAATATAACATATCACAACAACACATAATATCTCATATCATCAACGTAAGTAAATATGCGCATCCCAATTGTCGTTGACATATAGCAACGAAACCGGCGATATCACATATTACACTTACGGTCACTGAAAAGAAAGTGTAAAACTACAATATTTGGAATCCATAATCACTTTAGACATCGTAAATCCGAAATATCACATACTTCGCATTTCATGCCTAACTTTATGAATTCCACATATTGTATCACATTCCAGATAAATAAACAGTATTAAACTTTTCGAACAGATAATCAAACACCCAAAATTTCCTAAACTGCTCAACACTTGAGCGGGGTTCAAATAATCCCAGAATATGTCACAGTACCGGTGATCCAGCCGTAGAAGGGTCAAGCCAACGCCTCACATGTGGCACGCCGTACTGCCCCAAACCCGAAGGTTCAAAAGGTAGTTCAAGACGGTCACATAATCGAGTTAAGGTTTGTTGTCTTCTAGAGGGTCTACCGCTTAACTTGTACAATTTTCCGAAAGATTTAAACCCGAATAAATTTCAACACTTGAAAGTTTGCCGTACCGGGAAACAGTAAGTTAATGATATCCGTTCAAATAGTTTAACAGTTTCTAAATATCCGGAAAGAAATACGAATTTAAAATTTCCGATCGAGTCTACTATTACAAAACAAACCCCAGAATTTTAAACACCTGAAACAGATTAAAAATACCCAGAATAGTCAGCAAGTACCTACGGTCTATACCATGAAGCCACGTGTCACAATCCTACAATTCAGCCGCGGAACCGCCGCGAGAACCATGTTCCTGCCGTGGTTCCGCGCTCAGTTGGTGGAATTGTGGGCACGTGTTTCATGGTAATTCTTAGAATTCCCTGCTGATTATTTTACATATTTTTAATTCAGAAAAAACCCAAAATTTAAAAAATTTCCAGAGAGGGGTCAAGTTTCGTCGTTTCGGGTTCGATCGGAGTTTTAACTTCGTAAACACATCGCCTAATGCTCTAGCTAGGCTCTGATACCACTGTAGGGTTCCTAGGCACTCTTGTGAAGGTTCAAAAGGCATCAAACATGCCCGGATTAAATTTTAGACGTGCCGAACAACCCAAAGCCGGGATCTTTGCTAGATTATTAGGGTTTAACATGCAAGATGATAACTTTTATCTAAGTGTGAGGGATTACAACCTTTGTAGTCCGCTCCTTCGCTTCACAAGCTCCGAGTAAAAGTCCCTTTGCCGCGATCCACGATCTCCCGGACTCATGAGAGGCTCCACGACTCGAACGATCCATTCTAGCTTGTCGTATTCCAAATCTCCGATGATCTACCTTGAAGTTGCTACGACTCAAGCTTTCTCACTCTTAAAGAAGTGAACACACTAATCCCATGGGCTAGATAAGATGAGGATGAGGGAGTAGTATTCTTGCTTTCTTTTTATATCATTTTCTCATATTTTATCATCACATCAAGAAATCTAGTGAGCTTCTTCAAGAGAGAAGAAGAAGATGATAATGGAAAATAATAATCATATTAATCCTTTTGTGATGAATAGAAATCAAAGTATATGATTGAAGTATTAACCATGGTCAAGGATGAGTGGCTAAAAATGAGTAGAGAATAAACTAGAGTTGGGTTTGGTTAGGTTTAGAAATGTGTCATCACAAAATATCCTAAGAATGACAAAAGAAAAAATCTTCTAGAAGGTGCATGAATCATCTAACCCTATTCAAACCCTAACCTCAATTAATCATCCTTAAACATGTTTAACAATTAATCATATCATGTCACAATAATATATATCATATATATATTATATATTTGCAACAAAAGAAAATAATACAATTAACATATATCGCATATATATCAATGTATCATCCACTGAGAAAATGAAATAATAAAGCGAGCCAATATTAGATAATGTAATACAATATATCATATATATTATTATACATTAAATCATCGAATCAACACTTGAATCGATGATCCGGCTATATCGAATATTACCGACTAATATATCATGTACCGATTCATCGAATCAACACTTGATCCGATGACCCGGTTCATATCCATATATCGCGAGAATATAATACGGTATCCCATATCGCATTATTCTCGTTCCTGCGCATATCACATATGTGCCACTACTCCGTTTCGCCTGAGCCAAGAAACCTCTGTGTAGGACTCTAAAGAATAGTCAATACGCCGGTAGCAGGTGATGATCATATCAAACACCCACAAGCTGCAAGCGGTCAGCTAAACGTAACAGCCACCCAGGTATTGAGCGATCAGAAGATCAACAAGCTAGCCTGTGCGTTCTCCTGTGAATCCAACCAGTAACACTCCCGTACAATCCGGTCTGTTCGTCTGATATGTCGCATATCAAGTCTAGGGGTGGTATACGTCAGACCCCAGTAACCGATAAGTCGTGTCGATGTGTGGCTCATAACGGGTCGAGAAACTACTAGTAACACTTACCAGTAAATCTCTATATCAGCCCTGGCCAGGGACTTCCAGTTATAGCCAATCGAACACAGCACAACATCAACTCCCTATACCGGGAGAGACGAATCCCCTCCTATCGCTCATTGCCTCCATGTGATTCGGGACTGTACCCAAAAGCCACCGTTTTGCACGCCCTCTTGGACGTGGTAAGGTGGAAATCAAAGCACAGTGGGAATTACACAAGACTCTATGACGATCTCGGGTCTTCAGACTACCCTGTACCTGTGTCACCGGAGAACTGCCATCTGACGTGTGGTATATCACCATCTAGGAGTTCTCGGCGAGTCCGTCCAGTGTACCCAGTCTCCACTGAGCACCCGTACACCATCTCTGATGTCTAACACCGATGGATATGGGATCATCCATCGCCCATCATATGGGTCAAGATGCGTATACGCTAGTCTACTCTGGTGTATCGATGCCCTGTCTCGATATACCCTCGACTAGGAACAGTTATAGGATGTACTCATCGACTACCGCGGCCCCACTAGTATGATCTCATCATAGTCCCAGTAGTCGAGTACAGATCATAAGGGCTTTATCAACATGTGAGAGTAAAACAGTAAACCAATACAAGTCAACATGTTAAGATAAAGTGAAACCAAATAGCATACTATCATGACGAGCAAGAAAGTCATCTCTATATATAACCAAGCATCCATTATAATATACATCATATGTACAACAATGGCCTCTAGGGCATATACATAACTAACATTAACTAGTCATGTGAACTCAATGTGCAGTGTGCGTATGTGTGTCTTATGAGGTTTTTGATATATCGGGGGCCCCGAAAAGTTTTACGGGGGTCCCGCTACCCGGATAGCAGGCTGGGGGTCAAGAGGGCTAGCAACCCCCTTGCGGGATGCGGGGCAGCGCCCCGGTAGAAATTTTTTTCTAATGAGGATGTGTTTTGAGTATGGAGTGCATGGGAAATGAGGGGTGAGGAGCGTCTTAAAGACGCGTGCATAGCATGTGGGCGCTAGGCGCACACGGGTCACGTGCCTGGTGCGTGGGCGCTTGGCATCCGCGGGTCACGTGCCAAGCGCGTAGACGCTGGGCGCCGACGGGTCAAGTGCCCTGCATGCGACCGCTGGGCGCTGGGTGCCCACGGGTCACGTGCCCTGCACGCGACCGCTGGGCGCCAGCGGGTCACGTGCGGCACGCGACCGCTGGGCGCCAGCGGATCATGTGCACGGCACACGACCGGGCGCTGAGCGCCCGCGGATCCCATGAGGCGCACGTGGATGCTGAGCGCCCGCGGGTCATGTGCGCGGCACGCGACCGCTGGGCTGGGAGTTGAACTCCCAAGGGGATTTAGAGTTGAACTCCTAACAGGGATTACGTATAGATTTGGAGTTAAACTCCTAAAAAGGGTTTTGTTTATGGAGTTAAACTCCAACAGATCTTGAATGGAGTTAAACTCCTAGAAATCTTTGAAGATGATCAGAAGGGACCCCTTTCTTCTCCTCTTTAGCCCTGAATCTTTCCGAAATGGGATTTTTGGAAAATGGTCTCTTTCTTCCTCCTCTCCGTTGGCTGGATCTTGAAGAAAGGGAGGGGGGTGAAACTCAAAAAATTTCCCATTTTGGGGATTTGGTGGAAGATCCGAGTTCGCCTTCAAGGGTTTTGTGGTGAAAAACTATTTTCTTTTGGAAAGAGAAGCGTTAAACTCTTGATTTAATTAAAAAAAAGGGAGAAGGTTTAAAACATTGAGGAAGGAGAAGGAGGCACAGAAACCCTAGTTTTTTAGAGAGGGAAAAAGTTGCTTTTTAGATATTTTCATCATGTTTGCCTTTATAAGCTACATGTAAGTCCACGTTACCCACGCCGGTTCTTACGAGGAGGCGGAATAGGTAAAAAACGATTTTTGACGCAAGGTAACATGGACTTGAAATGGAGGATCTTTGCTAAACAAAAACTAACAAAACTAACTATAAGTTTAGCTACTCGGTTAGAAGGTTATACCTAGGTCTTGAATTCCTTCTCTTCTTGCTCCTTGGAGTGGTTTGAACGGCTGCTCCTCGTCGTCTTCTCCTTGCCGAAGAAGGATCCATCCGAAGGCCTCTACCTTGAGCTCCTACCTCAACCTAGAGGTAACTAAAGTGCTTGACTTGCTAAACCTAGAACCCTAGAATGAGTATAGTGAAGTCTTGAAGGTTTTATCTCAAGAGCTCATGGTTCTCAATACATGAGAGATGGGAGCTTTGAGAGGAAGAGGGAGAGCTCAAACTATGACAGAGAAAGAGCAGAAGAGAATGAGGATATTTTAGCAACCATACTCTCATATGAGAGAATTATGAATTAATAATAATAATTAAAGAAATTATGATGGTTCATTTGGAATGACCATTATCATTTCACATTAAATGAATTTTGCAAGAATCAAGGAGCATCTTTCATGTGAAATGATGATGGTCAATATGTCAACAAGTCATCCAAAGTCAAATGGTCAACAACCCTAACCATTGCACAATTATCCTTAATTAATACCATTAATCATATTTCTCATTCTCATTAGGGTTTGGAAAAAGTCAACGGTCAACAACCCTAATGAGAATCCTCTGCCTCTGTCAACTGTGCATACACACCCGCATCCATGTTCCGAGGAACACGAATACACTGAGACAAAACCAATCCCAAAATAAATACTAGGATCTGGCTTAAATCAAAGCCCGCTAGTAATAACTGCCCAGACACCAAACGTGCACAAGTGCGCGGATTTGAATGAACCCTGTCGCAAAACTATGCCACCTCTACTCTGTTTTGCCCAAAGGCGAATAACCCTCTGTGTAGGACTTTAAAGACTCGACACTATGCTGGCAGTGGGTTTAACCACAGGCCGCAAGCAGTACTAGCTGTACGTAACGGTCCCCAGGTAGATGCCAGTAAGAAGACTGATGAGGTGAACCCATCCGAACTCCTACTGAGCCTGATGTGACAATCTCCGTACAGTCCGGTCTGTTCGTCTGAGAATATCGCATGGCGGGCCTAGGGGGAGGTAAACGTCAGTCCACTAATAGCGGTACAAGTCGTGTCGGAGTGTAGCCCAGAACACCCTGAGATAACACTGGAAAACCTACCAGTATATCTCGCTTGCCCTGGCCAGGGACTTTGTGTAATGGCTCTTCTAGACACAGCGCGATATCAACCCCCAATACCGGGAGAGACGAATCCTGTCTAACCGTCACTGCCTCCAAGTGCTTCGAGACTGCACCCAACTGCTACCTGTTTGCACGACTCATTTGAGCCGTGGTAGGGTAGCAATCTAAGAACAGTGGGAACACACTCGATGCGAAGTGACAGTGTCAAGTCAGCGGACTAAGCTGTACTCATGTCACCCGGGAACTGATAACTGACGATAGGCATAGTACCAACCAACAGTTCCCAGCGAGTCCTGTCCAGTGTACTCGTAACCTAACGAGCACCTGCATACTATCTCCAGTACGACGTACTGATGGCTGTGGGACAGACCATCTCCCCTCGTGGGATGAGAAGCGTATGCACTAGTCTAATCTGGAGTATCGATGCCCCGTCTCGATAATCCTACGACTAGGGACCTGTATAAGGATGTGCTTGTAGATTACCCAGCCCCCACTAGTGTGACTGCCATCACAACGCTGGTAATCAAGCAAAGATCCTAAGGGCCCCACTAATGTGTAAAGGTGATATGCTAAAGGAAATACATGCACACATTAAAGTATAAACAAACCAAGTAGCATACTACCATTTTGAGCAAGTTGTCTATACAACTGTGAATATCCCAAGCTTCCATTAAGTAATATACAAACTAGTATGATACAGTAATGGCCTCTAGGGCATATACACTAACAATCTCCCACTTGCACTAAGGCCATGTACTGTCGTATCGAAGACCTATCATCTCGATCAGCCGCTCGAACTGAGTCTGGGGTATGGCCTTCGTGAATGGATTTGCAGTGTTATCTTCTGTAGCAACCCTCCTTTTGAACCGAGTTCCCACTAAGACTGTGCCTACCACACCATATGAGATGTGGTGTGGAAAGAGGCCCCATCTTAATCACATTAAGACATGGGGATGTCCAGCTTTTGTTAAAAAGCAGCATGTGGACAAACTCGAGGCACGCTCAGTACAATGCAAGTTCGTGGGATATCCAAAGAACTCCAAGGGATATTTCTTCTACTGCGAAGAGGAACAAAAGGTTTTTGTTTCTTGTCATGCCTACTTCTTGGAAACTGAGTTTTTGGAAAACCAGATAAGTGGGAGCACAGTAGAACTGGAAGAAATTCCAGAACCTCAGACTATTACTGAAAGCTTAGTGGAACCAGAGGGTTCAAAAGAACAGGACATTCCTACGCCGCTCCGCAGGAGTAGTAGGCAGTCTCATCCGCCTGAGAGATACTACGGTTTTCTCATAGACGGGGATAGAGAGGATTGCATCATAGATTATGATGAGCCTACTAGCTTCCAGCAGGCCGTTCAGAGCGTTGACTCGGTAAAATGGCTGGATGCAATGCGGACCGAAATGGAGTCCATGTACACCAACAAAGTATGGACGTTGGACATTACTCCAGACGGGGTAAAACCCGTAGGATGCAAGTGGATCTTCAAAAGGAAGATTGGTGTAGATGGACAGGTTGAGACCTATAAAGCTAGACTTGTTGCAAAGGGTTTTCGTCAAAGACCTGGTTTGGACTATGACGAAACCTTTTCTCCAGTGGCTATGCTGAAATCCATTCGGATCCTTCTTGCCATTGCTGCCTTCCACGATTATGAGATTTGGCAGATGGACGTAAAAACCGCTTTTCTAAATGGAAATTTAGAAGAGTGCGTCTATATGGACCAGCCAGAGGGTTTCATTCAGAGTGGGAGCAGCGGAAAGGTGTGCAAGTTGCTTAAGTCCATCTATGGACTAAAGCAGGCATCGCGGAGTTGGAACATCTGTTTTGATGAGACGGTCAAAGAATTTGGCTTTATCAAAAATCCAGATGAACCATGCATCTACAGTAGATTTATAGTGAGAACTGTAGTATTCCTCGTTTTATACGTAGATGACATTCTCTTAATAGGAAATGACATTCCTATGCTACAATCTGTCAAGGGGTTCTTGTCACACAGGTTCTCCATGAAAGACCTGGGTGATGCCTCATACATCCTGGGGATCCGGATCCATCGTGATAGATCCAAGAGGATATTAGGACTTTCACAGTCCAGGTACATCGACACCATACTAAAAAGATTCAGTTTGGAAGATTCCAAGCGCGGTAACCTACCGTCTTGTCACGGGATCACCCTCTCTAAAGAGATGTCTTCCAAGACTGATTTGGAGAGGGATCGCATGTCTATTATACCCTACGCTTCTCCGGTAGGCTCTATAACGTATGCGATGTTGTGTACCAGACCGGATGTAGCTTATGCACTAAGTGTGGTAAGCCGGTATCAGTCAAACCCTGGGGAGAAATACTGGATAGCGGTAAAGAACATTCTCAAGTACCTGAGAAGGACTAAGGAGATGTTCTTGGTGTATGGCGGAAAAGACCTCCATAGCGAGGCCTTTGCTGACTCCAGCTTCCAGAGTGACAAGGATGATTCCAAGTCCATATCGGGTTTTGTCTTTACCCTCAATGGAGGGGCGGTGTGTTGGAAGAGTTCCAAACAGGAAACCGTTGCAGACTCGACTATGGAAGCGGAATACATCGCTGCATCTGATGCCGCAAAAGAAGCCGTCTGGATGAGGAAGTTCTTGAAAGAACTTCAGGTGGTTCCGTCCATTGTTGATCCAATACCACTGTATTGCGACAACAACGGGGCTATAGCTTTAGCGAAGGAACCCAGGTCCCATCAGAAATCCAGACACATCTTGAGGCGGTATCACCTGATCAGGGAGATCATGGATCGCCAGGAGATCGAGGTTCGGAGGGTCGCTTCAGAAGAAAACACTGCAGATCCATTCACCAAGGCCTTGCCCTAGACTCAGTTCGAGCGGCTGATCGAGATGATAGGTCTTCGATACGCCAGTACATGGCCTTAGTGCAAGTGGGAGATTGTTAGTGTATATGCCCTAGAGGCCATTACTGTATCATACTAGTTTGTATATTACTTAATGGAAGCTTGGGATATTCACCTTGCATAAACAATCTTGCTCAATATAGTAGTATGCTACTTGGTTTGTTTCTACTTCAATGTGTACATGTGTTTATTTTAGTATATCACCTATACACATTAGTGGAGCCCTTAGGATCTTTGCTTGATTACCAGCGTTGGAATGGCAGTCACACTAGTGGGGGCTAGGTAATCTATAAGCACATCCTTATACAGGTCCCTAGTCGCAGGACCATCGAGACAGGGCATCGATACTCCGGAGTAGACTAGCGTATGCGCTTCTCATCCCAGTGTGGGAGATGGTCTGTCCCACAGCCATCAGTACGTCGTACTGGAGATAGTATACGGGTGCTCGTTAGGTTACGAGTACACTGGACAGGACTCGTTGGGAACTGACCGGTTGGTATTATACCTATCGTCAGTTATCAGTTCCCAGGTGACATGAGTACATCTTAGTCCGCTGACTTGACACTGTCATTTCGTCTCGAGTGTGTTCCCACTGTACTTTGATTACTACCCTACCACGGATCAAAGGAGTCATGCAAACAGGTAGTAGTTGGGTACAGTCCCAAAGCACTTGGAGGCAGTGACGGTTAGACATGATTCGTCTCTCCCGGTATTGGGGGTTGACATCGCGCTGTGTCTAGGAGAGCCATTACACGAGTAGTCCCTGGCCAGGGCAAGCGAGATATACTGGTAGGCTTCCAGTGTTATCTCAGGGTGTTTTGGGCTTCACTCCGACACGACTTGTACCGCTATTAGGGGACTGACGTTTACCGCCCCTAGGCCTGCCATGCGATGTATCAGACGGACAGACCGGACTGTACGGAGACTGTCACATTCAGACTCAGTAGGAGTTCAGATGGGGTTCACCTCGTCAGTCTTCTTATCGGCATCTACCTGGGGACCGTTACGCACAGCTAGTGCCGCTTGCGGTCTGTGGTTAAACCCACTGCCAGCGTAGTGTCGAGTCTTTAGAGTCCCACACATAGGGCTATTCGCCTTTGGGCAAAACAGAGTAGAGGTCGCATGGTTTTACGACAGGGTTCGTTCTCATCCGCACACTTGTGCACGTTTGGAGTCCAGACGGATATTACTAGCGGGCTCTGGTTTGAGCCAGATACTAGTATATGTTTTGGGGTTAGTTTTATCTCTTTGTGTTCATGTTCCTCGGAACAAGAATGCGGGTGTGTATGCACAGTTGATTGAGACGGAGGAAGAGGATTTTCATTAGGGTTTCGGAACGGGTGTGTATGCACAGTTGACAGTCGTCTTTTTCCAAACCCTAATGAATTTATGATATATCAATTAATAATATTAATTAAATGAAATTGTGTCATGGTTGGGTTTGTTGACTTGTTGACCAAGGTTGACTTGTTGACCATGGTTGAAACTTTGACTATCATCATTACATATCAAAGACGCTCTTTGATTCTAGCAAAACCATTTAATGTGTGTAATGATAATTGTCATTCCAAACCATCCATCAACTATTTCATTTAGATTATTATTATTAATTTGATAATTCATTTCATATTATGTTATGGTTGTAAAAAAAGAGTTTCATTCTATCATAACACTTCTCTCTCCTCTCTTCTTCTTCCTCCTCCTCTAGTTCAAGGATACTCACTCTCATGTGTTGAGAAACCCTCTCCTTGAGATAAGAACACCCCAAAACCACTCTCTACTCACTCTAGGGTTAGAGGTCTAGCAAGCCAAAGACCCTAGTTCTCTCAAAGTTCGAGAAAGGAGCCCGAAGGTTGAACCCTCAGGTGGATCCATCTTTGACGGAAGAAGGCGACGAGGAAAGCACCATCCAAGCTCTACAAAGGTTTCAAGAAGAAGGAGTTCAAGTTAGGTATAACATCTTTTCCGAGTAGCTAACTCTCTTTAGCTTGGTAGCTAGTTTAGTTTAGAAAAGATCCCAACTTTTGTTAGTCCATGTTGCCTAATGCGCTAAAAATTTGTTTTTTATACCGTTTCCGTCTCCCCGCAAGAACCGGGGTTGGCAACGTGGACTTACAGTCACAATACAGAGGTATTGGATCAACAATGGACGGAACCACCTGAAGTTCTGTCAAGAACTTCCTCATCCAGACGGCTTCTTTTGCGGCATCAGATGCAGCGATATATTCCGCTTCCATCGTCGAGTCAGCAACGGTTTCCTGTTTGGAGCTCTTCCAACACACCGCCCCTCCATTGAGGGTAAAGACATAACCTGACATGGATTTGGAGTCATCCTTGTGACTCTGGAAGCTGGAGTCAGCAAAGGCCTCCATCTGGAAGTCTTTTCCGCCGTAAACTAAAAACATATCCTTAGTCCTTCTCAGGTACTTCAGAATGTTCTTCACCGCTACCCAGTGCTTCTCCCCAGGGTTTGACTGATACCGGCTTACCACACTCAGTGCATAAGCTACATCTGGTCTGGTACACAACATCGCATACATTATAGAGCCTACTGCAGAGGCGTAGGGTATAATAGACATGCGATCCCTCTCCAAATCAGTCTTGGGAGACATCTCTTTTGAGAGGGTGATCCCGTGACAAGCCGGTAAATTACCGCGCTTGGAATCTTCCATACTGAATCTTTTCAGTATGGTGTATGTAACTAGACTGCGAAAGTCCTAATATCCTCTTGGACCTATCACGATGGATCCGGATCCCCAGAATGTAAGAGGCATCACCCAGGTCTTTCATGGAGAACCTGTGTGACAAGAACCCTTTGACAGATTGTAGCATAGGAATGCCATTTCCTATCAAGAGAATGTCATCCACGTATAAAACGAGGAATACGACAGTCCGTGCTACAATTTTACTATAGATGCATGGTTCATCTGGATTTTTGATAAAGCCAAATTCTTTGACCGTTTCATCAAAACAGATGTTCCAACTCCGCGATGCCTGCTTCAATCCATAAATGGACTTAAGCAACTTGCACACCTTCCCGCTGCTCCCACTCTGAATGAAACCCTCTGGCTGGTCCATATAGACACACTCCCTAAATTTCCATTTAGAAAAGCGGTCTTTACGTCCATCTGCCAAATCTCATAATCGTGGAAGGCAGCAATGGCAAGAAGGATCCAAATGGATTTGAGCATAGCCACTGGAGAAAAAGTTTCGTCATAGTCCAAACCAGGTCTTTGACGAAAACCCTTTGCAACAAGTCTAGCCTTATAGGTTTCAACCTGTCCATCTACACTAATCTTCCTTTTGAAGATCCATTTGCAGCCTATGGGTTTTACCCCTTCTGGAGCAACGTCCAAAGTCCATACTTTGTTGGTGTACATGGACTCCATTTCGGTCCGCATTGCATCCAGCCATTTTACCGAGTCAGTGCTCTGAATGGCCTGCTGGAAGCTTGTCGACTCATCATTATCAATGATGCAATCCTCTCTATCCTCATCTACGAGAAAACCGTAGTATCTCTCGGGCGGATGAGACTGTCTACTACTCCTGCGGAGCGGCGCAGGAATGTCCTGTTCTTTCGAACCTTCTGGTTCTACTAAGCTTTCAGTAATAGCTTATGGTTCTGGAATTTCTTCTAGTTCTATTGTGCTCCCACTTATCTGATTTTCCTAAAATTCAGTTTCCAAGAAGCAGGCATGACGAGAAACAAAAACCTTTTGCTCCTCTGCGTAATAGAAGAAATATCCCTTGGAGTTCTTTGGATATCCCACAAACTTGCACTGTACTGAGCATGCCTCGAGTTTGTCCGCATGCTGCTTTTTGACAAAAGCTGGACATCCCTATGTCTTAATATGCTTAAGATAGGGTTTCTTCCCACTCCACATCTGATATGGTGTGGTAAGCACTGTCTTAGTTGGAACTCGGTTCAAAAGATATACAGTTGATTCTAGTGCATATCCCCAGAATGATCGCGGCAATTCAGCGTTACTCATCATGGAACGTACCATATCCAATAGGGTTCGGTTCCGTCTCTCCGATACACCATTATGTTGTGGAGTGTATGGATGAGTAAGTTGAGAGAGAATTCCATTCTCTTTTAAGTAATCCAGGAACTCGGCACTTAAGTATTCACCACCTCGATCAGATCTCAGTGTCTTGATACTTTTGCCTGTTTGTTTTTCTACTTCATTCTTGTATTCCTGGAATTTTTCAAAGGCTTTAGATTTATGCTTCATTAAGAAGACATATCCATACCTCGAAAAATCATCCGTAAAAGTAATGAAGTAAGAATAACCACTTCACGCATGTGTAGACATTGGACCACATACATCGCTGTGTACGAGTCCCAAGAGCTCGCTCACTCTTACTCCGTGTCCAGTGAATGGAGTCTTTGTTATCTTTCCTTTGAGACATGATTGACAAGTTGCATATGATTGATATTCGAACGGATCCAAATATCCTTCTTTATGCAACTTAGTTAACCTTGTCTCATTGATGTGACCCAGTCTACAATGCCATAAGAAAGCATGATTTATTTCTGGAGACTTTCTTTTGTGTGTATTCTGGACATTGAAAATCTGTGGTAGGTTCAAAACGTATATACCGCTGCTTAATGTACCCGACCCAATCAGAACATAATTAAGGTAAATGTTTACAACATCGCTAACAAATGTAAAATCATAACCTTCTTTAGACATTAAAGATACAGATATGATATTACAAGTCACACTGGGTACAGAATAACAGTCACGCAAAACCAAAACATGTCCATCTGACAATCCCAAGTGATAGTCCCCCACGGACTCAGCATCCATGCCAGCTCCGTTTGCAACTCCGAGGGTCATATCACCTGCTTTCAAAACCCTACGCTTTCTCAGTGCCCGCAAAGAATTACAGATATGAGATCCTGATCCGGTATCCAATACCCAGGAAGTAGAATTTACTGATAGACAGTTTTCAATAACATACACACCTATAGCCGAAGCCACAACTTGCTTCGGGTCCTGGTTCTTGGCCTTCCAAGCCCTGCAATCTTTCTTCTAGTGTCCTTTCTTATGACAATAAAAGCATTCTTCCTTCCCCACAAGCTGTCCCGCAATCTTTGCTACCTTTGCCTTTCCCTTGGCTTCCACTTTACTAACACCGCCCCTTGGTTTGGTGGGGGTCTTCTTCTTCTTTCCCTTGGCTTTCGCCTTGGACCTAGAAAATGAAGGTCCTCCAACAGACAAAGTGGATGTTTCCCTTACTTTCTGTAAGGTGCCCTCTGCACTCCTCAACATGTTGAGGAGTTCCGAAAGTTCAACTTCTTTTCCTTGCATGTTGAAGTTCAGGATAAACTGGGCGTAAGTGGAAGGAAGGGACTGGAGAATCAAGTCAGTGTAGAGCTCGTTCTCTAACGTGGTCCCGAGGTCCGCGAGCTCTTCAATGTAGCCAATCATCTTAAGCACGTGTTCCGCTACAGATGATCCGACGGCCAATCTCGCCGAAAATAACTTTTTCGAGACTTCGTATCTGGCGATACGGGATTGTTCTCCATACAGATCTTTTGTGTGGAGAAATATGGATTCAAGATCCATATCCTCGTGCCTCCTCTGATGTTCATTATCCATAGAGGCAAGCACGAGGCACTTGGCCTTCGCGCTATCAATCTCCCAGGTCTTACGGATTTCCTTATCCGCGACGCTGGATTGAGGACCTGGGACAGGGGGAGCTTTGGTGGTAAGGAGATACCCCAACTTGTCATAAGTGATTGCTGTTTTGACATTTCTGAGCCAATCTTTGTAGTTTGGCCCTGTGAGTATATTTTTAACTAGTAGTAACTTAAGTCCGGTCATGATGTTTGGTCGCTGCAATTAGGAGAAAGAGAAGAAACACTTTAGCATGATGCTCTTGCAAGTTTAAAGTGGTTTTTAGTTTGTCTAAACAGGATGGCTCCCACTGTTTCTCGAATCCTTCCTCAAACCAAAAAAGAAGAATTAGTCGGGATCAATCTCATCGTACAATACTTGCTTAACCGTTCAGCCATGCCAGTGTTGGTACTTCGAGGGAGGTTTTACGACGCTTTCGCGAAGTTCCTTAATTAAATAACCTCTTTTCCCTGTGGGCGTAGCCCCGCTAATACCTTTCTAGACACCTACTTGGTTTATAGCATTGATTGTTAAGTGAGAAAGTTTCCCGAGGAGTAGCATATACTCACAGTAGGATCGGGATCCAAATATAATCGTGTGATAAAGCTGAAGGAATCCTACCAGAATTATCACACTCCAAATGGTATGCAGCACTAGAAAGTTTCAGTTTCTTTAGAAACTCCCGATGTGGATTTTTGCCCCATGCTCTTATGACCTTGACTTTGGCCAATAAATCAAAAGTCACATGTCAAGTTCTACCCGTCATTTTCCAGGTTAATTTGAACCCACCCGTACCTACTCTTGACTTTGGCCAACAAGGCAGTACGACTGTCCCAAACCAACGCATCTATCTATGCTACATATGAATATCCAATAGCTACCACTCACTATGCCTTGACTTTGGCCAACAAACACAGCTTGAATACTATTGATTATCCATATGAAATGACGGAAGGCTACGAATGGTTTTGGCGAAACCGTGAACGTAGTGAACTTGATATAATCGAAGGAACGTGATAGCTTTTAAAAGGAGTGGTGCAAGCTCCGCGTTTTTAAAAAGTTTTCTGTTTTGAAAAGAAACCGAGTGGTTTTGAAATTGTTCCAACGACTTTACTTTGGTTTATTTTCTTGCATTAATTTATTGCGTCCCATCAATTAATCCTACCATTGCAGAAAACAACGAAAATATGACGTACGCTTATGCCATCCGCATTCGCCACGGGGCCCCATCATCACCCGTTAGGTTACTTAACTAACGACAGAGCGGGGGCTGGACTAGCGCGGATGCAAAACATAAGCAACGCCTACTAGATATCATATATAGATATATACATTCGTCAGATGCAATGATAGCCATTCCAGATCACAGATGAACACATTGGATTTGCTAGGAATTCGCGTTTCGTTCGAGCCTGCAACGAAAGACGGATTACACGGTCGCGATGAATAGCCAAACCACACCCTAGACCCCTACAGGTGCGGCAAACTACCCGCCAAGTACCCGAAGTGAAGCAACCTCCCTCAACAACATGAGTAGGCCACTCGGCACTTCAAAGTACCCGGTAGTTTGTGCATCCCACCTTGGGTCTATCCTAGGAGCAAAAACAGTAAAAGAAATAATATACAATGGCGGCTACAATCTCATCCCGGATGTGCGGCCATAAAATAATATTATATCAAATGAAAGATAAAGAAACTCTCATCTCACAACCCCCGTCTATTCATCCGCGACAATCTAACAAGTTCATATACACAATCCAACAACATTACAGATCACAGATATGCACAACCCCCACTAATCGACGTATAGTGATTAGTCGACGTTCAGTGCATATATCACATAACATAACAGATATAACATTTCAGCAAAAGTTTGTAGAACTTCGATCAAAATACTAATTTGTAACTACCTCAAACACAACATTGTTCTCTGGATAATCTGGGCAGAAACAAAATATCTTAAAAATCCCAAAACATCATACTGAAGAAACTGCAGGAAACCCGAGTCGCGGCCGAGTCAACTTGGCCGCGGATCCGCGGCGAAACGCGTGGTTTCGCCGCGCTTCCGCGGCGCGTTGACCGAGTCGTGGGCTCGTTTTTTCTGCATGTTCCTAAAAAACCCTGCACTGATTTTTAAGGTATGTGGAATTATTTTTAGAGCAGTTTTAAAAATCGGCAGAAAGTATTGTTTTTTGACATGTTTCGCGATTTTTTTTCGGATCGAAGTTATAATCACTTTGCTAACATGCTAGTTGTTGTTTAGCTAGTCTCTGATACCACTGTAAGTCCACGTTATCCACCCCGGTTCTTATGGGGAGACGGAATAGGTAAAAAACAATTTTTGACGCAAGGTAACATGGACTAGAAATGGAGGATCTTTGCTAAACAAAACTAACTACAAGTTTAGCTACTCGGTTAGAAGGTTATACCTAGGTCTTGAACTCCTTCTCTTCTTGCTCCTTGGAGTGGTTTGAACGGCTCCTCCTCGTCGTCTTCTCCTTGCCGAAGAAGGATCCACCCGAAGGCCTCTACCTTGAGCTTCTACCTCAACCTAAAGGTAACTAAAGTGCTTGACTTGCTAAACCTAGAACCCTAGAATGAGTATAGTGAAGTCTTGAAGGTTTTATCTTAAGAGCTCATGGTTCTCAACACATGAGAGATGAGAGCTTTGAGAGGAAGAGGGAGAGCTCAAACTATGGGAGAGAAAGAGCAGGAGAGAATGAGGATATTTTAGCAACCATACTCTCATATGAGAGAATTATGAATTAATAATAATAATTAAAGAAATTGTGATGGTTCATTTGGAATGACCATTATCATTTCACATTAAATGAATTTTGCAAGAATCAAGGAGCATCTTTCATGTGAAATGATGATGGTCAATATGTCAACAAGTCAACCAAAGTCAAATGGTCAACAACCCTAACCATGGCACAATTATCCTTAATTAATACCATTAATCATATTTCTCATTCTCATTAGGGTTTGGAAAAAGTCAACGGTCAACAACCCTAATAAGAATCCTCTGCCTCTGTCAACTGTGCATACACACCCGCATCCATGTTCCGAGGAACACGAATACACTGAGACAAAACCAATCCCAAAACAAATACTAGGATCTGGCTTAAACCAAAACCCGCTAGTAATAACTGCCCAGACACCAAAAGTGCACAAGTGCGCGGATGTGAACGAACCCCGTCGCAAAACCATGCGACCTCTACTCTGTTTTGCCCAAAGGCGAATAACCCTCTGTGTGGGACTCTAAAGACTCGACACTACGCTGGCAGTGGGTTTAACCACAGGCCGCAAGCGGTACTAGCTGTACGTAACGGTCCCCAGGTATATGCCGATAAGAAGACTGATGAGGTGAACCCATCCGAACTCCTACTGAGCCTGAATGTGACAATCTCCGTACAGTCCGGTTTGTTCATCTGAGAATATCGCATGGCGGGTCTAGGGGGGCGGTAAACGTCAGTCCCCTAATAGCGGTACAAGTCGTGTCGGAGTGTAGCCCAGAACACCCTGAGATAACACTGGAAAACCTACCAGTATATCTCGCTTGCCCTGGCCAGGGACTTTGTGTAATGGCTCTCCTAGACACAGCGGTATCAACCCCTAATACCGGGAGAGACGAATCCTGTCTAACTGTCACTGCCTCCAAGTGCTTCGGGACTGCACCCAACTGCTACCTGTTTGCACGACTCATTTGAGCCGTGGTAGGGTAGCAATCTAAGAACAGTGGGAATACACCCGAGGCAAAGTGACAGTGTCAAGTCAGCGGACTAAGCTGTACTCATGTCACCCGGGAACTGATAACTGACGATAGGCATAGTACCAACCAACAGTTCCCAGTGAGTCCTGTCCAGTGTACTCGTAACCTAACGAGCACCTGCATACTATCTCCAGTATGTCGTACTGATGGCTGTGGGACAGACCATCCCCCCTCCTGGGATGAGAAGCGTATACACTAGTCTACTCTGGAGTATTGATGCCCCGTCTCGATAATCCTATGACTAGGGACCTGTATAAGGATGTGCTTGTAGATTACCCAGCCCCCACTAGTGTGACTGCCATCACAACGCTGGTAATCAAGCAAAGATCCTAAGGGCTCCACTAATGTGTAAAGGTGATATGCTAAAAGAAACACATGCACACATTAAAGTAGAAACAAACCAAGTAGCATACTACCATTTTGAGCAAGATTGTCTATACAACTGTGAATATCCCAACTTTCCATTAAGTAATATACAAACTAGTATGATACAGTAATGGCCTCTAGGGCATATACACTAACACTACACACTTTATATATAGCCTCTTGGGCTTTGACAAATGGCGCTTGTGCCAACACCTGCCTTATGTGCTTGTTTCTTTTTTCGCACATAAGCGACGGGGTTTACAAAATTTTGGCTTTCTGCCGATTTTACATACATTTATTTCTAAAAAATGAATTACATTAAACCAATTTATAGCTTCATTTCTTTTGTCATGGGACCGGTCCCTTCCATACTCGGTCCTGACCTGGGTTTGGGCCCACTTGACTTGGGGTGACTTTGATTTTGACTTGGTCAAACGGGGTGTATTTTTTGACCCCAACAAAGTACCCCCATCAATAAATGCATACCACATATATAGGTCGTGTGCATGAAATTGATGGATCTTGTTCTATATGGAACTTGATTTGGTTGGGTTCCCTTTTGACGATGTGGAGGGTCGATACTGCCATTTTAGCGACTTGGACGGTCGATACTGCCATTTTAGCGACGTGGATGGTCAGTGCTGCCATTTTAGTGACTTGGACGGTCGATGCTGCCCTTTTAGCTATGTGGATGGTGTGTGCTACCCTTTTTGTGACGTGGACCGTCAGTGCTGCCATTTTAGCTAAGTGGGCGGTCGGTGCTGCCATTTTTGCGACTTGGACGGTTGGTGCTGCCCTTTTTGCGACTTGGACGGTCGGTGCTGCCCTTTTTGCGACGTAAACGGTCGGTGCTGCCATTTTTGTGACTTGGACGGTCGGTGCTGCCCTTTTTGCGACGTGGACGGTCAATACTGCCATTTTGCTACATAGACGGTCGGTGCCGCCATTTTTGCGACTTGGACGGTCGGTGCTCCCATTTCTGTGACTTGGACAGTCAGTGCTGCCCTTTTTACGACTTGGATAGACGATGACTTGATTTGACTTGCTTTGCTTCTTTCGGTGTCGGGGTTTGGATTTGACTTGCTCCGCTTTCTGTGGTGTCGAGATTGATTTGTTTCCGAAATGGAACCTGATTCCACCGAGGAGGTGATTGGTTGACTTGTTTGATTTGATTTATTTTGAGTTTGGAAGCCCAACCGGGTGGAACATTGATTTGATCTGTTCGATTTCTGCCTTATTTGGCGGGACTTTTGAATTTGAGAGAAACATAGAATTTTGATTTTGTTTGGCATCAGCATTGTTGCACTGGAATAATGCTAGGAGCAACTCATCATTTGCCCAGGGAGAACTTTGGATTTGGTTTCAGCATCTCTGCACTGGAATGTGATACCAGGAGCGAATCACCATTTGCCATGCTCTTTAAGGAATGATGGCTTTGGAGACAGGTTTAGACTCCTGTCACCTAAGGCTTTTCAATTTTACGAGCCGTAAGGGTATCAAAAAAGCATTTTCTCCCTATGAGTCGAGAGGATCTCATAGGTGCATTTTCTCCTTAAGAGTCGTGAGGACCCCCAAGTGTGTTTTCCCTTGTGAGTCGTAAGGATCTCACAAAGGCATTTTCTAACGAGTCGAGAGGATCTCGGAAGCTCTGTTCTCCTCATGTATCGTGAGGACACATGAGTGGGTCTTCCTAAATGGAACATAATTCCGATAGCGGAGACTGGCCGTGGGGCTGGTGATTGTCGTGGGACAAGGGTGTGATTTAGCTTGTTTATGCCCATGGATTGTATATGGTAGTCCAGTTGAGGACTGGCCGTAGGGCTGGGAGAATTTGGGAGATTTGGATTTGGGTTGGCGTCTGCATCGCTGCACTGGAATATGGTACCAGGCGTGACTCATTATTCGCCGTTTGGGAATTTAGAGTATGAGTTTTGGGTCAGCATTAGCACCGCTAACACTGAAGCGTAGTTCCAGGAGCGACTCATCATTTGCCTTTGGGAAGAATTAGGACTTAAGATTTGGGTTTTGGGTCGGCATCAGCACCGCTAACACTGAAGCGTAATGCCAGGAGCGACTCATCATTTACTGTTGCCCGTTGGGGAGGGATGGCTCAGGAGACAGGTTCAGATCCCTATCATCTAAGGCTTTTCAATTTTACGAGCCGTAAGGGTCTCATAAAAGCATTTTCTCCCTACGATTCGAGAGGATCTCGCGGGTGTATGTTCTCCTTAGGAATCATGAGGATTCCTAAGTGTGTTGGTCTTTTGCGAGTCGTAAGGATCTCACGCTGGGATTTTCTCCTCACAAGGTCGAGAGAACTTTGCGAGTGTATTTTATCTCTTTTCATGTGTTTTAGCCTTTTCGGGTTTTCACAAACTCGTCGGCAGTCCTGCTGTTTTTACTCACGGAGCCCTTTCGGGTTTTCATCCGTGCCCATTTTGCTTGTGGACATACCGGTTTTTTTTGCTTCATCGCCGGTGGGAGTTTAAAAGTAGTCTCGCCGGTAGGACTTGGGAGAGATAGTGGTTATTTACGCACGTGGATTAGATACGGTTTTACAGGATGTATGATCCAAACCGTAGGGCCGGTGTGCTCAATTCATCTGCGATTTGGAGCATTCACACATAGTATTTCTTGAGATATCGTCCATTGATGGATGGCATGGGCCTTTCTCATTCGGCACTTATTAGTTGGTAGGATCCTCCGTCGAACACTTTCTCGATGACGTATGGTCCTTCCCAGTTTGGCTTGAATTTTCTTTCATCATGTCGATTGGGGATGATCGGCCTTTTGAGGACCAACACCAATTCTCCTTTCTTGAAAGCGTGGAGACGGGTCATCTTATCATAGGCCCGTGACATTTGGGCTCGGTATAGCTCCAGATTCTGCTGCATCGCGAGCCTCTTTTCTTCGAGGGCGTCAAGCTCTTCGAGCCGAAGAAGCATGTTTTCCTCATCCGTCAACTCGTGCTGGATGACCATTCTTAAGCTTGGAACTTCGATTTCGATGGGGAGGATCGCCTCCACTCCGAAGAGTAATGAGTATGGAGTGGACTGAGTTGGAGTGCGGTGCATAGTACGATATGCCCATAATGCCTCGTGGAGCTTTAGATCCCAGTCTCGTTTATTGGCTGAGGCATTTTTCCCTTGGAGCTTGCATAGAGTTTTATTGAAGACTTCGGCTAGCCCATTGGCTCTTGGATTATAAATGGAGGAATATCTCCAATTTATCTTGTGTTGAGTAGCGAACCTTGATACTTTGAAGCTCTTGAAAGAAGGCCCGTTGTCAGAAATGATTCTTATTGGCGCACCGAAGCGGTTTAAAATATTATGTCTGAAGAAAGTCAGAATATCTTCTGTTTTGATTTCTTTTAGCGGGACGGCTTCAGCCCATCTGAAGAAGTAATCAGTTGCGGCCAATATGAACCGGTGGTCTTTAGACGACGGAGGATCAATTGGACCAACTATGTCGGTGCCCCAAACTTCAAAGGGCCATGATGCTACCTTAGGATGCAACGGGTTGGGATGCTTGTGAATGAAGTCATTGTGGATTTGGAAGAGATGACACTTCTTTGCAATCCCTTATCATGGTGGGCCAGTAATATCCAAGCCGTTTAATTTGAAGCCGCATCTTGGGGCCAGATCGGTGAGCACCGTAAACGCCCGAGCGAACTTCTTTCATAACTTTTTGGGCTTCGGCCAATGATAGACACCTGAGCTAGAGTTGGTCATATGATCTGTGGTATAGCGTGTCATTTATGAACACATATCGGAGAGCTCTCTTCTTCAGCTGAACCCCCGCAAATTTTTCTTTGGGCAGCTTGTCGTATCGGAGGTACTCTGTGAAGGGCTCTCTCCAATCGGGCCCATCTTGAATGATTAGAACTTCTTCGGCAGGACTGCTCTTTTGTTCTGTGCTTTCTTCTTCTCATAAAGAAACTGGGGGTAGAATTTGCCGGCTTCTGACTGTGATCAGAATTTCATCCATGTCAGGATCAGCCAGCTCCTTGGCTAAGCGAGCGAGTACGTCAGCTTTTCCATTCAACGCTCTAGGAACTCTCATTAGTTCAATATGGGCGAATTGTTTTATGAGCTCCACCACCCGGCTTTTATACCGAGCTAACTCGGGTTTGTATATCTTATAGTCTTCACTTACTTGTTGACGACAAGCTGGGAATCATCGTAGACACGTAGCCAAAGGATTTCCATTTCTATGGCGAGCTCCAGACCAGCTATCAGAGCTTCGTACTCAGCCTCGTTGTTTGTGTGAGGCTTGGTGAGAGCAAAAGAACGTCGTAGGGTTCCCATCGATGGCGTGATGAACACCATTCCTATCCCTGCTTTTATCTGCGGGATGCTTGATTTACAGTAGCTCCTCATTGATGAGGCTCCATCGAAGTAGAGCTCCCAACATGGCTCGTCATCCTTGAGGTGCAGCACTTGTTCGTCGGGTAACTCGCAATTGAGTGGTGACCCTTCTCGTATGAGGTGAGCAGCGAGGAAGTCTACAAGAGCTTGCCCTTTTACTGCTTTCTGAGGAGTATAAATTATGTCAAACTCAAGTAGCATGACAGCCCATCTTGCCATTCTGCCGGCTGGGCTTGCCTTGGTCATTAAGTGTTTGAGCGGATCGACCTTGGAGATCAGCATAACCCGATGAGCAAGCAGATAATGCCTCAGCTTCTTCACAGTGAACATCAGAGCCAGGCATTGCTTTTCGATCGGGGAATAGTTGTGTTCCGACCCGACTAAAGTTCGACTGAGGTAGTAGAGGGCATTTTATTTTCCCTCATTGTTCTGGGCAAGGAGAGCACCGAATGACTCATCTAGCATGGCGGTATAGAGAATCAACGGTTTATTTGAAATAGGAGTAGCAAGTACTGGAGGGTGCAACATGTACCGTTTGATACTTTCGAACGCTTCTTGACATTCAGTATTCCAGAAAAAAGGAGCTCCTTTCTTCATGAGTTTTGAGAAGGGTCTATAACTCTCCAATAGGTTCAAGATGAATTTTCGTAAGTAAGAGAATTTTCCTTGAAAGGATCTTAGCTGCGTCAGACTCTTTGGAGGAGGCATCTCCATGATGGCCTTTATCTTTGATGGGTCAATTTCGATCCCCCGATGTCGGACTATGAAGCCTAAGAATTTTCCTGATGACACACCAAAAGTGCACTTCAAAGGATTCATCTTCAGATCGTATTCCCTCAGTCTGGTGAAAACGGTTCTGAGATCTTGGATGTGATCGGCCTTGGCTTTAGTCTTGACGACTAAATCATCAACATAACATTCGACGACCTTATGGATTAAGTCATCAAAGATATTGGTCATTGCCCTTTGATATGTGGCACCTGCGTTCTTCAGTCCGAACGGTATCATTTTGTAACAGTATATGTCGATCGGGGTTCAAAATAATGTATGCTTCTCATCCTCAGGAGACATTTTTATCTGATTGTAGCCAGACGAGCCATCCATGAAGGTGAAAAACTCGTAATTTGAGGTGTCATTGACCATCATTTCCATGTCCGGTAGCGGGAAGTTGTCTTTAGGGCATACCTTGTTGAGGTCCCTGAAATCGAAGCAAACTCGGATCTGTCCATTTTTCTTCTTCACTGGGACGATGCATGCGATCCAGTCCGCATATTTCTCTTCTCTGATGAAGCCAACATCGATAAGTTTCTTAGTTTCCTCGATGAACTTTTCTTCTAGCTCCTTTCTCATTCTTCGAGGAGCTTGTTTGACTGGATTGGCATCAAGAGATATAGCCAGCTTATGCACGGCCACTTCAGGGAAGAGGCCAGGCATTTCTCTGTAGGTCCACGCGAAGCAGCGGGAAAACTCATGTAGCAGGGCGATTATTTGTTCTTTCATTTCTTCCGACAAGAGTGAGCTGATGTAGGTCGGCCTTGGATTATCGGGCGTTCCCAAATCAATCTCGGTTAGCTCATCGAAGGTTACTTGTCCACCATCTTCGAGCTCTCGAGAGGTTTCTTCTGGCTCGTCTTGCTCGTCGTCATCATTTGACCTTTCGTTGGCGTCACCAACATAGATCATGTAGTATTCTTCGGTATCAGGTTGAATGAAACCTATGCCTCGTCTATCGGGGATTCGTCCATCGATGAGTGCTCGGACCTGAGACGGATGCCACAGCCCCTCATAATACTTTGCCTCGGACTTCGTTTGATATAACCGACATCCACACTTTTTGAAATATTCCCGCATCTCAGGCGCATAGTATCTAGGATTGAGGACGGCTCTTATGCCTCTCTCATAGGGAAGGCACGTGACAGACAAATCGTCCGGGTGCACAACAGGATTTGAACCCATAAAACAGGATGCCCTTCTATCCACGTTTCCTCCCGAGAACGTAGAAAGTTTTCAGCTGGTTCACAGTGGAGACTGACAATGCATCAAGCTCTTTGTACATCTGATCCGGCACCCTTGTGACGGCTAGGGACCCCACCCTTCTGCAATTTCGAAGGTCTTTCATAGTTTCGCTTGTTGCGTGGGGGCCAGTCTGCACAGCTGTTGTAAGGCGGGTCCTCTTCCTCTGACTCTTCAGTGTCGCTGCCTAAACAAGGGCGAATTTTGCTGTCGGATGGGCCTTCAATATCAGATTCGTTCGTATCTCTACTGAAATGAGGGCGAGTTTTACGGAATGACGGACTTCCAGCGTTGGACTCATCAGTGTCACTGTTGAAATGTGGACACACTTGGGGCTTTTTGCTTTTGAAAGTGACAGCCGGCTCAAATTTTCTTTTGAGTTTCGGGGCCATTTTGTCTTTGGTCAGCTATGGCTCTGCACTTTGGAGGTTCACAAAGTATCGAGAATCTTCATATCGGACTTCATGCACACCGAATGGCTGGATGTCTCCATCAATGCGTCTTTCTTCTCCATTTTTGGTATATTTCATGCACTGATGGAGAGTTAACGGAACGATGCAGTAATCGTGGAGCCACGGCCGTCCTAGAATAGCCTTATAAGACGTGCCAGCGTCGATCATGTATATCTTAGCTTCAGTTTGTAGATGGCTAAATTTGATTGGCAGAGCTATAGACCCCAGAACTTGCTGTCAGTTTTGATTGAATCCTTGGATGATTATCCTTTCCCTTGACAGGTGTCGGACATCCATTGACAAACTCTTCAGAGTCTGCAAGTTCATAATGTTCACTGAGGATCCCGGATCAATCAATATGCGATTAATCCGATCTCCGTCGTTGTACCTAGTCACGTAAAGTAGCCGGTTATGCTCAGTCGTTCCCAGTAGCAGGTCTTCGTCCTTAAACGTGACTGTGGCAGCTTGCAGATTGTACTGGGCTTCTTTCATATTAATTTCCGCAAAGCGAGTTTGGTACCGCTCGGGGTTTTGTAGAGCATGAATGAGAATATCTCTGAGATTCTTGGACAGGGCCAGAGCATCATAGATACTTAAGAGAGACGGAAGCTTCCGGAGATGAGCCAAGACATTATTGTCCACTAGGGAAGGACTCGAATCTTCATGAGCAAGTTCTCTGCCATCTTCTTCATTAGCGACTTGCTTTTCCATTCCTTTTGGGGCATTGCCCTAGTTTGGCGGTAGAGCCCTGCCGCTTCTGAGCTGGATTTGGTTAGCCTTTGTGGTGAGCCCCTCGTCCTCTTTAGGAAAACATAGCTCTTCCTCAGAGTCGCTACCAAGGTGGACGACGTAGCATGTTACTAAAGGGGTCTCATCATTGGAGTCTTCTTCTAGCTCCTCCAGAATCTCAGCCGCTTCTATGGGGAAGAACTCCTTCAATTGAATCAGAGTTCTTTTCTTTTGTTCATAGTCTTCGAGGGAATTGATATACTTTTGAATGGTCGATCTCCCCGCAGACTCTTTTTCGCGTCGAGACGCACTTTTCTTCTTCTTGGAGTTTGGGCCTGATTGAGCCGAATTGGCAGCTGAAACGGTGGGATTCTTTTGTGCTTCCCATTCAGTTTTGGGCTCTTTCTGAAGTAGCTTTAGCATCTTCTTCGTCTTATTGGATATGTGCGTACTCCACGGAGGCTGCGGTGAGTCAATTTCATTCTTTAGGGCAGCGGGTTCAGTTGTCTGCTCCCAGAAGGCTTCAGCTTCTGTCTGTATAAAGTTGGTGGTTGCAACTTGATTGTTTACCAACACTCTTAGACAGCTCGACCTCTCCAGTCTTGTACTGTTTCTCGACCCAGTCTTTGAAAATATATCAATCCTCGATCGCATGGCTCACTACTCTGTGGTACGGGCAATACAGGAGATTGTCGGTCATTTTTGCTTCGTGGGGTCTCTTCGACTCCGAAAATTGTAGATCATTGTTCAAGGCATCTTTGAATATCTTGCGGACCTTGTTCCTTCTGAAAGAGTAAACCTTGTTCTTTTTCTTCTTTAGGAAGGCCCTTCTCCTCCCAGCACTGGCTTTCGAGACCGATTGGTTTTGGATTCTCTTGTCTTCATTGTCAGGCATCTTGAAGACAGTAATATTACTGGAATTCCCGCTTCTACGGTTGTCATCCCACTTGCTCTTCCAAGTCTTGTCTCTTTGAGAGTCTAGGGTAGACTCTTGCTTTGAGCATTCCAGCCTTTGGACTTTCTTGGTCAGCTCCTGAAGCATCTTGAGGCCTGCTGTATACAAGAATGAGACCATCCAATTGCTGAGGTTCCCAATGAGAAGGCTAACGGACTGGTCCTGCTTCAGCGGCGGTTCGCACTTGACCGTGAGATTACGCCATCGGGCGATAAAATCGGTGTTGCTTTCATTCTTCCCGGGCTTGGTCCTCACAATGTCAACAATGGAGATTTGTCACTAACACTCATGAATCTTTGCTGAAACAGAGACTCCATTTGGGCAAAAGTAGTGATGGACCTGTCTGGAATGCTCGCATACCAGTCGAAAGCGACACTGGTCAGGCAGTTGACGAATTGACGAAGAAGAAGTGCATCGTTGCCCCCTGTATTTCCGCACGACGCTTTAAAGTGGGCGACGTGCTAATTTGCGTTTCCCGTCTCATCAAATCTTCCGAACTTAGGAATGACGTAGCCGCCAGGGAATTCAATCAGATCATATTGTATAGGATATGGCCGTCCACTACTGCCAATTTCTTTCTGAGCTTCGGCTTCGGCCACCAATGTTTTAACCTTGCTGGTGACCAAATCCATTATCCGATCTTGTGTTAGCGGGATGGTGCTATCTGAGGCCAAGGCGTCCCAAGAAGCAGAATGTAGCCGGCTTTCGTTCGGCTCGCCCAATCTTTGACCCAAGGGGACAGGCATCGGTTGCTTCGGGTTGTCATCACCTGGCTCATGAGTAGAAACTTGTGCTTGATTGGGAGGGGTCCGGGCAATTTGAGCCATAATCTGCATCACGACATTCGTCAAGTCATCGATTTTGGAGTAAAGCTTGGCCATCTCTTTATCTTTGCTCCTGAGTTGTTTTCGGAGTTCTTGAAGCAGCTCTTGCTCTGTGGTCCTAGGATGGAAAGTCAGCTATTCCTCGCTGTCCGAGCTTGACTCTGCATGGACTGAGGGGTATTTCTGCCTATCGGCCTCATCGAGAGGGTTTTCCTCATCCAGTGGAGGCGGCAGATCTTGGGAAGCGGCAACAACATTCAAACCAGATTGGGCTTGGGATGTGGTTGCCCCATCCTTGCTTTTGCTACGCAAGTTGTCGCCGGGACGCGCACCCTCCATATAGACCGTATGGATAACATATTCAACCGTCTTTTTATTATCGGCAGCTGATTTCACTGATCGCTATCATGGCCCTCCTGTTTCGGTAATGAGCAATTGACTGAAGGCGGCTGGCCTGACCGGGTTCTTGAATGGTGCTGGCGCTTCTTCTCTGGATTTGCCCTGCTACTTTCACACGGCATAGAGCACCTGATAGACACTTGAAGAGACGGTGTCATGCTTTCTCTGTCGGGGCTAGGACACGTCTCTTTGTAACATCGTTCGGCCTGCCGTCTTCTTAATTCTGGCGGCCATGGCGTTTTTCAGAACCCACTTCAGAGGTTCGAAAGAATTTTTGACTTTTATAACCGACACAGCCGTCGTCGCAGGGTGACTCTGCTCTTGGAACTTCATAAGATTCTATTTGGCCAGAGTCCTAGCCCGCTTGTTGGCTTGATACCTGAGCTGCTTCTGTCTCAGCCTTTCTGTTTTGAGCACTTGGCTGGCTATGGCTCTTCGGGAAGCCGCCGTAGACTGGGCGATAAAGGGCTTTGGAGATACGCCTGATAATGCACTTGTTGGAGTCGTCTGAGTTTGCTTTAGATGCCTTGTGGCTCCATTGGTGTTGACGGCCTTGCCCCAAGTCGAAACAGCGGAGAGTCGTTCAAACACAAATTTGCATTTGGGATGGGATGCTTTGGTAACCATAACGTTCGGCCTCCTGCCCCTTGAGGTGGGTTTGGCCGCTTGGTTTGTCGGGACCTCCGCCAGATGAGCGCTTCCAGCAAGGTAGATGACGACGAAACCAAATTGACGGGGTGGCTCCTCCCATTGTTGACTGAGACTAGCAGGGAGAACCACGCGGGCATTGATCTTGACCACGTACGAGATCGAGGTCACGTCGGAAGCTGAATTCATCTTAGGAGACGTCGTCGTTAAAATTTGATTGCTACACAAAAAGAAAATTACTTCAGTACAAACATTGGTATATATGCTAAATGAGTTCGCATGAACACTTGACCAGAGATATGGGAGGAAAGAAACGTCCCACCGGTCGTGCCAGAATCTGTAGGGTGTTTTTCGTCACCCCATTAAGATAGGAATACACGTCTCTTATCAGGCGCATTACAGATTCCCCCGTGCCTAGGGTAGGCTAGGGTTATTGATTGTGGGGATCCGAATCTCCAGCAGGCGCGAACTAAGCTGTCGTTAATTACCCCCCGCCTTTGAAGTGAGGGAACCTCCGATTGATGGGTCAACTAGTCATGCGAACTTAATGTGCAGTGTGCTTGTGTGTGTCTTAAGGGGTTTTGGATATATCGAGGGCCCCGCAGAGTTTTACGGGGGTCCCGCTACCCGGATAGCAGGTTGGAGGTCAAGGGGGCTAGCAACCCTCTTGCAGGGTGTGGGGCAGCGCCCCGATAGAAATTTTTTTCTAGTAAGGATGTGTTTTGAGTGTGGAGTGCATGGGAAATGAGGGGTGATGAGCATCTTAAAGACGCGTGCATGGCATATGGGCGCTGGGCGCCCACGGGTCACGTGCCTGGCACGTGGGCGCTTGGCGCCCGCGGGTCACTTGCCAGCCGTGTGGATGCTGGACGCCCGTAGGTCACATGCCCTGCACGCGACCGCTGGGCGCCAGTGGATCACGTGCACGGCATGCGACCGCTGGACGCTGGGCTTTAGCGGGTCACGTGCGCAGCACGCGACCTCTGGGCGCTGAGTGCCCGCAGATCCCGTGAGGTGCACGTGGACACTGAGCGCCCGCAGGTCACGTGCGTGGCACGTGACCGCTGGAAACACCAGTGGAAAAGGGGCTTAGCCCTATGGCTAAGAGTTGAACTCCCAAGGGGCTTTGGAGTTGAACTCCTAGCAGGGATTATGTATAGATTTGGAGTTAAACTCATAAAAAGGGTTTTGTTTATGGAGTTAAACTCCAACAGATCTTGAATGGAATTAAACTACTAGAAATCTTTGAAGATGATCAGAGGGAACCCCTTTCTTCTCCTCTTTAGTCCTGGATCTTTTCGAAATGGGATTTTTGGAAAAAGGGTCTCCTTTTTCCTCCTCTCCGTTGGCTGGATCTTGAAGAAAAGGAGGGGCGAAACTCAAAAAATCTACTATTTTGAGGATTTGATGGAAGATCCAAGTTCACCTTTAAGGGTTTTGTGGTGAAAAACTATTTCCTTTTGGAAAGAGAAGCGTTAAAATCTTGATTTAATTCAAAAAAGGGAGAAGGTTTAGAACCTTGAGGAAGGAGACGGAGGCACAGAAACCCTAGTTTTTGAGAGAGTGAAAAAGTTGTTTTTTAGATATTTTCATCATGTTTGCCTTTATAGGCTACAAACTTTATATATAGCCTCTTCGACTTTGCCAAATGGCGCTTGTGCCACCCCATGCCTTATGTGCTTATTTCTTTTTCGCACATAAGCCATGGGGTTTACAAAATTTTGGCTTTCTGCCCATTTTACATACATTTATTTCTAAAAAAAGAATTACATTAAACCAATTTATGGCTTCATTCCTTTTGTCATGGGGTCGGTCCCTTCCATACTCGGTTCTGGCCTGGTCTAGGGCCCGCTTGGCTTGGGGTCGACTTGGTCAACCAGGTTGTAATTTTTGACCCCAATAATTACTAGTAAAAGCTGGTCCTGAAGCAGCAGGAGCATGAAACGGCTTTTAGGAAGTCAAGCCAATTACTTGCCCAGGTAAAAACGAATGCTGAGTGGCTCCAAGTTATCTTTGAAAATCTTCAATGATGCATTTCTGAAGGAGTGGCGCTGAGGCGGGACCTTGACTCTACTGAGCGAGGAATGCGGGACTGCAAAGCTGCTAAGAAGGAAATTTCTGAGAAGCTTTCTTCGTGCTTGCAACAATTAGTTTAGGTCGAAACAATGCTAGTTGCAATAGTGGAGCGTGAGAATGAGCCGTGGTAAGAAAATGAAAGAGTTGCCGCTTTATTAAAAGCCCCACCCTCTTAGAGGCTACAATTGTACCCTTTTTTTTACAAATTGTATCTTTCAAACATTTTGATTCATGAATAAAGAATATACGTTTTTTATTTGCATGCACTCTTCTGTTCCTTTTTTCGATATCTTGATCTGGCGCGAAGTAGTTTATTTACTCATTTCGGAGTTTGTAGTTTATTCACCCATTTTGGAGTTTCTAGTGTATTTACTCGTTTCGGAGTTTGTAGTTTATTCACTCATTTCGGAGTTTCTAGTTTATTTACTCGTTTCGAAGTTTGTAGTTTATTTACTCATTTCGGAGTCTCTAGTTTATATACTCATTTCGGAGTTTGTAGTTAATTCACTCATTTCGGAGTCTCTAGTTTATGTACTCATTTCAGAGTTCGTAGTTTATTCACTCATTTCAAAGTCTTTAGTTTATATACTCATTTCAGAGTGTTTTTAGTTTACCTCCCTTGGATTTATAGGCAAACTTGTCCTAACGTTGTATGTAGATAACCTCCATTCTTTTACGACAGAGGTCCGTTACGTTTGTGGTACTAGGGTTTTAGTCCGTGGTACCGTCGCGTTGGCTAATGTATTTCTCGATATGCAATCTTTAAACCGTTGTTCGAGTAGCCCTGCGATTGTCATGTCTCTGATCCCTTCTGAGGCTGGGCAAGACGTCTTCAAGTAATCTTCTTAGGTTAGAATATTTGTATTACCGTCGGAAGAACAAGCGTTAGGTATTTGCTATGGCACTTTTTACATGAGGATAATCTCAATTTGGAGCCCCGATGAGTCATAACCGCACCCTTTTTGGATGGGATGATCTCCAACAGTCTTTAGGCATTGTATATATTGTCGTCAAGACGCGAAGTTAGTAATATGTCGTCACTTCGTTTTTGCTTTGATGATGTCACGCCGATTCTTTACTGAAGTAGGGTAGACATCTGTATGACCTTTATGCTGTATTTATTGCAGTCGAGATCTGGAGCTAGGAATATGCCATTGCCCCAATTTTATTTGACCCTTGGGTCCTAATTGACGCCGCGTCTGCATCCTGCTGGCATGAGAAGGAACGCCGGGATAGTCTCTAGGTTGTATGTGTACCGTCAAGACTCGGAGCAAGGATTTTGCCATTACTCCATTTTTTTCTTTGACCCTTGGGTCTTTCTTTATTTTGATGATGACGTTGCGCCTGCATCCTGCTGGAATAAGCAGGAACGCCGGGGTAGTCTCTAGGTTGTATATGTACCGTCAAGACTCGGTTTTCCTTTTGACGAAGCGTGGTGGGAAAACATGGTTCCCTTTCTTTCATTTGTGCCCATGGATCGTATACAAGAGTCAATATGGACCTACTTACAGGGTAGAAAGTTTTTTTTTTGTTTTATATGTTTTTTTATATTTCCGCGATGCTCTATCTTTTCAGCTTTTATATCGCGAAAGTCGCGATTGCCCAATCATTTTGGCTATTTCAGTCACGGTGCCCAATCATTTCGGCTATGTCATTTGCATATATATTTTTCTCGCTGATTTTTATTGCGAATTGCCCCATCATTGCGGCTATTTCATATGCTTTTTTTTGCTGATTTTGTCGTGAGTCGGGGACTTGGGCCCTGATACCAATTTTGGCATCAGTATCGCTACGACTTGAATGTTTCCAGGAGCGAATCATCATTTGCCGTGAGAGGACTTGAACTTTGACACCTGTTTAGGCATCAGTATCGCTACAACTGGAATATTACCAGGAGCGAATCATCATTTGCCTTTGTTGATTTGAACAAAGGTGGCTTAGCAAATTGGGTTAGGATCCTGTCGACTAAGGCATTTTGACTTTATGAGCCGTAAGGGTCTCATAAAGGTATTTCTCCCTACGAGTCGAGAGTAGCTCGTAGGTGTATTTTCTACTTAAGAGTCGTAGGGATTCCTAAGTGTGTTTTCTCTTATACGTCGTAAAGATCTTACAATAGTATTATCTCCTTGTAAGTCGAGGGAACTCATAAGTGATGTTCACCATATGGGGATATTTCTCGCCCTTGGTGGAACTGGGTGGGGGATATATTTATTTATGCCCGTGGATTGTATATGAGAGTCGATATTGGACCACCTGTAGGGCAGGAAAGTTTTGTAGGTTTTGATAGCTTAAGAACAGGTTCAGGTCCCTGTGATCGGCACAATTTATTACATTTTAATACCACTCATTTCCTATCATTTTTTCAATAAACAGTGCTATTAATCTCTTTCTTCTCATTAGTACAGAATACAGGTACACAGGCAAAAACACTGGAGATGGTACACAATATGAACGGAAACGATGGTTTTTAACCAAAACTGCAAACTGGCAGAATACAGATCAAGATTAAAAGAGTTTGCAACAAAGAAAGAGTGTGACCAAGTGTGAACATGTGTGAACATGGACTTACCCATTTTTTTCTCTCTGTTCATTGCTCCAGAATTCACCCACGTGAGAATTAGACTAAATTGCAATTACAGGGAGATATTCAACTAACCAGAAGACTAATGTACCAAAGTGGGCCCCATCCTCTATGTCTAGGCCACCAATTTAATCAATTTGGCAGCAATTTGCGGCCAAGTTGGAACCGTTTGCCTCGTTTTCTTTGTGTGGGTCCCTCATTGTGTATTTAGTCCACCTGTGGTTGTAACTTTTGATTTTGGGTTGCCTATAAATAGCAGATCTCAGATTTAGTTCTGGGAGGTCATTTTGAGTGAGAATCATGTGTATTGTTTGATAGCTTCTTCTTCTTCCCTCTTTGAGCTCTCACTCGAGTGCTCGATTAAAGAGGTTAAAGTTGTTATCAACCTTGTAGCTCAAGCCCTCCATTTTGTTAATAAAGACTTGCACTTTCTTTTTGTTTAAACTTCTTGTTCTCATGTTTTTCTTTTGTGTTTCATTTTTCTATTTTATGTTGTTTGAGTAATTCTTTATGGTTGTGGTGATGGTGAGGATGTGAGATGAACGGCTTTTACTTCCTCCATCTTTTGTGAATGTTTAATGTGCTTAAACTGTGATTGTAACCTTAAGATTGCTAAATGAATGTGTTTGATATGGTATGTTGATTTTGATGGTTACTTGTAACCTATATCACATACCATATTCTCTCATAATCACCATTTTGCAGGTTAAGATTAGAATCAATTTAGTGTTAAGATTGCTAAGCATTAGATATGGTATTTTGTTAACAAGTTGATTGACGCACTTCTTGGTTTCATATACCCTATACTATCACAAACCACTTAGCAAGATTAACTCTAAAACCACTTGCTCTCATGTGCTAATTTGTGTATTTGATGTTGATGTATGCTTGTTAACCCTTGTGCTTAGTGTTGATACTTCAAGCTTGGACACACAAACGGTAAGTGAGACAAGACGGATTCGTTTCGTATCTTGTGTCGAACTTCGATATTTTGATGATTTGTGCTTCGCAACCGCATTGACAACTCATGCCTCACGTCGGGATCAACACAAGGATGGACAACTCATGATCAAGGGAGCGCCGAAGAAATCACCGTGATTCAACCATCCGAGCCAAATCCACGGCCACCTTTCTTCTAACCTTGTTTCTATAATATTGTATTTTTAGTTTTAGTGACAACCAAACCAAATTCTTTTGTTCCTCGAACCTTAAGCGACACTACCTAATATCCAATTCCCTGCGGATCGACCCGTACTTGCCGGCTCGCTACAACGCGCCGTGCACTTGCGGTTGATAAATTTTAAAAACGAGAACGATCTTGTGTGCGCATTCCGTTTCCTTCATTTTCATATCAGTTTCCGTAACATACGCGTTTGCGCGCGCGGGTTGTTTCCCAACAAGTTTTTGGCGCCGTTGCCGGGGAGTTGGTAGTTATTAGGTATTGTTATTTCTGGTTCGTACTAACAAACTAACTATTAACTAAATTTTTTTCAAAACTAACAAAACTCTAACTTTTCAAACATTTGTTCTCTGTCTTTTTATCTGCTGTCACACTGTATTTAATTATATGATTTTGCATATAACATTGGGACACTAATAGGACAAGAACCACACTGTGAAAAGTTGGAGCACCAACTCAAAGAGTTGGCCGCCAATTAATTCAATTCGGCCGCAATTTGCAGCCCATTTGCCACCATTTGTTCCAATTTCTTGTCGGGTGCTTCTTTATCCTATTTATGATCTATTGGTATATGCAAAATTGCACAGTTGTGTGTGTGTGCAGGAATTGGGGCAGATATATCGCTTTTGGCACTAAATATCGTATTTTCCGCCATTTCAGTTTTTTACGGAATTACGACCAGCGATCGTGCGGAGCGAGGCTCAGATGCAATTTCAAGACATTAGTGAAGTATAGTGCCAGAGATCCGGGTAGTTTGACCCGCGCAAGCGAACATTCAACAACTCGGATCACTTTCAAAGTGGTTTTCTTAAACCAAATCATATCGGTACGTATTTCCTAACACCTTCGCTCAAATCCGACGCAATCCAATTTTCTATCTTTTGCAGGATTCTTCGCACAATTTTGCCGCCGATAGAACTAGAGAACTAACCGTATTTTTGCAGCGCTTAACAAAAAAAATTGAAAAAGAATTGTTTATATTTCTTGATTTCTTGAAATTCTTTTATTTGATTGCGCATTGCATATTAATACAGATTCTAAGGGCAAAATGACCAAAAAGATACGGTAAAGGATTTCATCACCTTTTCTCCGTAGCCCACAAATCACAAAACTGCATTTTTGCATATCCTTAGTAATTTAAAATCAATTAGAATGCTGACTTTAAGGACTTCACGCTCATTAGGAGAAGTTAACTGTGTTTAGAACACCACTTAACGGTATATCGTTCACGAGGTGTCTAGGCAAGCGTTCAAGAGAAAGGGTTATTTAATTAAGAAACTTCGCGAAAATCGTTGTAAAACCTCCTCTTCTCTCTTGCACTTACCTGGCTTCGTGATCAGTATATCCTGAGCGTATTTCTCGATACAGTTTTACTTCGTCAACCAGGTTCTTGAGCAGGTCTAGTTGACTTAGCATAACATAGAATGCTAGGGGTGTGATATTCTTTATTTTTGTGACATTTGTGCATCTTGTTAATATGGGCGATACACAATACAATTCATTTTTCCACGATTCTTTTGTTTATACTCAGTCCCCATCCATTTGTTTAAATTACCACGATTCTTCCCATGTTCATGATAATTGTCCTTTTCTAAGGGGTGACCAACCGTCCCAAATTTTTGATAACGGTCACCCATCTAACACTCCTGAACCCAGTCCCACTTCAAACCTTGACCAGATGATTGAAGATTTAGAGAGAGAGGTCGACAGAATGACTTCTCTAGCATCACCACCATCACAACCCCTTCAACCTGAAACAATTGAACCATCTGTAGGGTATGATAGTGAGATGGATGCTAGGTTGATCGCTCTAGAAAAAGGTATTGAAGTAATGACTGCGGTCGAGAATCAAACAGCTTCTATGTTAGCCCTATTCATACAGCAGTCTGAGCAATTATTTCTTGCTCAGGCCCAATCTTTGGCTAACATAGAGGAACAAGTGAAACATTTAGCTGAGAGGATTCTAGGGAGTGAGCACGGTCAATCAGAACCCGATAATGTGAATGTCTGTCATCTAGGAAGTCACCCAAGAGAGTTAAACGATCAACCAAATGCTGATGATTTCACAGATGATGATACGATTGAATTGACTGAGTGTTGCCAGGACACATAAGAAAACCCTCTAAGTCAGTCCACCACTAGCCTTCAGGTATCCACTGAGCCTCTTGTCACTTGTGATTTAGAGATTGATTTAACTGAAATAATACTTGATGAGGAAATTCTTGAACCGGATGATTTTTTCTTTCTAATTTTAGATGAGGGGGCTTGTGAATTTAACGGGTATGGTTGGGATAGATTAGAAGGAATCAATGATCAGGAACCCACAATTTTTGTATCACCTTTTGATAGTGATTCGGAAGAAACATTAGTGTGGGAACCTACTTTTTTAAATGATATGAACCAACCCATTTTTGAATGTGATGAGGAGGAAATCTTTTTGGGAGAGAGTGTAAATAATGAGAGTAGGATTGTGAAAAATAATAGGGAAGAAAACGGTGTTGAAAATTATTCTTTTGTACAGAGTTTTGAGGAAATTTTTGCTGATGAACTTGATATTCTTGGTGAGTTTGGGTCAAGATCATTTTGGGATCATCCTTTGAACCTTTCTTTTTCAAAACTTTTTCCGGATGAACTCCAGTTCTTACACGAACCTGACTTCGAAACTCAACACATACTTATTGAAAATTCAATTCATTCAGAAAACAATGCTTTGACCGCTTCAAAACTTCATTTCCACCTCCAACATTTGTTGCCCCCAACTTTTACACACCCATGCCCTTTACTAACATCTAACCATTTTTTGTATATTCTCTTTTTCTTTTTATTATACCTATTCTTTTGCCAGCCATGGCACTATATAGACAAAAATTTTGAATGGCTGGTATTAATTTCTGCACTAACCCGGTCTTTTAACTTGTACATGTTGTAATTAGTCTTAGGTTTTTCCTTTTTCTTTGAATAAAATTCTCACCACGATGCCTAAGTCTAGCTACCGGAGATGGGAGTAACGATGAGGACATCGTAAAACTCAGGTTTGGGGGTGAGCACTGCATCATGTGTATATTCTGCATTGCATACTTATTAAAAACCCATAAAAATTGAAAAAAAATTTACAAAAATATAAAAACTTTTCGTCAAGTTAGCTAATAAGGTAACTTAGATTTTATTCCGAAAGCTTAGTTGATACGTTAGAGATAACTAAATCCTAGGCTTAGGAATTGAAAACCCTAAAAATAACCCTCATTCTGTTTAAACTTGGTAAGTATACGTGCTTACAGTTTTTTTTTTTAGAAATTGGTAATCTTAAGTTCAGTTCTTTAGTTAAGTCAAGATGAAGGGAGAGTATTGAAGCTTTATTGAAAGATAAGTCTGAAAAATAGTTTCTGTTCTTGAGGCAAATTTAGAAATTATATACCTTACAAATTGCACTTGCACGCACCTTGAAACTTGGGATAGTAGAGGATACCTAGAAATACTCTTGCCTGAAAGCCTAGTATGAAAGAAAAATCGGTATTTAAAGCTAAACATCAAAAAAGAGCATCATTGAAAAATATATCCGGTCTTGAAAAGAAAAAGAAAAATAAAAGAAAATAAATAAATAAAATCAAGACCTGGAAACTGCTATTTGCGCTTTAATGCTCATACATTCAGTAATCGGCTGTTGGTGCCTCAAGAAGCATTAATGGTCGCATGAAAGGTGTATGAGCAACACCGTCCATCCATTAATGAAAAGAAGTAGTATTAGGTATTAAGGTAAGGGTACTATAGCTTGAATTGAATTCTCAAGTGTAGGGGTGAAAATTTACACACACGTAGGGGTATACAATCGATATTTGGAGGAAAGATAGGAACGAAGAATAAGATTTATGTTTCTGTAAAGTTGATAAAAATTCCTGACTTAAGACCACACTTTTAGAAGGAAAACTTAGGAGTTACCGACATCTTTCTAAATTGTAAATACATATAGGATCTAGGGATAAATAGATAGGAGGCGTGAAACATAAGGGTTGAATATTTCTTACTTAGAATGATAGAATTTCTGACTTAGATACTAAATTGTAGGAGTAGAATCGACATTAACTTATGAAACTAACTTGACTGGATTTTGTGGGTGTAATCCGCTGAAAACCCTCAGGAGACAACACTCCTCCTACTAGGGACACCTAGAGGTTTAACGGCTTGTTGCACATGCTCAGTGCAATCGCATTCCCTGCGAAAGTGAGGCTAGGATTTTATTTTGTTTTGCTCGGGATGAGCAAAAGATAGGTTTGGGGGTATTTGATCGGCACAATTTATTACATTTTAATACCACTCATTTCCTATCATTTTGTCAATAAACAGTGCTATTAATCACTTTCTTCTCATTAGTACAGAATACAGGTACACAGGCAAAAACACTGGAGATGGTACACAACATGAACGGAAACGACGGTTTTTAACCAGAACTGCAAACTGGCAGAATACAGATCAAGATTAAAAGAGTTTGCAACAAAGAAAGAGTGTGAACATGTGTGAACATGGACTTACCCATGATTTGCTCTCTGTTCATTGCTCCAGAATTCACCCACGTGAGAATTAGACTAAATTGCAATTACAGGGAGATATTCAACTAACCAGAAGACTAATGTACCAAAGTGGGCCCCATCCTCTATGTCTAGGCCGCCAATTTAATCAATTTGGCCGCAATTTGCGGCCAAGTTGGAACCGTTTTGCCTCGTTTTCTTTGTGTGGGTCCCTCATTGTGTATTTAGTCCACCTGTGGTTGTAACTTTTGATTTTGGGTTGCCTATAAATAGCAGATCTCAGATTTAGTTCTGGGAGGTCATTTTGAGTGAGAATCATGTGTATTGTTTGATAGCTTCTTCTTCTTCCCTCTTTGAGCTCTCACTTGAGTGCTCGATTAAAGAGGTTGAAGTTGTTATCAACCTTGTAGCTCAAGCCCTCCATTTTGTTAATAAAGACTTGCACTTTCTTTTTGTTTAAGCTTCTTGTTCTCATGTTTTTCTTTTGTGTTTCATTTTTCTATTTTATGTTGTTTGAGTAATTCTTTATGGTTGTGGTGATGGTGAGGATGTGAGATGAACGGCTTTGCCTTCCTCCATCTCTTGTGAATGTTTAATGTGCTCAAACTGTGATTGTAACCTTAAGATTGCTAAATGAATGTGTTTGATATGGTATGTTGATTTTGATGGTTACTTGTAACCTATATCACATACCCTATTCTCTCATAATCACCATTTTGCAAGGTTAAGATTAGAATCAATTTAGTGTTAAGATTGCTAAGCATTAGATATGGTATTTTGTTAACAAGTTGATTGACGCACTTCTTGGTCTCATATACCCTATACTATCACAAACCACTTAGCAAGATTAACTCTAAAACCACTTGCTCTCATGTGCTAATTTGTGTATTTGATGTTGATGTATGCTTGTTAACCCTTGTGCTTAGTGTTGATACTTCAAGCTTGGACACACAAACGGTAAGTGAGACAAGACGGATTCGTTTCGTATCTTGTGTCGAACTTCGATATTTTGATGATTTGTGCTTCGCAGCCGCATTGACAACTCATGCCTCACGTCGGGATCAACACAAGGATGGACAACTCATGATCAAGGGAGTGCCGAAGAAATCACCGCGATTCAACCATCCGAGCCAAAGCCACGGCCACCTTTCTTCTAACCTTGTTTCTATAATATAGTATTTTTAGTTTTAGTGACAACCAAACCAAATTGTTTTGTTCCTCGAACCTTAAGCGACACTACCTAATATCCATTTCCCTGCGGATCGACCCGTACTTGCCGGCTCGCTACAACGCGCCGTACACTTGCGGTTTATAAATTTTAAAAATGAGAACGATCTTGTGTGCGCATTCCGTTTCCTTCATTTTCATATCCGTTTCCGTAACATACGCGTTTGCGCGCGCGGGTGGTTTCCCAACACCCTGTATCTCAAGGCTTTTGAATTCTATAAGTCGTGAGGGTCTTATAGAAGGTATATTCTCCTTACGAGTCATGAGGATCTCGTAAGTGTATTTACTCCTTAGGAATCATATGGATTCCTATGTGTGTTACTCCGTTGCGAGTCGTAAGGATCTCACACAGGTGTTTTCTCCTTACAATGTCATGAGAACTTTGTAAGTGCTGCTTTTTTCGAGTTCGCGCTCTTTCGGGTTTTCACTAGCTCACCGGTAGTCCTGTTGTTTTTACTCGCTGCGCCCTTTCAGGTTTTCATCTATACCTATTTCGCTTGTGGACATACATTTTTTTATCACGGTGAAACTCTCGAAAGTAGTTTCGTCGCAGGTGACCCATCTGTTTGCCGATGGGACTTGGGGGTGGCTTCGTTGCTGGAGTAGCTGTGTAGCCGGTGGGACTTGAGTTGCAATATTCATCATTGGGGCTTCAATTGCAATGTAGATCTCAAGAGAGTATATCGCCGTAGTTTGGGACAAAATGCTAGTTTAGGGACGTTACGGTCCATCATCGCTGTATTTGGGGCGACATAGTAGTTTAAGGACTTTTTGGTCCAGCATTAGTTTAAGGACATTTCGATCCAAAATTAGTTTAAAGACTTCTCGGTCCAATATTCCCGTATTTGAGGACAAATTTTAATTTAAGGACTTCTCAGTCCAGCCTTCCCATATTTGGGACGAACATTAGTTTAAGGACATTTCGGTCCATTGTTAGTTTAAGGACGATTCGGTCCATTGTTAGTTTAGGGACTTTTCGGTCCATTATATCATTTTGAGGCGACAGAACTTTTTGGATACTATTCTCAGAGTTCTGACTCAGGAAGATAGTGAGCGGACACAAGCGTCGTCATCTATCATTGACCTAAGTCTTGTCTCGCTAGGTGTAGTACGTTTTGAGGAATCGGCCGTTTATGGGCTGGAAGGGTCTTTCGCCATGCATATCCATGAGCAGATAGGCTCCACCTTAGTAGACTTTGTCTATGATATACGAGCCTTCATAGTTTGATTTGAACTTTCCCCGTTTTGCGCGATTGGGGATCATTGGTCTTTTGACGACTAGTACGAGTTCGTCTTGGCGGAATGTTCTCGGCCTGATCAATCTTTCATATGACCATGTCATCCTTGCCTTGTAAGCCTCCAGATTTTGCTGTGCTAAAAGGCGGGTTTCGTCGAGGGCGTCGATCTCCTCAAGCCTAAGATGAACATTTTCTTCATCTATCAGCTCGTATCGAACTGCTACTTGTAGAGGGGGGTTCTATTTCCAATGGGAGCACTGCTTCCGTGCCGAACAACAATGCATATGGTGTTGTATTTGTGGTTGTCTTGAACGTTGTTCGGTATGTCCAGAGAGCTTCGTGCAGCCTTTCGTGCCAGTCTTTTTTTGTTTCCGGACACATTTTTCCTTATAATCTTTGTCAAGGTTTTGTTGAAACCTTCAGCTAGACCGTTAGCCCGAAGATTATAGACTGAAGAGTATCTCCAATCTATTTTATGTTGCTGTACGAAGCGGCTGATTTTATGGCATCTGTAAGATGGTCCGTTATCCGAGATAATTCATCGCGGAGTGCCGAATTGATAGATGACATGTGTTTTGAAGAAGTGGAGGATATTCTTCGTCTTCACCTCCTTTAGTGGTACTGCTTCTACCCACTTAGAGAAATAGTCGGTCGTTGCCAATATGAACCGATGTCCTTTAGACGATGCCGGTTCAATGGGGTCGATTATATCGGTTCCCCACATCTCGAACGGCCAGCTAGCCACTGTCGGGTGTAGCGGATTTGGATGTTGATGGATGAAGTCCCCATGAATTTAGCACGAGTGACACCACTTCGCATATTTGAGGCAGTCCTGAATCATCGTGGACCAATAGTAACCCATTTTCTTTATCTTCAGCTTCATCTTTAGTCCAGCTTGATGAGAACTGCAGAGTCTGTAGTGTATTTCTTGGAAGACTTTCTTTGCTTCCTCTGGCCCCAGGAATCTTAGCCATAGACAGTTGAATGATCTTTTATACAAAGTATCATTAACGAAGGTGAAAGGCACAGCTCATTTCATGTGCTGATATCTAGACGATGTATTTTCGGGCGTTTGTTGGGACTTAAAGTACTATATGAAGACTTCACTCCAGTCGATGACCTTTTATTCATCCTCTAATTGAAGGGCTACTTGTTCGGTCGTTTCTTTTCCTTCGGATGGCTCTATTAGGTCTTCCGAAGATATATCTGTTGGCGTGAGAACCCTGCAGCTTTGCACAATGATTCTTACGTCATCGAGTTCTTCATCGGCCAATTCCTTAGAAAATTTTGCCAGCGCATCCTCCTTGCTATTTTCCACTCACGGTATGCTTTCCAGGGCATAGGAAGGGATTTGTGTCAGCAGTTGCTACACTCTTTCGCCATAGTTTATCAGATCTGGCATGCATGTCTGATAGTCGCCATTTACTTGGCTAACGACCAGCTGGGAGTCTCCATATGAGGTCTTTGATTCACATATCGATAGTAATCTCAAGACCTGCAATCAAATTCATATTCAGCTTCGTTGTTAGTCCTTGGATCCGTTAGGGAGAGGGCGTAACACAATATCCCTCCTTGCGGAGTCATGAAGATAAGGCCCACCCCAGCTTTGATTATGGGGGTGTTTTTCTTTCGCCTCTTCATGAAAGATGCTCCATTGAAATAAAGTTTCCATTAGGAATCATTTTATTCTTCAATTATGTTGAACTCATGTTCATCTGGCAACTCGCAATTGAAGGAGGAGTCAGCTGGTATCGGATACTCCGCGAGAAAATCGGCAATTACATGAACTTTTACTGCTTTGAGGGGTCGATATGTTATCGAGACTACATCCGGAGGAGGGCCCATTTGGCAAGCCTTCCTGTCAGTATGGCCTTGGACATTAGATATTTGAGAGGATCCACTTTCGATATGAAGTGGACCTCATGTGCCAAGGCGTAATGTCTGAGCTTTGTTATTGCGAAGATCAGTGCCAGGCAATTCTTTTTGATGGGGGAATAGTTGCTTTCTGCCCCCAGGAAAACTTGACTTAAATAGTATAGAGCTATTTCTTTTCCTTGATCATTCTCTTGTGCCCATGGTACGCTTAGAGAACCCTCAAGGGCCGTTGTATATAGGAAAAGGGGTTTTCCCTTAACCGGGACGGTCAATACCGGCGGATTTTGCAGGTATTGCTTGATTTCATCTAGTGCGTTTTGGAACTTTTGATCCCAGATGAACATGGTCCCCTTCTTCATCAAACGACTGTAGGGGTGACATTTTCCGGAGAGGTTGGCTATGAACCGCTGGATATACGCGAGCTTTCCTTGGAGAGACGGCAGTTGTTTGAGGGTCCTTAGCGTGGGCATTTCCATAGTCGCCTTGATTTTTAAGGGATCGATTTCGATACCCCGGTGACGTATGATGAATCCCAGGAATTTGCCTGAGGAAACTCCAAACGCGCATTTTAGTGGGTTCATCTTCAAATTATACATCCGAAGATGTTGGAACACTATTTTTAGGTGTTCCCAATATTCCTCATGAGATTTGCTCTTCACTACAAGGTCGTCGATGTAGCATTCGACAATGTCATGTATGAGGTCGTCGAAGAACTTTGTCATGTGTTCATCACAGAAAACTGTATTTTAAAACCTCTCATTCATTATCAATTTTGTGTATATCGATACTTTTAACCAGTGTCTGCTCAGTAAATACAGATTACATGCATTCGTGATAAAATACTGGAAAGACACTCAAAATCACGGATATAACGTTTGGGAGCCGACACTGCAATAAGTATAGAAAACCGATCAATGTTCAAGAAGCTCTTATGGTCCAACACAATACATGTGTGCACAATTTTGGTCCAACACAATACATGTGTATACTAGCTTTTTGATCCTGGGACCATAGTGGGGGCTGCCTTGGCACAACAACTTGTGCAAGTGGGCATGTGTGAGTTGAGGTGTGATAAATGCAAAAAGATGTGATGTGATATAAAGTGCAAGTTTCCCTCCAAATTCTACTCAGTATAAACCAAGCTGACATAAAGAAATCAAGCACTACCAGTGAACTTGTTGAGTGCACTCAAGGCCACCACACCAACACGAGCCCAATTGCTTACAATAAAACCGGCGAGACCCCCCAATAAGATCAGCACCACCGAGTCCCTTATCTCCAAATCTCCGCATTTTTCTTCTGGTCATTTATTAGGATTACATCAGTCCATCCATATTGTTTGTTTATTCTGGAGTTGAGCCTATAAATACCAGAACAGATATTGAGCCAAGGGGCATGTAAAAAATATACCATTTCCATAGTTTTCTTTAGTTTTTGGTTTAGCTTTTGAGAGTTATATGAGCTTTAGCTTGGTTTCTTCTTCTTCTTCCCTCTTGAAGCTTTCTTTTGAGAGCTTCATTATGGAGGTTGAACAAGTAACCAACATCTTGTACCTCAACTCATTTCTTTGCTAATATATTTCTCTTGATTTGTTTATTTTCTTTCTTCTTTTTTACTTGCTATTCTTGTATGATGTTTAACTAGTATCTTTGGTTGTGGTTATGGTGAGGATGTGAGATAAATGGCTTTGCCTTCCTCCTCCTCTTGTTAATGATTAATGTGTGTAATGTGAATCTAAACATAGTATTGCAACTTGGAAGGGTTGATATGGTATGTTGATTTCATGGTTACTTTGTAACCTCATCACATACCATATTCTCCCCACAAACCCCCTCTTGCAAGCCTAAGGTTAGAATCAATTTAATGTTGAGGTTGCTAGATTTAGATATGGTAATTTGTGATCAAGTGACTTGAAAAATCTCTTGGTTTCATATACTATATACTATCACAAACACTTAGCAAACTGAACGCTAAAATCATTTGCTCTCACTCGCTAATTTGTGTTTTTGATGTTGCGGTATGCTTACTAACCCTTGTGCTTAGTGTTGATACCTCAAGCTTGAACATACAAACGGTAAGTGAACAAAACGGACTCGTTTCGTATTTTGCGTCGAATATCGGTATTTTGATGATTTGTGCTTCGCAACCATCTTGACAAGTCATGCTTCACGCCGGGATCGACACAAGGACGGACAACTCATGATCAAGAGAGCGTCGAAGATATCGCCGCAATTCAACCATCCGGGATAAAACCGCGGCAACTTCTTCTTAACTTGTTTTCTTATTTTCGTATTCTTTTTATTTTTGTGACAACTAAACCAATTCTTTGTTTCTCGAACCTTAATTCAACAATACCTAATATATAATTCCCTGTGGATCGACCCGTACTTGCCGGCTCGCTACAACGCGCCGTGCACTTACGGTTTTTTTTATAAATTTTAAAACGAGACCGAGCTCGCGTGCGCACAATTTCCAAAGCCGATTCCATTTCCAAAACATGCACGGTTGCACGCACGGATAAAGTCCCAACAAGTTTTTGGCGCCATTGCCGGGGAGTTGGTAGTCATTAGGAGTTATTATTTCTGGTTCGTACCAACTCACTAATTTTTAACTTAATTTTTTTCAAAACTAACATAATACTATATTTTCTAACATTTTTCTCTCTGTCTTTGTAACCTGCTATCACTCTGCAATAAAATTAAAAAATAAAAGTATACAAATTGAGTACTAATATTGCTTAGAGAAGCTACACAAAATTTTAGCACGAATTCTTTCCATTTGGCCGGCGACATCATTGAAAAATCTGACGCCGCCGGGTCTATAGTGTGATTTTTGGTTTTTCTTTTTGTGTGATCTCCAGTGCATTGTTGGTATTCCAGTGGTATTGTTTGATTTTTATAATTTTGTGTATGCAGGAATTGGGGCAGATATATCGCTTTTAGCACTAATTATCATATTTTCCGACATTTTCAGGTTTTTACGGAATTACGAGGAGTGGTCGTGCGGAGCGAGATTCAAGTTCAATTACAAGACGTTAGTGAAGTACAGTGCCAAAGATCCGGGTAGTTTGACCCACGCAAGCGAACAATCAAATACACGTAATCACTTCAAAAGGGGTTTCTTAACCCAAATCACATCGGTACGTATTTTCTTACACCTTCAGTCAAATCCGCGCATTCCAATATTCTATTTTCTGCAGGATTCTTCGCACAAACTTGCCACCAATTGCACATAGAACTAACCCATACTTGTTGCAGCGCTTAAGCCTAAACGAAAAAGAATTGCTTTATTGATTGAATTCTTGAATTCTTTTATTGAATTGCGCAATTGCATCTTAATACGGATATTAAGGGCACGAAACCAAATAAGATACGGTAAAGGATTTCATCACCTTTCTCCGTAGCCCACAAATCACAAAACTGCATTCTTGCATACCCCCAGTAATTTTAAAATCAACTAGAACTTTGACTTTAAGGACTTCGCGCTCATTAGGAGAAGTTAACTATGTTTAGAACACCGCTTAACGGTATATTGTTCACAGGGTGTCTAGGCAAGTGTTCACGAGAAAGGGTTATTCTAATTAAGGAACTTCGCGAAAGCGTTGAAAAACATCCCCTTATCTCTGCATTTACCTAGCTTTGTGATCCGTATATCTTGAGCCCGTTTCTCGACACGGTTTTACTTTGACAATCAGGTTCTTGAGCAGGTCTAATTGACTTAGCATAACATAGACTGCCAGGGGTGTGATATTCTTTGTTTTCATGATTTTTGAGAATTCTTGTAGATATGGGTGATATACAATTCAATTCAACCTTTCACAATTCTTATTCTTTTGTTTATACTCGGTCCCGATTCGTTTGTTCAAATTGCCAAGATTCTTCCCACATTCATAAAAACTGTCCTTTCTTAGGGGGTGACCAACCATCCCAGAATTTTGATAATGGTCACCCACCTAACACTTTTGAACCCAGTCCCACTTCAAACCTAAATCAAATAATTGAAAATTTAAAGAAAGTGGTCGACAGGATGACAGCATTAGAATCACCACCATCACAACCCTCCTTACCTGAAACAACTGACACATCATTAGGGTATGATAGTGGGATGGATGCTAGGTTGACCGCTTTAGAGAAGGGTATTGAAGTGATGACTGCGGTCGAGAATCAAACACCTGCGATGCTAGCCCTGTTCATACAACAGTCTGAGCAATTGTTTCACGCTCAAGCTCAATCTTTGGCTAGAATCGAAGAGCATGTAGCCGTGAGGATTCTAGGGAGTGAACACGGTCAATTGGAACCAAATAATGTCAATGTCTGTCATCTAGGAAGTCACCCGAAAGAGAGAAACGATCTAACGAATTTTGATGATTTCATAGATGATGATACGATTGAATTGACTGAGTGTTATCAGGACACACAAGAAAACCCTCCTAGTCAGTCCGACACTAGCCTTCAGGTACCAATTGAACCTCTTGTGACTTATGATTTAGAGGTTGATTTAACCGAAGTACTACTTGAAGAGGGAATTCTTGAACCGACTGATTTTTGCACTCCAATTTTAGAGGAGGAAGCTTGTGATTTTGACGGGTATGGTTATGATAGATTGTTAGCAGAAATCAAAGATCAGGAACCCACAATTTTTGTATCACCTATTGATATTGTTTCGAAAGAAACATTAGTTTGGGAACCTACATTTTTAGATGACATGAACCCACCCATTTGTGAATGTGATGAGGAAGAAATAGTTTTGGGAATGGTGAGCTATAACAATGAGAATAGGACTGTGGAGGATCTTAGGGAGGAAGACAGCCTGGAGAAACAGTCTTTTATGCATAGTTTTGAGGAGATATTTGCGGATGAACTTGATATTATTTCTGAATTTGAGTTAGGATCAATTTGGGAACATCCTAAGAACCTTTCTTTTGCTGAACTTTTTAAGGATGAACTCCAGTTTTTAAACGAACCTGACCTTGAAACTCAACATACACTTCTTGAAAATTCAATTCATTCAAGCAACAATTCTTTAATTCCTTCAAAACTTCATCTTTGCATTCAGCGTCTTCTGATTCCTACTTTCACGCACCCATGCCCTTCACTAATTTCTAACATATTCATGTTCTTTTTCTTTTTCTTTGTTATATACATATTCTTTTACCAGCCCTTGTATTATATAGACAAAAATTTTAAATGTCTGGTATTAATTTCTGGACTAACCCAATCTCTTAACTTGTATATACTGTAATTAGTCTTAGGTTTTTTCTTTTTCTTTGAATAAAATTCTCACCCTGATGTATAAGTCTATCTCCCGGAGATGGGGGCAACGATGATGACATCATAAAACTCATATTTGCGGGTGAGCATTGCGTTTATTTTTACTGCATCATGTGTATATTCTGCGTTTATTTTACCGCATCATGTGTATAATCTGTAGTGCATACATATTAAAAACCCATAAAAATTGAAAAATTTCTTCAAAAACATAAAAACTTTTTTGTCATGTTAGCTAGCGGGGAAACTTAGACTCAAAGTCTGACGGTTCGGTAGATAAGATAGAAATAACTAAATCCCTTTAAAGAGATTGGCAACCCGAAAGATAACCCTCCTTTGAGTTTAACCGTAGCTAATATACGTCTTTTATATCATTTTACACGTGTCACGAGTTTTTGAGAATTAGATGAAAGTCTGACATGTCTGTAAAACTTTTTGAAAATTGATAAACATCTTTAGGATCAAACTGGTTTGTTCTGAATTAGGTAATATCAAGAATAGTTTATAAAGTGAAGTGAATATGAAGGATATTATTGAGGTTTTAATAGAAGCTATAAGTCTGAAAAATAACCCATCTGGAACCTTGTTGGAGTGATTACATACCTTATCCACATGATCATGTCTTCAGGATTTAAAAGAAAAACTGGCTATATCTCCATTCGCACTGCCTTCAGAATATTTTAAACGCAAATAAAATGAGTCTTTTGTTTTGTGGCTTTGGTAACTTGGGTAATTAAGTCCTTGGGATGTTTTCACACCTAATCCCCTAAAACCATCTGGTTTGGGAGTTATTGATCCAAAGCTCGCTAAATTTCCAATCGCCAAATAAAACAAGCTAAGCAAGTGTTCTCTCCGAATTAAAAGTCCTCACGGTTCTTTGTGGGAGAATAATCTTGGTGGTGACGAGTTTTCTATTAAAACGGTTTTTTCACGGGGATATGAAGGTTTATGTTTATAAAGTCGTGTTGCACGATAACGAAAGGTGTGTATGAACAAAAACAGGTGAAAAATAGGAGTGAAGAATAAGACTTAGGCTCTCTGATAAAAATGATATAAATTCTGACTTGAAACCTAACTTGAGAACGAAACTTGAGAAAATCTTAAGTCTTTTCAAACTCATGTGATCCTTTAGAAGTCTATCTTGGTCCGTAATTATGACATGATGACCCTAATCAAGTTCTTAAAAACTTGTCGACACTACTCGCACAACCACGTAAAGACGCGTATAAGCTTATGTTAAATAAATTGTGAGGAGTGAAAAATAGGGTTTGACGTTTCTAACTTGGATAATAGAACTTCTAGTCTTGATTCTTAAACCTTAAGATTAGAATCAACGGTTTTTTCACAACGCTAACTTGACTGGATATTGTGGATGTAATCCGCTGAAAACACCCAGGAGACAACACTCCTCCTACTAGGGACACCTAGAGGTTTAACGGTTTGTTGCACGTGCTCAGTGCAACCGCGTTCCCTGCGAAAGTGAGGCTAGGATTTTGTTTTGCTCGAGACGAGCAAAAGATAAGTTTGGGGGTATTTGTTCATCACAGAAAACTGCATTTTAATACCTCTCATTCATTATCAATTTTGTGTATATCGGTACTTTTAACCAGTGTCTTCTCAGTAAATACAGATTACAGGTATTCGTGATAAAATACTGGAAAGACACTCAAAATCACGGATATAACGTTAGGGATCCGACACTGCAATCAGTACAGAAAACCGATCAATGTTCAAAAAGCTCTTTTGCAAATAATCATGTATACACAATTTTGGTCCAACACAATACATGTGTGCACTAGCTTTTTGATCCTAGGACCATAGTGGGGGCTGCCTTGGCACAACAACTTGTGCAAGTGGGCATGCGTGAGTTGAGGTGTGATAAATGCAAAAAGATGTGATGTGATATAAAGTGCAAGTTTCCCTCCAAATTCTACTCAGTATAAACCAAGCTGACATAAAGAAATCAAGCACTACCAGTGGACTTATTGAGTGCACTCGAGGCCACCACACCAACACGAGCCCAATTGCTTACAATAAAACCGGCGAGACCCCCCAATAAGACCGGCACCACCGGGTCCCTTGTCTTCAAATCTCCCCATTTTTCTTCTGGTCATTTATTAGGGTCACATCAGTCCATCTATATTGTTTGTTTATTCTGGAGTTGAGCCTATAAATACCAGAACAGATATTGAGCCAAGGGGCATGTAAAAAATATACCATTTCCATAGTTTTCTTTAGTTTTTGGTTTAGCTTTTGAGATTTATGTGAGCTTTAGCTTGGTTTCTTCTTCTTCTTCCCTCTTGAAGCTTTCTTTTGAGAACTTCATTATGGAGGTTGAATAAGTAACCAATATCTTGTACCTCAACTCATTTCTTTGATAATATATTTGTCTTGCTTTGTTTATTTTCTTTCTTCTTTTTTACTTGCTATTCTTGTATGATGTTTAACTAGTATCTTTGGTTGTGGCTATGGTGAGGATGTGAGATATATGGCTTTGCCTTCCTCTTCCTCTTGTTAATGTTTAATGTGTGTAATGTGAATCTAAACTTAGTATTGTAACTTGGATGGGTTGATATGGTATGTTTATTTCATGGTTACTTTGTAACCTCATCGCATACCATATTCTCCCCACAAACCCCCTCTTGCAAGCCTAAGGTTAGAATCAATTTAATGTTGAGGTTGCTAGGTTTAGATATGGTATTTTGTGATCAAGTGACTTGAAAAATCTCTTGGTTTCATATACTATATACTATCACAAACACTTAGCAAACTTAACACTAAAATCATTTGCTCTCACTCGCTAATTTGTGATTTTGATATTGCGGTATGCTTACTAACCCTTGTTCTTAGTGTTGATACCTCAAGCTTGGACATGCAAACATTAAGTGAACAAAACAGACTCGTTTCGTGTTTTGCGTCGAATATCGGTATTTTGATGATTTGTGCTTCGCAACCACCTTGACAAGTCATGCTTCACGCCGGGATCGACACAAGGACGGTCAACTCATGATTAAGGGAGCGTCGAAGATATCGCCGCGATTCTACCATCCGAGCCAAAACCAAGGCCACTTCTTCGTTGTTCCCCTCCGAACGGCGGCCTGGACTTCGCGTCCGTGGCTGAGGTTCGGGGCAGATGCTATTTGGTGTTATCCGTTTATCTCTCCGAAGATGCCAAGTTGATTTATGGCACCGTGTATCGGAGGTTTAGACTGATGCGGCCGATGTAGCAGACTTCGTCAGATTCCCCCTCAGGATGAGGGGTTTTTGATTGTGGGGACGCTCTTCCCTGCAGGCGCAAGCCCCTGCAGTTAATTACGCTACCGCATCGCAGTAACAACTTTCTCCTTCTCCAGAATTTCACTTCGTGTCGTGTGTGTTTGTTTTGTTTGTGGTTGCCCATGGATTGTATACGGAGACTGAGTAATGCCGTCGCCCGTAGGACGTGGATTAGTCCAAATCCGCAGTTACTTAGATTTGGGTTGGGTGTTTTTAGTTTAAGGATGCATTAGTCGCGTTGCGGCTAAGATCAACTTGAACGTTCGTCAAGGATACGTTAGTCCTGTTTTGGACTAAGGTCGACTTGACGTAGTGATTGATTTAATTATCTGGCCTTCGGGACTCATCACCTCTCTGACGTCGTTGAGGGATTACAACGACAGGCGTCAGAGGAGTTCAGAAATGTACCCTTGAACCAAAGTTGATTTGGAGTTTTATTGTTTATTTAAATATCTAAGGACACATTAACCGTATTTGAGGCTAAGATCAACTTAGACGGGACCGTTTAGATCCGGCAAAAGAGCATTCGGACTCTATTACGCCAGTTTAAGGACGTGGTGGTCCATTATTAGTTTAGGGACGTTTCGGTCCGTCGCCAGTTTAAGGACGTAGTGGTCCATCATTAGTTTAAAGACGTTTCGGTCCATCGCCAGTTTAAGGACGTAGTGGTCCATCATTAGTTTAGGGACGTCTCGGTCTAATATTAGTTTAGGGACGTCTCGGTCCATCATTAGTTTAAGGACGTCTCGGTCCGATATTAGTTTAAGGACGTTTCGGTCCAATATTAGTTTAAGGACGTTTCGGTCCAATGTTAGTTTAAGGACGTTTCGGTCCACGAGTTTAAGGATCCCGCAGTCCGTATTGATATATGGTCGTTGGGACCCGTCACCTCTTTGACGTCGTTGAGGAATTACAACGATAGATGTCAAAGGAGTTCGGAGATGTACCCTCGAACCGGACGTAAATTGATTTAGGAGAGCCATTTTGCTCAGTCAATTTAATTTAAGGACTTACGGCCAAAATTGGGCTAAGTCCAGTTGAAAATGTTCAACACCATCATTTATTATTATTTTTTATTAGACCTGTGCTAGGGCTTTGCCCATACTTAAATAATGCATTGTATTACTTCAGGCCATTTATGCCCATTTTGATTGGGATTTGCCCTTTTTTATTATGATGCAGATCATTTATTTTGGTCCGTTGGACCTTTCAATTGGGCTCTGCCCTTCCAAATAATGCACAGCATTTTATCTATTAGGCTTGTTAAGCCTTTTAATTGGGCTTGGCCCTTCAGGAAGTGAAATGCATTGCATTTGTTAGGCACTTTGCGCCAATCACTGAGCGCAAGCTCATATGGTGATGACACGTGTCATGCTTTGGGGAGCGCAAGCGCAACAGTATAGCGAGCTGCGCTGTTGCGCTGGAGACACGTGGCGTGCTCTCAGCGAGTTGCGCCAATTCCAGAGAACAAAGCTCTATCTTAATGGCACTTAGCGCAAGTGATTTTATAGCCGACACGTGGCGCTCTCTCAAGAGCGCAACGGCGCAGTTTGGAAGTGCAAAGCACTAAGAATCTTTTAGATTCAAGAAGGGAAGTGCAAAGCACTGTTTAATTTCTTGATCTGAATTAGATCAAAGAAAAATAAATTTTTCTTTATTTGAAGAAACAGAGGTTCATAAAAGTGCAAAGCACTGTCTAATTTCTTGATCTGAAATAGATCAAAGAAAAATAAATTTTTCTTTATTTGAAGAAACAGAGGTTCATAAAAGTGCAAAGCACTGTTTTTTTTATTTGAAAATCATTGATCTTGTTTTTAGACCAATGATCTATTAGAAGGAATTTCTTCTAATCCATGAAGGTTCTTTACCTTTTTTTTGAAATCTTCTCGGAGTTCTCTCTGTTTAAAGTTCTTGAATTCTCAAGAAAAATCTCGATGCCTTTGAATTGAGGCTTAGGGTCCTTTTTATAGTGCTCACAAATTAGTTAAATTTGTTAAAGAGATCATCCTCTGAGTGATTTGGGGAATTTTCCCCACCGTTGGATCTTTGATCCAAGGGCTTCTGCTTTGCAGAAGAAAATCTTCTTGTTTTAACAAGAACAGAAAAGATTTCTTAAAAATCTTAATTTAGTTTGGCGCAGATGCCCCAGCGCGTGACACGTGTCACGCAGCGCAGAGCGCAGCTCAACTGCGTTAGTGCATCCGCGCTGACACGTGTCGCGCAGCGCAGCGCGCAGCGCAACTGCGCTAGCGCATCCGCGCTGACACGTGTCGTGCAGCGCAGAGCGCAGCGCAACTGAAGCGTTGCTTCAGTCAAATAGAGCTCTGCTCTGATTGGGCGCGTCTTCTTGGGCGCAGCGTTGATACATCTGCGCCTGACACGTGGCGCGTTGCGCTCAGCGCAGAGGATCTGAAGCATTGCTTCATTTATTAAAGTTTAGATTTTGGAGAATCAGAAGCGCCGCTTCATCTCCTCTTTTCAAGTCAAACTTGTATTCCCGAAATTGTAATTTCCCGGGGCTTGGAAATAACTCCGCTGCGCACAGAATTTTCTGTGTTTGGATCTATATATATAACTCAAGGCCAAGCCTTTCCTTTCCTCACCTTTGGAGAACTTCTTTAATCATGGCTTGCAACCGTCCTCACGCCCGCCGACAACCGTGGGAAGTGTCGATCCGGGACATCGTTCCCCGTTCTGCTGCGCGCTTGGTGGACTCCTCTCTTTCAGATGAACAATGCGATGCCGCCATGTACGAGCTTTCGACCCGCGTGGGGTCTCCTTTGCCTCCGAATTCTATTTGGCTTCAGATGATCCTTGCCTCGGTGCTCTCCGACATTCCCCCCTTTCCGGCGGAGATGTCCTCGGCAGTACTTGATGTGGCCGAGGATAAGATCGAGAGCTTTTTCGAAGCGCTCTTGATCACCAAGGCCCTGAGGGACTTCTCCTTCCACTTGCTGAGCCAGATACGGGCTCGTCGGGCCGTCATCGCCACTTTTTCCCAGGAGTGCGGCGTCGACCGTTGGATGGCTACCCCTCGGGAAGATCGCCGCTTCGACGTGGTGGAGAAGACGGAGAGGGAGCTGGATACTCTTCTTTTTCTTTTTGTGAACCCTTGTCTCTCTGATCCCGTATTCGGTGATCTTTTTTAAATTTAATAATAAATAAATGTTTTGATTAAGTATTTTATTATCTGTTAAGTGTTCTTTTTATTTGAGCTCTTTGTTGTGCTTGTACATCGTATTTTAATTTGTTGTTATCAAGTGCATGTAATTTTGCATGGCTAAATTGCCTTTGGCACTTAGCCCCTTTTTCTGCGCTAGCGCGTCTGCGCTGACACGTGTCGCGCAGCGCAACTGTGCTGCCACGTGTCGCACAGCGCAGAGCGCAGCGCGGCGCTTCCTTTAACAGAGCCTTGCTCTAATTGGGCGCGCTGCGCTAATGTATCTGCGCTGGACACGTGGCGCGTCGCGCGCAGCGCAAAGGATTTGAAGCGTTGCTTCCTTTAAACAGAGCTTTGCTCTGATTGGGTGCGCTGCGTTAATGTATCTGCGCTGGACACGTGGCGCGTCGCGCCTGAGACTTGAAGCGTTGCTTCAAAAATTTAAATTTTGAATTCAAACAGAGATTTGCTCTGATTGGGCGAAACAAATGCCCCCCCACCGTTGCGCTCACGTGGCGCACACGTGAGTGCAACGGTGGCAACCCCTCCTGACCGTTGGATCGAGGGGGAATTCCAAGAGGCGCAAGCGCCTTATAAATAGGGCCTCTGGCCCTTAAAAATTCTCCACCATTTTCTAGGTTTAGATTTTCAGAGCTCTGCTCTTGCTTAAGAATTTCAGAGCTTTGCTCTTACTTTCAGAACTCTAGAGCTTTGCTCTCATTTCCCAAAGTTTTTTAGAAAACTTTAGGTAATATTTAATTTAAAATTAAGTTAAATTAATTTAAGTCAATTTCAACCTACGGAGCTTTGCTCTCATAGATCTTTTGATCTAAAGAAATTCCCTTTGGGGTTTTATCAACAGAGCTTTGCTCTCACAGATCTATAGATCTACAGAGATCTTGTTCATGGGTTCTGACCCATGAACAGAGCTTTGCTCTTGAATCAAATGTAGATCTTTTAGATCTGAAAAACAAAGAACTCTCTTTTTTTTTTTTAAGTTTTCATGGATTTTTCGAGATTCCAGAAATTTTAATTTTAAATTTCTTTTCAAAACTTTCTCTTTGATGAAATATTATAGAGCTAAGCTCTTTCTTAAGGAATTTTAATTCTTTTGAGACCAGAATTTGACAAGTGTCATTCTGTGACAGAGCTTTGCTCTGAAAGAGGAGATTTTCTCCTTGTCTCTAGGGATTCTTTCCCCCTTTTTTATTATGGGAATGTTCCCCCTAAGGACCAACTGACAATCTCATCCAATGATGAGTTTGTCTTCTTAATTGACGTATTGTCACTTAGATTTTGTGGGTCCCTCTTTGGTCCCCTACTCACTGCACCGTGGTGCGGTGTAATTAATTAATTTTGATTTTAATTTAATTAATGCATTTTCTTCTTTCAATGTCAAACGTTGGGATTACAACACTGACGGCTACATTGCTCTTTTTGCAGCGATCATGTCTGAAGACACTTCATTCCCGTTTGTCCGTTCGGAGGAGGGATTTCCAGAGGCGCCTTTGGACCGTGAGGTCCTGGCCATGATCAAGGCATATGACCCGGAGTACAAGAAACTCCACCTTTGGGGGTCTTGGTATAACCAAATTATTATGGGTCGACGCAGCTTCACTTGCGCGGTGCCGTCAGAACCTATCACGACAATTCATTATGCTAACCCACCTCCAGTGCAGTATGCCGTGGAGATGATAGACTGGACTGCGAACAGCTTTCTTCATCCCGCTATGGATGCGGTCCCGGTTCAGCGTCCTATGGTTTTGGATATCCTAGGATGCCGTATCTGTCAGGGAGAAGCATGACCTTGGGGGCAATCATATAACCTTGGTTTGATTCCCCGCCACCCAATTGGATATCTGCCGTGGGCCCGGTACATCCTGTCGACGAGGAAGTCGCAGTTGATAAGACTAGGACTGTACACCGCGGTCTACGTCTCTCTTTTCCAATATCCTACGCTCCCCACTTGGTGGTTCAAGGCTTTCTTGGAGCAATGGAATATTCCCACCCACACTTTTCTTGCCATGGATCGGGAAGTGTCCATTTCCTTGGAGGAATTCGCGGAGGTATCCGGCCTACCAGTCATTGGGGAACACTATGAAGAGCTGCTCCCGACAGATGAATACGTCTTCGGTGCTAAGCCGATGGTAAGGGGGATTACGTCGGAAAATGCCGTTCAACACCAATTCCCAAGCCTGATCAAGGTGTTGAACACCTACGAGTCCCTTTTCATCGAACACGGGAGCCGAAGAGTTAATTTTGAGGACTTCATTGCTCGCTTCCTCCGTCCTAGCGTCATTTCGCCAGGAGCCGTCAAATCTGCTATTCTGGATGATCCTTTTGGTCTAGGTTTGGCTAACCTGCCGACGAAGGAAATAGACCAAAAGGCTTTCTTCCTCCCAGACTTTCCTACCATATCTTTCGCGGAGATTGCAGTCCCTGGGATGGATGAGGAGGCCTTTTTCTTAGGATTTCTCGGGCTGTGGCTGAGTTGGTTCGCGATCCCAATGCATTCTCATCGCATGCGGCCTTCTGTCTTTTATCCAGCCCACCGCATGGTCATTGGGGTAAAGGTGGCCGTGGGGATTGCCGGCCTGGCGCACCTATATCATGGCCTCAGCCGAGCAGCGGATGCCAATGAGCCCGGGGCATTGCACGTGGTCTTCCCGATGCACTACTTCGCATCGTGGCTCGAGTTACACACGGCGGGTGTCTTTGGTATGCATAAAAGGCCTTCATTCTTTGACAAGTGCGGTTTCCCTCGCGTTTTACATCTGATTGGCTCATCAATCGTGACCCCTTCACCACGGGACGCCAGGGGTTTACTGCTTCGCCCTCACACCGTTGGAGTCGGGATGTCCTTTATTGATAAGGTATTAACCATTGGGAAGGCGTCCACCACTGCGGTGCGACCATTACAGGACTCTTTCAAGGATGGAGCTTCAGTGTTGACGGCCCGGGAGATCCTCCATTTGTATTCTATTAGACCGGGTTTCCTAGTCTTCAGGCAGGGTGGTGCAGCAGTCTTTATGAGATATAACCCGCATCGTTTTGCCCGACAACTGGGTTACGATCAAGGGGTACCCTTAGAGGCTTTCTTATTGGAACCTGCTGTAAATGAAGAAGGGATGGAGAACGCGTTACACCACTTCATGCGCCTGAACACGGGTTCTCGTTTTTTTATTAGCCCGCCGGTCTGTGCTCCACGACTCCTTAATGTATATAAAGACTGGTACAATCATGCGACGGGGGCTGTTATAAAGGAAGAGAGGCGAGTGTTGATTGACCGTAAAGAGGTACCCCCCGGTACCAATCGTAACGCTCCCTTGGCACCAAGGATCCTGGTGGTCCCTCCTCTAAAAGATGCTGGGGGCAGATCGTTACGTGCGCAAAGTCCTCCACGTGAGCTGCCGCTCCCTGATATCACAGACGCACCTACCGCACCCCGTGCTCCAGTGGAGGCAGTGGTTGTACCCTCGCCGGAGTCTGGCGTGGGTGCGGACATCGGGACTCGTCGTCCCAAAGCGGCTGCTAAACGGAAGTCGATCCCCCGCGAGCCTAGGGTTGGAGGGCAAAAGAAAAAGAAGTCACTCTTCGCTGCGGACGTTGCGTTCGGCCAGGAACCTCATGCTCCCTATTCCGAGGGTCTGCTCGAATATGGGACTAATGCAGGGTTGGTGATGCCGCCGCCGGACGATACAGACTTGGAGGCTGCTCTCAGAGCTTCGGCATGGTTGGTGAAGCGTGATGCGTGGCTGGCTAAGCTTGCGCAATCAGGTAACTACTAGTCGCTTTTTTTTTATTGCAACATATCCTCTTCATTATTTTTGACCAACGCTTTTCTTTCTTTCCTTTCAACAGGCATCACTGATGAAGAAGCCATTGCTGCTTCTCTGAGGACTTTTCAGGAGGAGGAACGTCTTAGGGCATCTATGGGCCTTAGTAAGTTTCCACTCATCAAGTTTTTCATTTTTCTTGTGTTATGGTCGATCTAACCCTTCCCTTTTAATTACAGGGACTTCAATGCCGTTCCCTCCTAGCGATGCAGATGTTGTACCAGCTGCTGACGTTCCTGTTTCTTCTGGGCCACCGCAGGAGGTTCGTCTTGGAGAGCCGATGAAAGATGCCTTAAAGGTTCTGGAGGCATCCCTGAATGAAGACGATGATGCCTTGAAGGAGGCATCACAGAGGTCCTTTGTGACCGCTCGGGAGGAGAGGAAGCGGTTGAGGCGTGAGGCGAAGGTGCGCAGGGCTGCCCTGGCTATGGGAGCGGGCCCGAGCACCGCTCCTCGAGCTGATACTCCATCTGAAGAGGCCCCTGTCGCCCTATCCACTGCCCGCAGGGAGGTGGCGCGTGCAGTTCGGAGCGCAAACGGTAAATCCGCTTCAGGTAATATTTCTCTCAGAGTTTTTATTATAAAGGGTTTTTAATGTTATTGGTCCTTATATCCCTCATCTTGCAGGGCCGAGTCCGATCGAGGGGGAGGCGGAAACCGTTGATCCCAAAGAAGCAGAGGAGGCGGTACCTGCCGAACTCGAGCCGACGGTGGGCAACGTCGTTGTGGCTTTGGAGCCTGAGGCGGAGGTCGAGGGGCCTGCCGCCGAGAAGATCATTGATGCTGAACCTGAAGTGGTGGCAGATGATATGATCATTATAAATGAGTCCAGGGTGGCGGCGAATGAAGCGCTCGAGGCCGGTGATCCCCCGGTGATGGTGGACAATACAACCGCCACTACCGAACCTGAGATGGTAGTGGGCGAGGTGGCCACGATTCCTGAAGACGAGCCAACCGCTCCTTCTTTGGAATCTGGCAATACTCCAGTCATAGCCCTTCCCGTCTACGGTCCTCCGCCGTCTCCCGGTCTTGCGAGCACGACGACGGTCCCCATTGAGTCGGGCGATGAGGCCACAGGCGGTGGTCTCATGTCGATAGAGGAGGGAGTCGTCTCTGTTTCCGCCGGGAGCTCCTCAGGTACACCTTAAGTTGTTGTTTTTATTTTCTTTACAATCTTTTCTGACAAGTTCATTTTTCGTAATGCAGGTGCAGCTAGTGTTGATGCCCCAGTACTTGAGGGAGCCCCTTCCACGACTGCCTTGGCGATGGTTACCCCTCAGCCCTCTCTTACACCGTCAAAGATGTTGGAAGGTATGAGTTTGCAATTTACTAAACCCATCTTTCAAACGTATAATCCATATACTATATTCACATTGTTGTGTTTTTCAGGAGTTCTTTTTGACCATTTGTATCAAGTGTTGGTCCCACACTTCTCCTTTTCATCTGAGCTCGCCTCTCCCTCTGGTGGCGCCGGTGAGTACTGTTCCTGATTGATATCTTTGTTTTTTTAGTGGTAGAATTATTTCTAACTCTCTCTTGTCCTGACTGCAGTGTTACAAATCGAAGGGGGAGAAGAAAGATCGGTTGCGCTACCGGCCCTTCCGTCCTTGCCACCTGCTCCCACCGGTATAGTAATTATCTTGTCAATGATTTTCTCCATATCTATTGGATCATCATCTAATCACATTTTGTCTTTTTCAGCTGTCGTTCCAGTCTCAGTGCCTTTTGAGTCTCATATTACAATACCGGGCGGCCCTTCCCAGCGACGTCCGTCTTCGAAAGGTGCCGCGAATAGTTTGCGCATGCTGAGCGACTACATCGAGGAGCTCGACATCGAGGCTCCAGTGTCTGCTGAGGATTTCGCCACGACGGTTAACCCGATGTTGGCGATATTTGCTACCTTCCATGACGAGGGTGCTGTCGCCTCTTGGGTTAACTATTGTCGGGAGATCGAGGCTTGCCTTCATCAGCTAGAGTCAATGCGCCTGTCCCCTGAGGCTTTGGCCTCGAGCACTCAACGGGGAGCGTGGCTCGAGCAAAGCGCTTTTCATTTCCGTCATCTGGAACAAGAAGTGGTTTTGAGGCTGAAGGAGTGCCAAGAATCTTCAAGCAACACTGCTCGCCTGCGTGCTGAAGTTGAGACGAACGCCGCTGAGGTAAAGGCCGTCTTCGAGGGCCTTCTGGAGCGCATCTCAAATGGGCTGAGACTGAAGCGGGCACTCGATATTGCCGAGCGTGACATCGCGGGCCGTGAGGCTGCTCATCAGGCCGTCAGGGATCAGCTTGCTTCCGTCGCACAGCAACGGTCCCAAGTGGAGGCGGATTTGGCAGTGGTGGCCAATCGGGAAAAGGCATGGAAGGAAGTGTGCGAGCAATTGCTGGATCTGTGCAAGACGCTTCCTTCTCAGTAATTTTTTTTGTATCGTTGGCATTTGTAACATATATGTATATCTTGTATTCTTTAGTACGATGTATCCTAAACTCAATCAAATTTTATGAATGAAGGATGCATATTTTTGTAATGCCTTGTGTTATTTCTCCGTCTTTTCTTTCTTTTATTATCAGCATATCCTCTTAGCGAACATAGTTGACGGATAGTAGGGCACGCATCTTGACTTTCCTGAGAATCAGCGATGGCTTAGATCGCAGGTTCAGATCTGCTGCCTAAGACTTTTCAACTCCATAAGCCGTGAGGGTCTCACAGAGAATTTTCTCCCTACGGATCGAGAGGATCTCGTAGGTGGGTTTTCTCCTTAGGAGTCGTGAGGATTCCCAAGTGTGGTTTTCTCTCATAAGTCGAAAGGATCTTACAAGAGAGTTTTTTCTCTTACGGGTCGAGAGGACCCACAAGCGGTTGTTTCCCTCCTCATCGAAATTCGACTTTGGAGAGTGAGACCCGTGAATAGTATGCAAGAGACCATTTAGGATTGACTTGCAGGATCCCATTGCCCCTCTTACGAGTCGAGAGGGCTCGTAGGCGGTTGTTTCCCTCTTTGTCGAGAATCGACTTCAGAGAGTGAGACCCGTGAATAGTATGCAAGAGACCATCTAGGATTGACTTGCAGGGTCCCATTGTTCAGGAAGTAAGTTTTTTGAATCCTTACTGCCCGAGGTGTGAGTCAAAGAAGCTCTCGTCACGGAGTGTTTGTATCCGTGAGTTGAGTATTTTGCTAGGGATTATTTGTTTCCCAAGCGCCAAGGATTATTTGTGTCCTTGGGGTTTGAAACGAGTCGAGGGTCCCGCGGAGGCGCTGGTGGCTCTGCGAGTCGACGCGGATCAGAAGGCTCTCGTCAAGGAGTGTTTGTATCAGTGAGTCGAGGATCTTGCTGGGATTATTTGTTTCCCAAGCGCCAAGGATTATTTGTGTCCTTGGGGTTTGAAACGAGTCGAGGGTCCCGCGGAGGCGCTGGTGGCTCTGCGAGTCGACGCGGATCAGAAGGCTCTCGTCAAGGAGTGTTTGTATCCGTGAGTCGAGGATTTTGCGAGGGATTATTTGTTTCCCAAGCGCCAAGGATTATTTGTGTCCTTGGGGTTTGAAACGAGTCGAGGGTTCCCACGGAGGCGCTGGTGGCTCTGCGAGTCGACGCGGATCAGAAAGCTCTCATCAAGGAGTGTTTGTATCCGTGAGTCGAGGAGTTTTTGTTGAAGTCATTGGCTTCTTCGGTTGAAATGAACCGTTGAGGTTTGGCTTCGTCGTTTGACGGAATCCGCTGGGGAAGTATGGTTCCTTCTTTGTTTACGCCCTTGGATTGTATACAGGGATCGATGTGATCTTAACTGTAGGGCCAAAGTTTTATCATTTCTTCTTTTTATTTTATTTTATTTCTGCGATACTCTATCATTTCAGCTTTTATATCGCAAAGGTCGCGATTGCCCAATCATTTCGGCTATTTTTCGCAGTGCCCAATCATTTCGGCTTTTTATATTTACTCGTTGCTTTTTATTACGAGTTGCCCGATCATTTCGGCTATTTTGCATGCATACATTTTACTTGCTGCTTTTTATTGCAAGATGCCCTATCATTTCGGCTATTTTGTATGCATGAGCGGCCTATTGGTTTTCGCCGTAAACCTGAAATTGGACACCGATTTCGGCATCAGCACCGCTGCAACTGGGATATTGCCAGGAGCGAATCATCATTTTCCTTCGTCATTGTTGAACAAAGGAGGCTTAGCGATCAGGGTTAGGGACCTGTCGACTAAGGCTTTCGATTTCATGAGCCGTAAGGGTCTCATAGAGAATTTTCTCCCTACGGATCGAGAGGATCTCGTAGATGTATTTTCTCCTTAGGAATCGTGGGGATTCCTAAGTGTGTTGTTCCCTTGTAAGTCGTAAGGATCCTACAGGGGGGTTTTCTTCTTGTAAATCGAGGGGATTTATAAGGGTTATGCGAACATATCCCCAGTCACGGATGGGCCTTGGTTAGGGAAACGTTTATTCGCGCCCGTGGATTGTATACAAGGGTCAAGATTGAACCACTTGTAGGGCAATATTGGAAGTTTGTAGGGGTTTGCTTAAGCACAGGTTTAGGTCTCTGTGACTTAAGACTTTCAAATCCTATGAGCCGTGAGGGTCCCATAAGAGAGTTCTCCTTACGAGTCGTGAGGATCTCGCAAGTGTGTTTTCTCCTTAGGAATCGTGGGGATCCCTAAGTGTGTTGCTCCTTTGTGAGTCGTAAGGATCTCACGCAGGTGGTTTTTCCTTATAAGGTCAAGAAGACCCTATAAGTGTCTTTTAACGAGGTTGCGCCCTTTCGGGTTTTCACGAACACTCGCCGGTAGCCCTGCTGTTTTTACTCACGGAGCCCTTTCAGGTTTTCATCCGTGCCCTTTTGGCTTATGGACATACCGTTTTTTTTTTGTCTCGTCAGTCTAAAGATGCTGCGGTAGTAGTTTTAAAGACGTTACGGTCTGATATTAGTTTAAAGACCTTTCGGTCCAACATTGAGAGGGCTGGCTACTGCTTATAAAGCTTGAGCTTAGGAAGATAGCGAGCGGACATAGTCGTCGTCATCTACCATTGACCTAGGCTGTGGCTCATTAAGCGTAGTATTTCTTTAGGAAGCGACCGTTTATTGGCCTGAAAGGCCTTTCACCGTGCATGTCCATGAGTAGATAGGCCCCACCCTGGTAGACCTTATCGATGATGTACGGTCCTTCATAGTTTGGCTCAAACTTTCCTCGCTTGGCGCGATTGGGGATCATGGGCCTTTTGACCACTAGCACGAGTTCGCCTTGGTGGAATGTCCTCGGCCGGCTTAATTTTTCATATGAGCGCGTCATCTTTGCCTTATAGGCTTCCAGATTTTGCTGTGCTAGAAGCCGGATTTCATCGAGGGCGTCAAGCTCTTCAAACCGAAGGTGAGCATTTTCTTCGTCTGTCAGTTCGTAGTGGACTGCCACTCGTAGAGAGGGTAATTCTATCTCAAGAGGGAGTATTGCTTCTGTCCCAAACACTAACGCGTATGGCGTTGTGTTTGTGGTTGTCTTGAACGTGGTCCGATATGCCCAAAGAGCTTCTTGCAGTCTCTCGTGCCAGTCTTTCTTATTTCAGGACACTGTTTTCTTTATGATTTTCGTCAATGTCTTGTTGAAGGCTTCAGCTAATCCATTGGCTCGCGGATTATAAACTGAGGAGTATCTCCAGTCTATATTGTGCTGCTGTGCGAAGCGGCTAATTTTATGACTTCGGTAGGCTGGCCCATTATCAGAGATGATCCTTCTCGGGGTTCCGAACCGGTATATGACATGCGTTTTGAAGAAATGAAGAATATTCTCCGTCTTCACTTCCCTTAACGGTACCGCCTCTGCCCATTTAGAGAAGTAATCAGTCGTTGCCAAGATGAAACGATGTCCCTTGGACGATGCTGGTTCGATAGGACCGACTATGTCAGTTCCCCACATTTCGAATGGCCAGCTGGCCACCGTTGGATGTAATGGATTTGGGTGCTGATGGATGAAGTCCCCATGAATTTGGCATGAGTGACATTGCCTCGCATATTCGAGACAATCTTGAATCATCGTGGGCCAGTAGTAGCCCATTCGTTTTATCTTCAACTTCATCTTAGGGCCTGCTTGGTGGAACCGCAGAGTCCGTCGTGAACCTCTTGGACGACCCTTCTCGCTTCGTCGGGCCCTAGGCATCTCAGCCACAGAGAATGGAACGTCCTTTTGTATAGAGTATCGTTGACAAAGGCGAAAGACAGAGCTCGTTTTACGAGCTGATGTCTTATGGATGCTTCTTCAGGCATTTGGTGGAACTTGAAGTAATCTATGAAGACTTCTCTCCAGTCTTCGGTCTTCTCGTGGTCTTTTATTTGTAGGGTCGCCTGCTCGTTCGCTCCTTTTTCTTCAGACGATTGCGGAGATACTTCTGCTGGGGCAAGCACTCGACGGCTTTGTACCACGATTCTAACGTCGTCGAGGTTCTCGTCAGCCAGTTCTTTAGCAAGTTTGGCTAGTGCGTCCGCTTTGCTGTTTTCCGCGCGAGGTATGCTCTCCAAAGTATAGGAGGGAATTCGGGTCAACAGTTGTTGTACCTTTTCACCGTATTTCACTAACTCCGGTTTGCACGTTTGGTAGTCGCCGTTCACTTGACTGACGACCAGTTGGGAATCCCCATATATGAGGAGGTCTTCAATTCCCATGTCAATGGCGATCTCGAGGCCTGCTATCAAAGCTTCGTATTCGGCTTCATTATTTGTTCTCGGCTCCGTCAGGGAGAATGCGTAGCGCATTATTTCTCCTTGTGGAGTCACGAAGATGAGTCCTACCCCCGATTTGATCATTGGCGTACTTTGTTTGTGCTTTTTCATGGAAGATGCTCCATCGAAATAAAGCTCCCAACGAGTATCACCACCGTCGATTGCGTCAAACGCATGTTTGTCTGGCAAATCGCAATTCAGAGGGGAATCGGCAGGTATCGGGTGTTCAGCGAGGAAGTCGGCGATGGCCTGGCCTTTCACTGCTTTGAGGGGTTGATACGTGATCGAAAACTCCATCAAGAGTAGGGCCCATTTAGCGAGTCGTCCCGTCAATATGGCCTTTGACATTAAGTATTTAAGGGGGTCCACCTTTGAAATGAGACGGACTTCATGCGCCAATGCGTAATGTCTAAGCTTTGTTATTGCGAAGATCAACGCCAGGCAGTGTTTTTCAATAGGAGAGTAGTTGCTTTCTGCCCCCAGCAGAACTCGACTTAAGTAATAGAGTGCTCTTTCTTTCCCTCGATCGTTCTCTTGCACCCATAATGCGCCTAAGGAACCTTCGAGGGCGGTTGTATAAAGAATGAGAGGCTTCCCCTTAATCGGAGCAGCCAACACCGGCGGGTTCTGTAGATATTGCTTGATCTCATCCAGTGCGCCTTGGCATTTTTTATCCCAAACGAATGGGGTTCCCTTCTTCATCAGGTGACTATAAGGACGGCACTTTCCTGAAAGGTTGGCTATGAATCGTCGTATGTATGCGAGTTTCCCTTGGAGAGACCGCAGCTATTTGAGAGTCCTCGGCGGATGCATTTCCATGATCGCTTTAATCTTTGACGGATCTATTTCAATACCTCGGTGTCGAACAATGAATCCCAGGAATTTGCCCGAGGAAACCCCGAACGCACATTTAAGAGGATTCATCTTCAAGTTGTACTGCCGAAGGCGTTGAAATACAGTCTTCAGATGCTCGAGATGTTCCTCGTATGATTTGCTTTTAATCACGAGATCGTCGATATAGCATTCGACGATTTCGTGTATAAGGTCGTCGAAGATCTTTGTCATGGCCCTCTGATAAGTAGCACCGGCGTTCTTCAAACCGAAGGGCATTACTTTATAACAAAATATCCCAAGAGGGGTCTTGAAAGCTGTGTGTTTCTGATCTTCAGGATGCATTTTTATTTGATTATACCCCGATGAGCCGTCCATGAAGGAGAAAACCTCATGAGTGGATGTATTGTCTATCATTAGTTCAGTGACTGGCACTGGGAAATCATCCTTCGGGCAAGCTTTATTAAGATCCCGGAAGTCTACACATATGCGCACTGTCCCATTTTTCTTCATCACTGGGACGATGTTAGCGATCCATTCAGGGTATTGAACTTCATGGATAAAGCCAGAGTCTATCAGCTTTTTGACTTCGGCGTTGACACTCATCTCAAGCTCGAGTCGCATTCTTCTCGGCGCTTGTTTGACTGGCTTGATGTTCGGGGATATTGCTAGTCTATGTACAGCAACTTCTGGATCTAGTCCCGGCATCTCGGAATAGTTCCACGCGAAGCAATCTTTGTGCTGTAGAAGCACATCCTTTAACGCAGCCACCCTTTCTTCGGATAATAGTTCGCTGATGAATGTCGGTCGCGGGTCATTTGCCGTCCCCAACTCAATTTTCTTGAGATTATCTGCAGTGGTATGGATTCCATCCTCCAATTCTTTCGGAGCTGGGGGAAATTCTGAGATTACCTCATCGCTGCCGCTTTCAAAGCACCAAGGGAGGTTGTTCATGTCCTCGGACCCTTCTTTTAATATTGTTATCACATGGCAGGTGCGAATTTTCTGCCAATCCCAATGCGGAGTTGGTTTTATCCTTGTGTTTTCGGTTTCGTGCTTTTGCGGCGGCGCTACCCTCCAACTGTCAGACAACGCGAATTTGCCAAGCTGATATTGGTCCTCAACCCAATTCTTAAAGGTGAAGCAATCTTCAAGCGGATGTCCTACTACTCGGTGGTAAAAGCAATAATTTGGGTAGGAGACTTCGCCCGCTTGCTCAGGGTGTTTAGACTCTGGAAGAGTAAGCATTTGATGTTTTAGAGCAAGATCAAGTATTTTCCTTGTTTTATTCTGAGGAAATGAGTATGCTCGACCCATTTTCTTCATGAGGGCTAGGTCAATAACGCTCGACTCTCGGATGCGTGGCTTCTTAGCTCTGCTTTGTAGTTGTCGAGCACCTTTTCGGCCATCCGACCTGTTTTTGCTTTCGCGTCGAACCCTTTTTGTAGCATGCTGACGTGGGGCAGCATCTTCGTTCTTTACTGCCTGTTGAAGGAGACGCTGTGTCTTGGCTTTCTCATAGATTTCCATTTCACGATCATGATCATCTCGGGCTTTTTGACTCGCATCCTTTATAAGTTTGCTCACCGGGTCTTTAGACGATGGACTGGGCGGTTTTGTGTCAGGAACTTTTGCTGATTCGGGATTAGCGTCCTCCCATTGAGCGTCCGCCTCTTCATCGAAGTCATACATGGCATAACAGCTGTTTAGTAGCTCCCGTTTCTTTGACCGGATATACCCAAGCCCTTTTGTTTCCGTTCTCCCGTTAGGCAGTTTGCATTGAGTCCCGGGAACGTTCCAGATCTTGTCATAGAATTTGGCTTTTCTAACGGTCTGTGTGAAGGACATCCCCTGGCGTTTCAGTAGTTTCTTCAAACCTTCGGTATAATATCTGGGAAGATGGATAGGTTGAAGCCTGTCAAGCGTGGGATCCGCACCATGCCAAACTTCTTTTTTCACCTTGTTTTCTTCAGAGCGGTAGAATAGGATTGCCTTCTCGCCTTTTCGTCTGGGAGGGATATAGAATATCTGCAATTCTTCTACGCTGTTGGTGTCGAGTGCATCCAGTTCTTTGTAATGTTCAAGCGGCACCATGGTTATCTGTAGACTTCGCTCTTCATCAGCGAAGACTCGTATTGAAGGCCGAGCAGGGAATACAGCATGAACTTCATCCTCTGAATCACTACCGAAGATCAATGAAGGAACGGATGGTCCTGGCCTGGTGGATTGGGATGGACCTGAATAAATTATATCCTCCTCCTCCTCGGTGTCACTGCCGAAGACAGGGATGGTTGCGTTAATTTTGTTCTCCGGTTTGTGACACCTTTCCGTGTCTTCGAAACTCGGTAAGAAGTATTTGGCATCTTCATACTTGCGAACTTCGTTTACGGAAAACGGATTCAACTGTCCTGCCACTGTGTACTCGAGGCCATCCCTAGAATACTTCATGCACTGATGCTGTGTAGAAGGGATGATATTGTACTCGTGTAGCCATGGTCGGCCGAGCAGAGCATTGTAGCACGTCTTGGCGTCTATAACATGGAATTTGATGTCTGTGACGAGCAACCCGAAGCGTAGCGTCAATATCACAGATCCAAGAGTCTTTGAGGATTGAGAGTCAAAACCGGAGATGGTGATTTTGTCCCGGGCGAGGTGTTGGACACTCATGCAAATCTCCTTTAACACTCGCACATTGAGTAAATTGACAGACGATCCGTTATCGACCAAGATTTTCCCTATCTTTATGTCATGGCAGTATCCTGAGACATAAAGGGGGCGATTGTGTTCACACGTCCCGAGGAGAAGGTCTTCATCACCAAAAGTAACGTCGGCTGTGTGCACCTCCTCCAATTCATCCTTCATCTTTTGTTCGGCTAGGAAGGCTTGGAACTGGTCCGGATCTTGTAGGGCCTTAATCAAAGAATCCCTCGCCTCTTTTGATAGCAATAGGGCATCGAGAATGCTGAGTTGTGAGGGTAGCTTCCTCAGATGCGCCAAGACATTGTAATCTACTTTATTCCTCTTTGTGGGATTCTTGGCGGTTAACTCTTCCGCGACTCGGTCATCCAAGGAGATATCTTCAGAGACCTTCTCTTTCCCTTTGTCTTTTCTGTTCAAGGGTCCGAAGTTCTTTTCGGGTAATGTTCGATTGCGCAGCTGTATATTCTCGCAGGCCTTCGGTTCTTCTTCTTTTCCTGAAGTGGATTCCTGGAAGAGGGGGCCAAGTTCTAGTTCCTCATCAGAGTCGCTCCCAAATGTAGGCACTTGTGGCCCGGCAGCGTTAACCATATAACAATTGTTGGCAGTTCTTTCAAGCTCTTTGGTCGTGTTTCTTTGCTCCCGACGAATTTTACGCTTTTCCCGTTTAAAGCGTTGTCGATTGGCGACGTATCCTTGCCACCATTTATCGAAAGCTTTGCAATCTTGGGTGGAATGCGAGACCTTCTGATGATATAAGCAATAAGAGGGGTGCATTTCCACCACGCCAGAAACTTTTTCTTCAGAGGGTGGTAGATTCATGCCCATCGATATGGCCTTAGCAAACTTCTTTTTTATCTTGAATTGGCTTTTGTCAGCGGTGGAGGCGTTTTGCTCCAGCGGGATCATTTCAGCTTCTTCCTCAAGTCGCTGGCGCTTGGCCCTTTCAAATATAGCCGTCTCGCGTTCTCGATCAGCTTTGCTTTTCAACCGAGCTTCATTAAGAAACGCGCTAATCATTTCAACTGATAACCCTGGGGCTCCTGATTCGGCATTTGCCTCCAGCGTTTCAGCGTCAGAGGCCTCTTCATCATTCGTGACCGAATGAGAGATCATACGACAGCTCGCCACATACTCCTCGGATTCGTCCGATGAACTCTCTCCCTCATTTTCCTTTTGAAAGACGTGATCAAGGAAATCTTGGAGCGTAATGGGAGTTCACGCCTTTTGGTTATATTCATCCAGCGCGTCGATTCGCTTTTGTAAGTCCGTGCGCTTGTCGCCAGGCCTCACGAGTTTCTTAGATTTCTTCTTCTTCTTTTTCGAAGATTTTGACGGCTGACTATGAGCGCTTGAACTACCACCATCGGTCTTCGGAGTCGGTCGTGGCTTCAACATCCCCTCGATAACCTGCGGTTCCAAGGGGTTCTTCCACTTGATCGCTGGACAGGTCTGAAGATCATTTAGCATTCTCATTGTTTTGGCTGATAATACAACCTCCCAGGGAGTTTCTTCAATAACGGAGCATGTTGCCCCCGGCGTATTCGTCCCCTTAGAGGTATGGGGCTGCGGAGGATTCACCTTCCATTTGTCAGATAGCGCAAATTTGCCCTGACGGTACTGGTTCTCAAGCCAATTCTTGAAAACGTAGCAATCCTCAATCGGATGGCCTAGCACTCGATGATAAGGGCAGTAATTAGGCTTGTTGACGTCACTCGGTTACGACGGACGTTTTGGGTCTGGCAGATTTATGAGCCTGTTGCGCAATGCCAGCTTGAATAGCCTTCTTGTTTTATCACGGGGGAAGGAGTAAGCACGTCCCATCCTGTCCTCAAGGGGTACGTATGGGCGTGTATTGTTTGGACGAGCGACCGGCTTCGAGTCGCTCGGTTGTTGTTGGGCATTAGCGACAATGATCGCTTTTCCCTTTCCTTTATCGTTTCGGGAGTCTGGTTTCGGGAGAGGGGGTTTATGGCCCATCTGGTCCATCTGCGCTAATTTGTCGATCAAAGCCTGGAAGGAAGTCGGCTTGAAGAACATCATGAACTGTGAGATGGTTGCTTGTGGATCAAGGGTTCCAACAAACATTCCCACCGCTGGGGCTTCTTCTATGCGCTGTTCGCACTTCGACCATAGATTACGCCACCGTATAGCGTACTGAACCCATGTCTCGCCGGGTTTTACCCTGGCATTGATCAGTGCCGTCATCGGGGTACGCTCACTGGCACTTGCAAAGCGTTGGGTGAAGAGTAGCTCCATCTCCGCAAAGGTTTTTATAGAATCGTTGGGAAGCTCAGAATACCATTCAAACGCCGTATCTGATAAGCTTCCAACAAACTGGCGAAGCAAAAGTTTGTCGTCGCCGCCGGTATTACCACAAAGAGCCCTGAATTGGGCCACATGTTGATGGGGGTTGCCGGTCCCTTTGTAGACATGAAACTTGGGGATTGTGTAGCCCGGCGGGTACCTGATTTGGTCATACCAGCCTGGATATGGTCGCCCCGTTTTCACGACGTGTCCGGCTGCTTCTGCCGCATGATGAACCCTTATTTGCTGGGCTATGTATTCGTCCAGATCAGTCTTAGAGATTGTATCCTCTTTAGCTGTTGATAAGAACGGGCTGAGGGTTTGATGACTCTCCCCTATCATCCTCAAGGACGATCGGGGGTTCTTCAGTTGGGGGGTCTGGTTGTATCATCATCCCTATCACGTCCTGGAAGAGGAGGCCCATACGCTGTATATTGGCTGCTTGTTCAGCAGCCTCTTTGTCTCTCTTTTCCAGTACTCGGCAGAGGAACTCGGCGTCGGTCTCTTCCTCTTGGCGTTCGTCTAAGGACGTCCCAGGATTCTCCTTTGGCTCCGTGAGTGCAGCCATTGTAGTCATCATCTCCTGGAGCTTTTGTTGTTGCTCCTGAGCCTTGGTTACTGACCGGGTAAGTGTTCGGTGACCCGTAGAAGTACGACTTTCTTCCTTTCCAGAAGCCATATAGACCGTATGAACTGTTATGCCCCCTGACTTGGGGCGTTTAGGTTCACCGCTTTTAAACTTTGTCAGTGTCACAGGAGCTTTCTCTGGCCTTTTTCTTTTGTGGACCATTGAGGTTGAAGGAGTCGTTGAAGTGGGCATCCTAACATTTGTTGCCCCCTGCTGTTTAATGGGGCGGTTCTTGTTCTTTTCCACCTTTGCCTTTTTCTGGTGACAAAAGTGGTCTGGGTCAATCACGGAGTCTTGAACCCTCCGCCAAACTTTATAAATTTTTGACGACGGCCGTTGAGGGGGCTGTTCCTGCTTCGTCTCCGGAACTTTTTCCATGGGCGGAGGAGACCTTTTCAATGTAGCAACCGGAGAGTTCTTTCTCACCTTCCTCAGCAATTCAAAGCTGTTCCCAGTTGGAACAGCAGCGTTGACCTCCGCCATTGGAGCAGGTGGGGTTAGTCCTGAGGGAGAGTTGCCCCCTGTCTTTCTCACTCGTCGCCAATGGCGACGTCGCGCACGACGAGCCGTTGGGACTGGCTCGGCAATCGAGACGGTTTCTTGTTGCCCCCTGTTTGAGCGTGGGGTAACTGCCGGTGTCAGCCTATCGAAGACTGATGCCTTTTGACCGACTGGGGGAGGAGTTGGAACTGTCAATCTTGTGAAGACCGACTCTCTGATGGGAGGAGCCGCTTTAACGACTTCCAAAGCAGCGGCCGTTGCCCTCTTCGGGACGATCACTTTATAGTTCTGACCTAGCCTGCTGAAAACGGAGGCTGTCGGATTAGTAGCGGGCGACCCGTTGACCGGGGTCGTGGTAGTAGTGAGCCGGTCGAACACCGACTTCTTGTTCGCTTCCGGTGCGGATATCGGCATAGAGAAGCTTGTAGGTGGGACCATGGTCCCGAAAAACAGGCCGGTGGTGGCCTGGGTCACCTGTTCAACCGGTAAAGCAAGGAAGGAGGCCGCTTGGGGCCCATATGCTACACCTCCAGGTGAAGTGGAGGGTCCGTTGCAGTGGTGCTTCGCGCATTTGTTGCAGTTAGAATCCATGGATGCTTGAGTTCTGCACCAGACAAAAGACCAAATCTCAGCAACTTGAAATCCGTAGGCAACCATTTAACAAACCGCGATTGGTTCGCGAAGACGACACACGAAGTGTGGAGTGGAAAGAGGAAAAGGTCCCACCGGGCGTGCCAGAATCTGTTCCCCTCCGAACGGCGGCCTGGACTTCGCGTCCGTGGCTGAGGTTCGGGGCAGATGCTATTTGGTGTTATCCGTTTATCTCTCCGAAGATGCCAAGTTGATTTATGGCACCGTGTATCGGAGGTTTAGACGGATGCGGCCGATGTAGCAGACTTCGTCAGATTCCCCTTCAGGATGAGGGGTTTTTGATTGTGGGGACGCTCTTTCCTGCAGGCGCAAGCCCCTGCAGTTAATTACGCTACCGCATCGCAGTAACAACTTTCTCCTTCTCCAGAATTTCACTTCGTGTCGTGTGTGTTTGTTTTGTTTGTGGTTGCCCGTGGATTGTATACGGAGACTGAGTAATGCCGTCGCCCGTAGGACGTGGATTAGTCCAAATCCGCAGTTACTTAGATTTGGGTTGGGTGTTTTTAGTTTAAGGATGCATTAGTCGCGTTGCGGCTAAGATCAACTTGAACGTTCGTCAAGGATACGTTAGTCCTGTTTTGGACTAAGGTCGACTTGACGTAGTGATTGATTTAATTATCTGGCCTTCGGGACTCGTCACCTCTCTGACGTCGTTGAGGGATTACAACGACAGGCGTCAGAGGAGTTCAGAAATGTACCCTTGAACCAAATTTGATTTGGAGTTTTATTGTTTATTTAAATATCTAAGGACACATTAACCGTATTTGAGGCTAAGATCAACTTAGACGGGACCGTTTAGATCCGGCAAAAGAGCATTCGGACTCTATTACGCCAGTTTAAGGACGTGGTGGTCCATTATTAGTTTAGGGACGTTTCGGTCCGTCGCCAGTTTAAGGACGTAGTAGTCCATCATTAGTTTAAAGACGTTTCGGTCCATCGCCAGTTTAAGGACGTAGTGGTCCATCATTAGTTTAGGGACGTCTCGGTCTAATATTAGTTTAGGGACGTCTCGGTCCATCATTAGTTTAAGGACGTCTCGGTCCGATATTAGTTTAAGGACGTTTCGGTCCAATATTAGTTTAAGGACGTTTCAGTCCAATGTTAGTTTAAGGACGTTTCGGTCCACGAGTTTAAGGACCCCGCAGTCCGTATTGATGTATGGTCGTTGGGACCCGTCACCTCTTTGACGTCGTTGAGGAATTACAACGATAGATGTCAAAGGAGTTCGGAGATGTACCCTCGAACCGGATGTAAATTGATTTAGGAGAGTCATTTTGCTCAGTCAATTTAATTTAAGGACTTACGGCCAAAATTGGGCTAAGTCTAGTTGAAAATGTTCAACACCATCATTTATTATTTTTTTTATTAGACCTGTGCTAGGGCTTTGCCCATACTTAAATAATGCATTGTATTACTTCAGGCCATTTATGCCCATTTTGATTGGGATCTGCCCTTTTTTATTATGATGCAGATCATTTATTTTGGTCCGTTGGACCTTTCAATTGGGCTCTGCCCTTCCAAATAATGCACAGCATTTTATCTATTAGGCTTGTTAAGCCTTTTAATTGGGCTTGGCCCTTCAGGAAGTGAAATGCATTGCATTTGTTAGGCGCTTTGCGCCAATCACTGAGCGCAAGCTCATATGGTGATGACACGTGTCATGCTTTGGGGAGCGCAAGCGCAACAGTATAGCGAGCTGCGCTGTTGCGCTGGAGACACGTGGCGTGCTCTCAGCGAGTTGCGCCAATTCCAGAGAACAAAGCTCTATCTTAATGGCACTTAGCGCAAGTGATTTTATAGCCGACACGTGGCGCTCTCTCAAGAGCGCAACGGCGCAGTTTGGAAGTGCAAAGCACTAAGAATCTTTTAGATTCAAGAAGGGAAGTGCAGAGCACTGTTTAATTTCTTGATCTGAATTAGATCAAAGAAAAATAAATTTTTCTTTATTTGAAGAAACAGAGGTTCATAAAAGTGCAAAGCACTGTCTAATTTCTTGATCTGAAATAGATCAAAGAAAAATAAATTTTTCTTTATTTGAAGAAACAGAGGTTCATAAAAGTGCAAAGCACTGTTTTTTTTTATTTGAAAATCATTGATCTTGTTTTTAGACCAATGATCTATTAGAAGGAATTTCTTCTAATCCATGAAGGTTCTTTACCTTTTTTCTTGAAATCTTCTCGGAGTTCTCTCTGTTTAAAGTTCTTGAATTCTCAAGAAAAATCTCGATGCCTTTGAATTGAGGCTTAGGGTCCTTTTTATAGTGCTCACAAATTAGTTAAATTTGTTAAAGAGATCATCCTCTGAGTGATTTGGGGAATTTTCCCCACCGTTGGATCTTTGATCCAAGGGCTTCTGCTTTGCAGAAGAAAATCTTCTTGTTTTAACAAGAACAGAAAAGATTTCTTAAAAATCTTAATTTAGTTTGGCGCAGATGCCCCAGCGCGTGACACGTGTCACGCAGCACAGAGCGCAGCGCAACTGCGCTAGTGCATCTGCGCTGATACGTGTCGCGCAGCACAGAGCGTAGCGCAACTGCGCTAGCGCATCCGCGCTGACATGTGTCGTGCAGCGCAGAGCGCAGCGCAACTGAAGCGTTGCTTCAGTCAAATAGAGCTATGCTCTGATTAGGCGCGTCTTCTTGGGCGCAGCGCTGATACATCTGCGCCTGACACGTGGCGCGTTGCGCTCAGCGCAGAGGATCTGAAGCGTTGCTTCATTTATTAAAGTTTAGATTTTGGAGAATCAGAAGCGCCGCTTCATCTCCTCTTTTCAAGTCAAACTTGTATTCCCGAAATTGTAATTTCCCGGGGCTTGGAAATAACTCCGCTGCGCACAAAATTTTCTGTGTTTGGATCTATATATATAACTCAAGGCCAAGCCTTTCCTTTCTTCACCTTTGGAGAACTTCTTTAATCATGGCTTGCAACCGTCCTCACGCCCGCCGACAACCGTGGGAAGTGTCGATCCGGGACATCGTTCCCCGTTTTGCTGCGCGCTTGGTGGACTCCTCTCTTTCAGATGAACAATGCGATGCCGCCATGTACGAGCTTTCGACCCGCGTGGGGTCTCCTTTGCCTCCGAATTCTATTTGGCTTCGAATGATCCTTGCCTCGGTGCTCGCCGACATTCCCCCCTTTCCGGCGGAGATGTCCTCGGCAGTACCTGATGTGGCCGAGGATAAGATCGAGAGCTTTTTCGAAGCGCTCTTGATCACCAAGGCCCTGAGGGACTTTTCCTTCCACTTGCTGAGCCAGATACGGGCTCGTCGGGCCGTCATCGCCACTTTTTCCCAGGAGTGCGGCGTCGACCGTTGGATGGCTACCCCTCGGGAAGATCGCCGCTTCGACGTGGTGGAGAAGACGGAGAGGGAGCTGGATACTCTTCTTTTTCTTTTTGTGAACCCTTGTCTCTCTGATCCCGTATTCGGTGATCTTTTTTAAATTTAATAATAAATAAATGTTTTGATTAAGTATTTTATTATCTGTTAAGTGTTCTTTTTATTTGAGCTCTTTGTTGTGCTTGTACATCATATTTTAATTTGTTGTTATCAAGTGCATGTAATTTTGCATGGCTAAATTGCCTTTGGCACTTAGCCCCTTTTTCTGCGCTAGCGCGTCTGCGCTGACACGTGTCGCGCAGCGCAACTGTGCTGCCACGTGTCGCACAGCGCAGAGCGCAGCGCGGCGCTTCCTTTAACAGAGCCTTGCTCTAATTGGGCGCGCTGCGCTAATGTATCTGCGCTGGACACGTGGCGCGTCGCGCGCAGCGCAAAGGATCTGAAGCGTTGCTTCCTTTAAACAGAGCTTTGCTCTGATTGGGTGCAGTGCGCTAATGTATCTGCGCTGGACACGTGGCGCGTCGCGCCTGAGACTTGAAGCATTGCTTCAAAAATTTAAATTTTGAATTCAAACAGAGCTTTGCTCTGATTGGGCGAAACATTCGTAACTTGTTTTCTTGTTTTTGTATTCTTTTTTATTTTTGTGACAACTAAACCAATTCTTTGTTTCTAGAACCTTAATTCAACAATACCTAATACACAATTCCCTGCGGATCGACCCGTACTTGCGGCTCGCTACAACGCTCCTTGCACTTGTGGTTTTTTTTATAAATTTTAAAATGAGATCGAGCTCGCGTGTACACTATTTCCAAAACCGATTCCATTTCCAAAACATGCATGGTTGTGCGCGCGGGTAAAGTCCAAACATCATGGCCCTATGGTAGGTAGCGCCAGTGTTCTTCAAACCGAAAGGCATCACCTTATAACAGAATATGCCTAACGGTGTCCGAAAAGTGGTATGCTTCTGGTCTTCAGGATGCATTTTTATTTGATTGTATCCTGAAGATCCATCCATGAAGGAGAAGACCTCATGGGTAGACGTGTTATCGATCATCAGCTCGGTAATGGGGACTGGAAATTCGTCCTTCGGGCAAGCTTTGTTGAGGTCCCGGAAGTCGACACAGATGCGAACCGTCCCATTTTTCTTTATCACTGGAATGATGTTAGCGATCCAGTTTGGATACTGAACTTCCTGGATGAAGCCCGAGTCAATTAGTTTCTTGACTTCTGCGTTGATACTCATCTCAAGTTCGATTCGCATCCTTCTTAGCGCCTGTTTGACTGGTTTTATGTCTGGCGATATGGCCAGTTTATGTACCACTACTTTTGGATCTAAACCCGGCATCTCGGAGTAGTTCCATGTGAAGCAGTATTTATATTGCATAAGCACGTCTTTTAACGCGGCTACCTATTTTTCAGATAGTAGCCCACTGACAAACGTCGGCCTCTGATCGTTTTCTGTCCCTAAGTCAATTTTTCTTAGGTTGTCCGCCGTGGTGTGTATCCCATCTTCCAGCTCTTTCGGTGCTGGTGGAAACTCTGAGATCACCCCGTCTTCGTCTTCATTTGCAAAGCATCTGAAGAGGTCGTTCATACTCTCGTGCCCTCCCTCTTTTGAGAGTGTTATCATATGGCTGGTACGAGTACGCTTCACCTTTTGTTGTCGAGCTGGTCCTACCGTAACAGTGTAGGTCCTTTTTGGCTCATGCTTTTATGGCGGGGCTACCTTCTAGCCGTCGGATAACATAAACCTGCCTTGTCGATACTGGTCTTCTACCCAGTCTTTAAAGGTGAAGCATTCTTCAAGAGGGTGACCTATTATTTGGTGATAGGAACAATAATCCAGGTTATGGACCTCGTTTATTTTTTTGGGGTGCCGAGATTCCCGAAGCGTCATCATTTGATGCTTCATGACAAGGTTAAATATTTTTCTTGTCTTGCCTTTAGGGAAAAAGTAATCCCGACCCATCTTCTTTACACAGGATGTGTAGGGTTCCTAGGCACACTCATGAAGTTCCACAAGGCATCTACCATGACAAATTCAAAAATTGGATGTGCCGAAGAACCCTAATCTAGATCGTTTACTAGAGGTAAGGCGAAAGCAAGCAAGTAAACTACAAGTGAAAGGGATTACAACCTTTGTTGATCCGGTCGTTCACTTCAATAGCTCCGTGATGACGTTCCTTCGCTGCGATCATCGGGATCCCGGACTCTAGCGATGGTTTCGTCGAAGAAATGAGTAGGCTAGGTCGTTGACTTCGAGGCCGAAAATGATCTACGTCGAGGAGACTCAAACTCAAGCTCCATCTTCACTTGGTCATGAACCTTGTGAAGAGAACACACTCTACTACATGGCAAGTGGTAGAGGATGAAGAAATAGGAAGTGGGTTCACATTGGATTTGGATTTCTCACTATTTTTCTTCACTTGAAATTTTCTAGAAAGGTTTTTCTTCTTCTTGAAGAAGAAGAAGAAGAAGGAAAAGAAAATGAATTATTGAAAAAGAATAAATCAAGTGAAGTCTATCATATTGCAACCATGGGTGAGTTAACTTTTGTAGAGAGTAAACTAGAGTTTATGTTGATGGTTAGGTCAAAGAACAAAACAAAATGGTTAGACTTTTTCAAAGATGCTTGAAAACATCATGAAGCTTCTAGCAAAAAAACAAAGAAAACCACCATTTTGTTTTTGCCAAAATAAATAAAATAAATAAAACCCTAACCATTAACCTAAACATGGTGTAAGTCATACACACACCCAAGTTTGCATGTATCATCAATCATGATACAATCTAGTGCACAAAAATATATCATATATACAACTTGTGCAGATCAAGTGAGAAAATCAATCTTAAGTGAACAAATACTAGTTAATGTAAAGTAATATATCAAATATATAATTATACATTAAATCATTAAATCAACACTTGATTTAACGATCCGGTCATATCGCACATAACCGACTAATATCTAGTGTATCAACGTATCGAATCAACACCTGATTCGGCAACCCGGCTATATCTCATATAACCGTCCGATGATACAAATCGCGAGAATAGAATTCAGTATCACATACTGGTATTATTCTCGGTCCCGTACATATCTCATATGCGCTCCTATTTCGTTTCGCTTGAGCCAGGAAATCTCTGTGTAGGACTCTAAAGACTCGTCAATACGCCGGCAGTAGGCGGTGATCATATCAATCACCCACAAGCCACAAGCGGTCTGCTAAACGTAACGGCCACCCGGGTATTGAGCGATCAAAAGATCAACGAACAAGCCTGCTCAAACTCCTGCGAATCCAACTAGTAACACTTACCGCACAGTCCGGTCTGTTCGTCTGATATGTCGCATATCTCGCCTAGGGGTGGTAAACGTCAGACCCCAGTAGCTTGATAAGTCATGCCGATGTAAGGTCCATAACAAGCGTGAAACTACTGATAACTCTTACCAGTAAATCACTGCAACCCTGGCCAGGGATTTCCAGTTATGGCCAGTCGAGCATAGCGCAACATCAACCCCCACACCGGGAGAGACGAATCCCCTCCTATCGCTCATTGCCTCCATGTGAATCGGGACTGTACCCAAAAACCACCTGTTTGCACGAATCAGTAGAACCGTGGTAGGGTGGAAATCAAAGCACAGTTGGAGACACACAAGACTCTATGACGATCTCGGGTCAACAGACTAAGCTGTACCAGTGTCACCAGAGACTGCCATCTGACGTGAGGTATAATACCATCTGGGAGTTCTCGGTGAGTCCGTTCAGTTTACCCAGTCACCACTGAGCACCCGCATACCATCTCTGATGTCAAACACCAATGGATATGGGATCATCCATCACCCATCACATGGGTCGAGAAGATATACGCTAGTCTACTCTGGAATATCGATGCCCCGTCTCGATATTCCCATGACTAGGAACATTGAAGGATGTACTCATAGACTACCCAGGCCCCACTAGTATGATCTGCATCATAGTCCTGCAAGTCGAGTACACATCCTAAGGGCTTTATCAACATGTAACAGAGAGACAAAAAGTATACATGTTAAGATAAAGAGCAACCAGATAGCGTACTATCATGTCGAGCAAGAAAGTCCTACCTATATATGTCCCAGCATCCACTACAATATACATCCTATGTACAGTAATGGCCTCTAGGGCATACATATAACTAACAATCTTCCACTTGCACTAGGGTCATCTGTAGCAGTGGTTGTAGTATCTCATACTCAACCATCCCATATAAGTCTCTCTCTGGGAAAAGGCCTTTGTGAGTGGATCCGCCGTGTTGTCCTCTGAGTCTACTCTCCTAACCTCGATCACCCTGAAGATCAACTATCTCCATGATCAGGTGATGCTGCCTCAGAATATATCTGGGTCACTGATGGGACCAGGGTTCCTGGGCCAAAGCCACACTTCCATTGTCACACAATGGTAGGAACCTAGTTCATCTCATGAACTAATATACACCCAAACTGCCTCTTTGGTAGTATCTTTGATAGCGATGTCACCAGCCTTTATCGTCTAGTTTGCCACGGTATCTAGCTTGGAACTCTTCCAACATACCGTCCCTTTACTGAGGGTAAAGACAATGCCTGCGACTGACATTCAGTCGTTCTTATCACCCTGGAACTTTTCCAGTGATTCTTCCCAGGATCGATTGATACCATCTCACTACAACTAGTGAGAATCCTAATATCCATTTAGATCTATCTCATAGATCCAAAACCCAGGATTTAGGAGGTATCACTTTGATCCTATATGGAGAATCCTTGTGATAAGAGGAGATTGACCGCGCGTAGCGTAGGAAACTCTTTTCCCATCAAGAGTATGTTATTCACGTACAATACGAGGATCACCACCATACTCTCTACTACCTTTTTGTATATACAAGGTTCATCTACCATTTTGATGAAGTCAACTTCTTTGATTACCACATCAAAACAGATGTTCCAACTCCGCGATGCCTGCTTTATTCTGTAAAGCAACTTGCACACGTTTCCGCTGCTCCCACTGTTTACGAAGCCCTCTAGCTGTGTACTTATAGACGTTCTCTTCTAAATCAATATTTAGAAAAGAAGTCATGACACCCAACCACCAGATATCGTAGTCATGGTATGTAGCAATAGCAAGTAGGATCTGGATGGACTTAAGCATAGCCACTGGAAAATGTTTCATCATTATCCACACCTGGTCGATGACGAAAACCTTTAACAAGTCTAGCTTCGAAAGTCTCAACTTCTCCATCTACACTAAGTAATCTTTTCAAGATATACTTTCTCCTGATGGGAATTTAACCCTTCAGATATAGCAAACAAAGTCCATACTTTGTTGGTGTACATGGATTCCATCTCAGATTGCTAAGCATCCAGCCATTCTTACAGAGTCGCTACTCTCGATGGCCTTCTCGAAACTAGTTGGGTCATCATCTCATGATGCAATCCTCGCTCCCACTGTCATCGAGAAACCAAAGTATCTCTCAGGCAAGTCAGAAACCCTACCAGATCGGTGGAGAGGCTGAGGTTTGTCGGGGACCATTGAATCCTTTGGTTCTATTAAATCATCAGCTGTAGTTTGTATAGCTGGAACTCCTTCCAGTTCTACAGAACTGACCTTGCCTCGATCTTGTCCGGATTTTTCTTTTGACATAGGCCGGACAACCCCAAATCTTAACTTGCTTAAGAGATGGGTTCTTCCCACGTCATATCTCATATGGAGTGGTAGGCAGTGATTTGATTTGAACCCAATTCAATAGGTATGCAGCTTCTCAAGTGCACAACCCCCAAAAGAAAATAGGTAACTCAATAGTACTCATCATAGAGCGCACCATATCTCATAGGGTGCAATTGCTCCGCCCCGATACACAGTTGTGCTGTGGTGTATACGGAGGAGTAATGCTGAGAGAGAATCTCATTCTCCTTTAGAATAGTCCAAGAATTCCATGCACAAGTATTTGTTAGTGTATATGCCCTAGAGGCCATTACTGTATCATACTAGTTTGTATATTACTTAATGGAAGCTTGGGATATTCACCTTGTATAAACAATCTTGCTCAATATAGTAGTATGCTACTTGGTTTGTTTCTACTTCAATGTGTACTTGTGTTTATTTCAGCATATCACTTATACGCATTAGTGGAGCCCTTAGGATCTTTGCTTGATTACCAGCGTTGTGATGGCAGTCACACTAGTGGGGGCTGGGTAATCTATAGGCACATCCTTATACAGGTCCCTAGTCGTAGGACTATCGAGACAGGGCATCGATACTCCGGAGTAGACTAGCGTATGCGCTTCTCATCCCAGTGTGGGAGATGGTCTGTCCCACAGCCATCAGTACGTCGTACTGGAGATAGTATACGGGTGCTCGTTGGGTTACGAGTACACTGGACAGGACTCGTCGGGAACTGACAGGTTGGTATTATACCTATCGTCAGTTATCAGTTCCCAGGTGACATGAGTACAGCTTAGTCCGCTGACTTGACACTGGCACTTCGCCTCGAGTGTGTTCCCACTGCATTTTGATCACTACCCTACCACGGCTCAAAGGAGTCGTGCAAACAGGTGATGGTTGGGTGCAGTCCCGAAGCACTTGGAGGCAGTGACGGTTAGACAGGATTCATCTCTCCCGGTATTGGGAGTTGACATCGCGCTGTGTCTAGGAGAGCCATTACACGAGTAGTCCCTGGCCAGGGCAAACGAGATATACTGGTAGGTTCCAGTGTTATCTCAGGGTGTTTTGGGCTTCACTCCGACACGACTTGTACCGCTATTGGGGGACTGACGTTTCACCGCCCCCTAGGCCCGACATGCGATGTATCAGACGAACAGACCGGACTGTACGGAGAATGTCACATTCAGACTCAGTAGGAGTTCAGATGGGGTTTCACCTCGTCAGCCTTCTTGTCGGCATCTACCTGGGGACCGTTACGCACAGCTAGTGCCGCTTGCGGTCTGTGGTTAAACCCACTGCCAGCGTAGTGTCGAGTCTTTAGAGTCCCACACAGAGGGTATTCGCCTCTGGGCAAAACAGAGTAGAGGTCGCATGGTTTTGCGACAGGGTTCGTTCTCATCCGCGCACTTGTGCACATTTGGAGTCCGGACGGATTATACTGGCAGGCTCTGGTTTGAGCCAGATACTGGTATATATATTTGGGGTTGCTTTTATATCTCGGTATTCTTGTTCCTCGGAACGAGAATGCAGGTGTGTATGCACAGTTGCTTGAGGCGGAGGATGAGGTATTTCATTAGGGTTTCGGAACGGGTGCGTATGCACAGTTGACAGTTATCATTTTCCAAACCCTAATGGATTTATGAATTATCTATTAATAATAGTAATTAAATGAGAATTATGTTATGGTTGATTTTGTTGACTTGTTGACCATGGTTGACTTGTTGACCATGGTTGAATGTTGACCACCATCATGCTTTAAAAAGTCCTCCTTGATTCATGCTTACATTTCATTAAATGAAGCATGGTAGTGGTCATTCCAAATTGCCATCAACTATTCTCATTTTTAATTATTATTATTTAGATAATTGTTTTTCTTTTGGCATTATGGTTGCAAGAAAGAAAAAACATAGCTCATTATCTCATTTAGCTTCTCTCTCCTCTCTTCATCTTCTTCTTCCTCTAGCAAAGAGAAACCTTCTCATGTGTTGAAAATCCTTCTCTTTAAAAAGAAAAGCAAACCCTAGTCACTCTCTACTCATTCTAGGTTAAAGGTTTAGCAAGCCGGAAACCCTAGTTCACTCAAAGATCGAGGAAGAGCCCAAAGGTCGAACCTTCGAGGTGGATCCATCTTCGACGGAAGAAGGCGACGAAAAGAGAACCATCAACCTCTACAAGATTTCAAGAAGAAGGAGTTCAAGTTTAGGTATAACCTTCATCCGAGTAGCTAACTCCTTTTAGCGTATTTGCTAGTTTAGTTTAGACACGATCCCGACCTTGTTTAGTCCATGTTGCCTCTTGCGATAAAATTTGTTTTTTATACCGTTTCCGCCTCCCCGTAAGCACCGGGGGTCGCAATATGGACTTACAGTGGTATCAGAGACTAACTAAACTTAAACTAGCTTGGTAGTGAAGTGTAACGAAGTTCGGAACCGATAAAATCACAAAACCGGAAAAACAAAACCCTAAGTTTCTGTTGAATTTTTTTCTGCTCTAAATGAAAAACTTTATACTTGTAAATTCGGCTCAGGGTTTTGTGTGAACAACCATGAAAAACGTTGCCCTAATTCATTCAAACCGCCGCGCTTCCGCCGCACGAGGTAGGCATGTGCCGCGGAAGCGCCGCGGTTTGTCGTCTTCTGTGCATCATTTTTCATGCAGTGTTCTTCTGTGTTGGTTTTGGGATTTTTAAGATATATTATATGTGCCCAGATTTTCCAGAACAGAAATTCACTTTTGGGGTCCTATAATTCCGTATTTTTTTCCGAACTTCACTGCACTTTGACTATGATGGTTATATCTGTGATGTTTGCATGTATTGAACGTCGGCTAATCGCTATAAGTCGATTAGTCGGGGTTATACATGATCTGTGTTTGATATTGGATTGTGTATATGAATCTGTTGGACTGTCGCGGGTGAATAGCCGGGGTGGATGTGAGATGAGCTTTTGTTTTTCTTTCATTCATTGTAAATGTAAATTGATGTAATAATTATTATTTGTTTGGCCGCACAACCGGGTCGGGGTTGTAGCCGTCATTGTATAATTCTTTTTACTATTTTTGCTCCTAGGATAGACCCATGGAGGGGTGCACAAACTGCCGGGAACTTGGCGGGTAGTTTGCCGCACCCGTAGGGGTCTTGGGTGGGGTATTTGCTATTCACCGCGACCGTGTAATCCGCTTTTCGTTGCAGGCTCGAAAGGATTGCGGATTGCTAGTATATCCAATGTATTCATCTATGATCTATAATGTCTATTATTGCTTTCTATTTAGGCGTTGCTTATGTTTTACAGCCGCGCTAGCCCAGCCCCCGCTCTGTCGTTAGTTAAGTAACCTAACGAGTGATGACGGGACCCCGTGGCGAATGCGAATGGCATAAGCGTACGTCATATTTTGGTTGTTTTCTGCAATGGTAGGAATTAAATGATGGGACGCATTAAAAGTACTAATGCAAGAATATCACGCATTAAAAGAACTAATGCAAGATAAAAAACCAAGCTAAAGTCGTTGGAACACTTTCGAAAAACCACTCGGTTCTTTTTCAAAAACTAACTTTTAAATGCGGAGCTTGAGCCACTCCTTCTAAAAGCTATCTCGTTCCATCGATTATATCAAGTTCACTACGTTCACGGTTTTACCAAAACCATTCGTAGCCCTCCGTCGTTTCGCATGAATAGGCAATAGTATTCAAGCTGTGTATTTTGGCAAAAGTCAAGGCACAGTGATTGGTAGCTATTGGGTGTTCATGTGTAGCATAGATAGATGCGTTGGTTTGGGACAGTCGTGCTGCCATTTTGGCCAAAGTCAAGGGTATGTACGGATGGATCCAAATTAACCTGGAAAGTGACGGGTAGAACTTGACATGTGACTTATGATATTTTGGCCAAAGTCAAGGTCATAAGAGCATGGGGCAAAAATCCACATCGGGAGTTTCATAAATACTGAAACTTGCTAGATTTGCATACCATTTGGAGTGTGATGATTATGGTAGGATTCCTTCATTTTCGTCACGCGATGATATTTGGATCCCGATCCTACTGTGAGTATATGCTACTCCTCGGGAAATTTCTCACTAAACGATCAATGCTATAAACCTAGTAGGTGCCTAGAAAGGTGTTAGCGGGGCTACGCCCCCAGGGAAAAGAGGTTCTTAAATTAAGGAACTTCGCGAAAGCGTTGGAAAACCTCCCTCGAAGTACCGACACTGGCCTGGCTGAACGGTTAAGCAAGTATTGTACGGTGGGATTGATCCCGGCTAATTCTTCCTTTGTGGTTTGAGGAGGGATTCGAGAGACAGTGGGAGCCATCCTGTTTAGACAAATTAAAAACCATTCTAAACTTGCAAGAGCATCGTGCTAAGTGTTTCTTCTCTCCCCCTGCAGCGACCAAATCGAAATGACTGGACTTAAGTTACTTCTAGATAAAAACATACTGACAGGGCCAAACTACAAAGATTGGCTCAGGAATGTCAAATTGGCAATCTCTTACGACAAGCTGGGGTATCTTCTTACCACCAAAGCTCCCCCCGTCCCAGGTCCCACCTCCAGCGTCGCGGATAAGGAAATCCGTAAGACTTGGGAGATTGACAGCGCGAAGGCCAGATGCCTCGTACTTGCCTCGATGGACAACGACCATCAGAGGAGGCACGAGAATATGGATTTGGAATCCATATTTCTTCATACAAAAGAACTGTATGGAGAGCAGTCTCGTATCGCAAGATACGAAGTGTCGAAGAAGTTATTTTCGACAAAGTTGGCCGTCGGATCATCGGTAGCGGACCACGTGCTTAAGATGATTGGCTACACTGAGGAGCTCGCGGAACTTGGGACCACGTTGGACAGTGAACTCTATACGGATATAATTCTCCAGTCCCTTCCATCCACTTACGCCCAGTTCATACTGAACTTCAACTTGCAAGAAAAGGAAGTTGAACTTTCAGAACTCCTCAACCTGCTGAGGAGCGCAGAGGGCACCCTACAGAAGGGTAGGGAAACATCCACTTTGTTTGTAGGAGGATCTTCTTCTTCTAGGTCCAAGGCGAAAGCCAAGGGAAAGAAGAGGAAAGCCCCCGCCAAACCAAGAGGCGGTGTTAGTAAAGTGGGTACGAAGGGAAAGGAAAAGGCAACAAAGATTGCGGGGAAGCTTGTTGGAAAGGAAGAGTGCTTCTATTGTCATAAGAGTGGACAATGGAAGAAAGATTGCAGGGCTTGGAAAGCCAGGACACAGGAACTGAAGCAGGTTACGGCTTCAGCTTCAGGTGTGTATGTTATTGAAAACTGTCTTTCTATAAACTCTACTTCCTGGGTATTGGATACCGGATCAGGATCTCATATCTGTAATTCTTTGCAGGCGTTGAGAAACCGTAGGGTTTTGAAGGCAGGTGACATGACCCTCAGAGTTGCGAACGGAGCTAGCATGGATGCTAAAGCCGTGGGGGACTATCACCTGGGAATGTCAGATGGGCATGTTTTGGTTTTGCGTAATTGCTTTTTTGTACCCAACGCAACTTGTAATATCATTTCTGTATCTTTGGTTTCTAAAGAAGGTTATGAATTTGCGTTTGTAAGTAATGTTGTTAACATTCACCTTAATCAAGTTCTGATTGGGTCAGGTACATTGAGCAATGGTATATACGTATTAAACCAACCACAGATTTTCAATGTCCAGAATACACACAAAAGAAAGTCTCCAGATATCAATCAGACTTTCTTATGGCATTGTAGACTGGGTCACATCAATGAGAGAAGGTTGACTAAGTTACATACAGAAGGATATTTGGATCCGTTCGAATATCAATCGTATGCCACTTGTCAACCCTGTCTCAAAGGAAAGATGACAAAGACTCCGTTCACTGGACACGGAGTAAGAGCAAGCGAGCTCTTGGGACTCGTACACAGCGACGTGTGCGGTCCAATGTCTACACATGCGCGAAGCGGTTATTCTTACTTCATTACTTTTACGGATGATTTTTCAAGATACGGTTATGTCTTCTTAATGAAACATAAGTCCGAAGCTTTTGAAAAATTCCAGGAATTTAAGAATGAAGTAGAAAAACAAACCGGCAAAAGTATCAAGATTCTAAGATCGGATCGAGGTGGAGAATACTTAAGTGCCGAGTTCCTGAATTATTTAAAAGAGAATGGGATTCTCTCTCAGCTTACTCCTCCATACACTCCGCAACACAACGGTGTATCGGAGAGACGGAACTGAACCCTATTGGATATGGTACGGTCCATGATGAGTAACGCTGAGTTACTGCGATCATTCTGGGGGTATGCGCTAGAATCAGCTGCGTACCTTTTGAACCGAGTTCCTACTAAGACTGTGCCTACTACACCATATGAGATGTGGTGTGGGAAGAGACCCCATCTCAGTCACATTAAGACTTGGGGATGTCCAGTTTTTGTTAAAAAGCAGCATGCGGACAAGCTCGAGGCGCGCTCAGTACTGTGTAAGTTTGTGGGATATCCAAAGAATTCCAAGGGATATCTCTTCTACTACGAAGAGGAACAAAAAGTTCTTGTTTCTCGTCATGCCCACTTTCTAGAACATCATTTCTTAGAAAAAGAATTAAGTGGGAGCGCAGTAGAACTGGAAGAAATTCCAGAACCACAGACTATTACTGAAAGCTTAGTGGAACCAGAGGGTTCAAAAGAACAGGACATTCCTATGCCGCTCCGTAGGAGTAGTAGGCAGTCTCATCCGCCCGAGAGATACTACGGTTTTCTCATAGACGGGGATAGAGAGGATTGCATCATAGACTATGATGAGCCTACTAGCTTCCAGCAGGCCGTTCAGAGCGTTGACTCAGTAAAATGGCTGGATGCAATGCGGACCGAAATGGAGTCCATGTACACCAACAAAGTATGGACGTTGGACATTGCTCCAGACGGGGTAAAACCCGTAGGATGCAAGTGGATCTTCAAAAGGAAGATTGGTGTAGATGGACAGGTTGAGACCTATAAAGCTAGACTTGTAGCAAAGGGTTTCCGTCAAAGACCTGGCTTGGACTATGACGAAACCTTTTCTCCAGTGGCTATGCTGAAATCCATTCGGATCCTTCTTGCCATTGCTGCTTTCCACGATTATGAGATTTGGCAGATGGACGTAAAAACCGCTTTTCTAAATGGAAATTTAGAGGAGTGTGTCTATATGGATCAGCCAGAGGGTTTCATTCAGAGTGGGAGCAGCGGAAAGGTGTGCAAGTTGCTTAAGTCCATCTATGGACTAAAGCAGGCATCGCGGAGTTGGAACATCTGTTTTGATGAGACGGTCAGGGAATTTGACTTTATCAAAAATCCAGATGAACCATGCATCTATAGTAGATTTGTAGCGAGAACTGTAGTATTCCTTGTTTTATACGTGGATGACATTCTCTTAATAGGAAATGACATTCCTATGCTACAATCTGTCAAGGGTTTCTTGTCACACAGGTTCTCCATGAAAGACCTGGGTGATGCCTCATACATCCTGGGGATCCGGATCCATCGTGATAGATCCAAGAGGATATTAGGACTTTCACAGTCCAGGTACATCGACACCGTACTGAAAAGATTCAGTATGGAAGATTCCAAGCGCGGTAACTTACCGGCTTGTCACGGGATCACCCTCTCTAAAGAGATGTCTCCCAAGACTGATTTGGAGAGGGATCGCATGTCTATTATACCCTACGCTTCTGCGGTAGGCTCTATAATGTATGCGATGTTGTGTACCAGACCGGATGTAGCTTATGCACTGAGTGTAGTAAGCCGGTATCAGTCAAACCCTGGGGAGAAACATTGGATAGCAGTAAAGAACATTCTCAAGTACCTGAGAAGGACTAAGGAGATGTTCTTGGTGTATGGCGGAAAAGACCTCCAGATTGAGGCTTTTGCTGACTCCAGCTTCCAGAGTGACAAGGATGATTCCAAGTCCATGTCGGGTTTTGTCTTTACCCTCAATGGAGGGGCGGTGTGTTGGAAGAGTTCCAAACAGGAAACCGTTGCAGACTCGACTATGGAAGCGGAATACATCGCTGCATCTGATGCCGCAAAAGAAGCTGTCTGGATAAAGAAGTTCTTAAAAGAACTTCAGGTGGTTCCGTCCATTGTTGACCCAGTACCTCTGTATTGCGACAACAACGGGGCTATAGCTTTAGCAAAGGAACCCAGGTCCCATCAGAGATCCAGGCACATCTTGAGGCGGTATCACCTGATCAGGGAGATCGTGGATCGCAAGGAGATCGAGGTTCGGAGGGTTGCTTCAGAAGAGAACACTGCAGATCCATTCACCAAGGCCCTACCCCAGACTCAGTTCGAGCGGCTGATCGAGATGATAGGTCTTCGATACGCCAGTACATGGCCTTAGTGCAAGTGGGAGATTGTTAGTGTATATGCCCTAGAGGCCATTACTGTATCATACTAGTTTGTATATTACTTAATGGAAGCTTGGGATATTCACCTTGTATAAACAATCTTGCTCAATATAGTAGTATGCTACTTGGTTTGTTTCTACTTCAATGTGTACTTGTGTTTATTTCAGCATATCACTTATACGCATTAGTGGAGCCCTTAGGATCTTTGCTTGATTACCAGCGTTGTGATGGCAGTCACACTAGTGGGGGCTGGGTAATCTATAGGCACATCCTTATACAGGTCCCTAGTCGTAGGACTATCGAGACAGGGCATCGATACTCCGGAGTAGACTAGCGTATGCGCTTCTCATCCCAGTGTGGGAGATGGTCTGTCCCACAGCCATCAGTACGTCGTACTGGAGATAGTATACGGGTGCTCATTGGGTTACGAGTACACTGGACAGGACTCGTCGGGAACTGACAGGTTGGTATTATACCTATCGTCAGTTATCAGTTCCCAGGTGACATGAGTACAGCTTAGTCCGCTGACTTGACACTGGCACTTCGCCTCGAGTGTGTTCCCACTGCATTTTGATCACTACCCTACCACGGCTCAAAGGAGTCGTGCAAACAGGTGATGGTTGGGTGCAGTCCCGAAGCACTTGGAGGCAGTGACGGTTAGACAGGATTCGTCTCTCCCGGTATTGGGAGTTGACATCGCGCTGTGTCTAGGAGAGCCATTACACGAGTAGTCCCTGGCCAGGGCAAGCGAGATATACTGGTAGGTTCCAGTGTTATCTCAGGGTGTTTTGGGCTTCACTCCGACACGACTTGTACCGCTATTGGGGGACTGACGTTTCACCGCCCCCTAGGCCCGACATGCGATGTATCAGAGGAACAGACCGGACTGTACGGAGAATGTCACATTCAGACTCAGTAGGAGTTCAGATGGGGTTTCACCTCGTCAGCCTTCTTGTCGGCATCTACCTGGGGACCGTTACGCACAGCTAGTGCCACTTGCGGTCTGTGGTTAAACCCACTGCCAGCGTAGTGTCGAGTCTTTAGAGTCCCACACAGAGGGTATTCGCCTCTGGGCAAAACAGAGTAGAGGTCGCATGGTTTTGCGACAGGGTTCGTTCTCATCCGCGCACTTGTGCACGTTTGGAGTCCGGACGGATTATACTGGCAGGCTCTGGTTTGAGCCAGATACTGGTATATATATTTGGGGTTGCTTTTATATCTCGGTATTCTTGTTCCTCGGAACGAGAATGCAGGTGTGTATGCACAGTTGCTTGAGGCGGAGGATGAGGTATTTCATTAGGGTTTCGGAACGGGTGCGTATGCACAGTTGACAGTTATCATTTTCCAAACCCTAATGGATTTATGAATTATCTATTAATAATAGTAATTAAATGAGAATTATGTTATGGTTGATTTTGTTGACTTGTTGACCATGGTTGACTTGTTGACCATGGTTGAATGTTGACCACCATCATGCTTTAAAAAGTCCTCCTTGATTCATGCTTACATTTCATTAAATGAAGCATGGTAGTGGTCATTCCAAATTGCCATCAACTATTCTCATTTTTAATTATTATTATTTAGATAATTGTTTTTCTTTTGGCATTATGGTTGCAAGAAAGAAAAAACATAGCTCATTATCTCATTTAGCTTCTCTCTCCTCTCTTCATCTTCTTCTTCCTCTAGCAAAGAGAAACCTTCTCATGTGTTGAGAATCCTTCTCTTTAAAAAGAAAAGCAAACCCTAGTCACTCTCTACTCATTCTAGGTTAAAGGTTTAGCAAGCCGGAAACCCTAGTTCACTCAAAGATCGAGGAAGAGCCCAAAGGTCGAACCTTCGAGGTGGATCCATCTTCGACGGAAGAAGGCGACGAAAAGAGAACCATCAACCTCTACAAGATTTTAAGAAGAAGGAGTTCAAGTTTAGGTATAACCTTCATCCGAGTAGCTAACTCCTTTTAGCGTATTTGCTAGTTTAGTTTAGACACGATCCCGACCTTGTTTAGTCCATGTTGCCTCTTGCGATAAAATTTGTTTTTTATACCGTTTCCGCCTCCCCGTAAGCACCGGGGGTCGCAATATGGACTTACAGTATTCTCCTCCCTGATCTCATCATAGGACATAATACTTATACCTATATTTTGGTTCTCTACTTCTAACTTATATTCTGTGAATATCTCAAAAGGTTCGGACTTATGTTTCAACAGGAACATATGACTGAATCTTGAGAGATTATCAGAGAATGTAATGAAGTATAAAGAACCGGTCCTGGCATGTGTAGACAGGGGACCTTACATACATCATCATGTATCAGTCCCAAGAGTTCATTAACCCTTTTTCTGTTTCCAGTAAACGGAGTTATGGTCATCTTATCTTTGTGACATGACTGGCAAGTTTCACAAGATGTAAATTCAAACTGATTTAAATATGCATCTAAAATGTAACTTAAGCTAGTCGGGTCACATTGATATGACCTAGTCTACAATACCTCAAGAAGAATTCGTTCATTTCTGAACTCTTCTTCTTGTGTGTGTTCTGTATACTAAGAACTGTAGTTTGATTTAGAACGTTAATGCTTTTAGATAACGTGCCTGAATCGATCAACTCTTGATATAGGAAATGTTCAAAACATTATCCAACAATACAAAATTATATCCTTTCTTCACTAAAAGAGATTGATATGATGTTGTATATCAGGTTCGGTATCTAATAACATTCGTTCAGAATCAATGTATTCTGGTAATACAGGGTGATAGTGACCAACAGACTTGGCTGCAACACTTGCACCGTTTTCTGTCTCATGAAACTTTTCACCCGTTCTCAGTTCTCTGCCTTTCTGTAGCCCTATGTAACAGATTACATATCTGGGATCCTGATCCGGTATCAGATACCCAGGACGCAGAGGATACTGAGAAACAGTTCTGTGTAATGAACACACCCGAAGAAGATGCATCATCATACACTTTCTTCGTTTGGGCAGCATGGGAATCCTGGTATTCCTCTGTTTCCTGCTCGGTCTTATAACAATTATAAGTTGGAGCGGGACCAACGTTCCCCAGCTCAGTATAACAAGCGGGTTCAGTCAATACATCCATATTATTATCTTGATTAAGGCGCGACATGGTCGCTACCTAGAGAGAGAGAGAAGAAAACACTCTGCGTGCGCTCTTACAAGATTAGATTGGTTATACATTTTATCTAATCAGGATGGCTCCCACTGTTTTTATCAAATCTTCCTTCAAACCTTAAAAGGAAAGACTAGCTGGGATTAATTACACTCTACAAGTTCGCCAATCTTTCGGCCAGGCCAGTGCCGGTGCTTTGAGGGAGGTTCCCCGTGCTTTCGCACGGACCTAATTAAAATAAACCTCGTTTTCTCAGGGGCGTAACCCCGTTGACACTTTTCTAGACACCTACTTGATAGGCTAATTGTAAAGTGCAAAACTCTCCCAGGAGTAACAATTACTCGCAGTGGGTATCAGGATCCAACTATCATATAGAAGGTATGCAATCTCATTGCAAATTTCAACACTTGAAACTCCCGATAAAGGTTTTTACCCCTAGCACTTATGACCTTAACTATAGTCAACAAATCATAAGCACTAGTCAAGTTCTACCCGTCATTTCGTGATTAATTAGACCCACCCACATGACCCTTAACTAAGGTCAACAAAGTCACGCAATTGTCCTAACTAATCGCATCATATGCAGTGTAGGAAGACATCACTTAGCTACCGTACACTGTGCCTTGACTATGGTCAACAAACACAGCACGAATACTAAGTACTCTACTTCCTAAAATGACGGAGGGTTGCGGATGGTTTTTAAGAAAACCTTTAACGCTTTGAACTTGACACTAGTAAAATAGGGTGTTGCCCCTACGGATATTGAAATCCGTAGGGGCAGATTTAACTAGGCCCTACAGATTAATCCGTAGGGCTAAAAGGTTGCCTCTACGGGCCCAGACGTCCAAGAATAAAAATATTAATTCTTAATTTGGTGTTTGCCCCTATGGAGCCGCAAACCAAGGACCTACGGGCAAATCCGTAAGGGCAACTAAATATCGATTTAATAAAGGCACAGATCGATCGCCTACGCTCACTTTCTTCCTCTCTCTCTCGATCGCGTGCGAAAAAAATCCCCAAATCGCCATGCCGTTCTCGTCATCGCCACCGCCGTTCTCTTCGTCGCTACCGCCGTTCTCGTCGCCACCACCGTTCTCGTCGTCGCCACCGCCGTTCAGGTGAGTAAATCTTCAGGTAAATTAAAGAATTTTTTGATTATTTTGGGCTTAGGGTTCATGGCTGGGTCTGGGGTTGCGCGCGCGAGTTGGGGTTCGGCAGGGGTCGCGGTTGGGGTCGCGGTCGGGGTTGGGGTAGGGTTCGGGTTGGGGTTCGGCTGCTGCTGGGGCTGGGGCTGGGGTTAGGGTTTGCCTTAGGGTTGGTGTTGGGGCTTAGCTGGCCGCGCTGGGGTTACGGTTAGGTTCGGGCGAGGCTGGGCTGGGGCTGGGGCTGGGGCTAGGGTTAGGTTGGGGTTCGGGTTAGGTGGATTGATGACAACAAAATACCATAATTTATAACTATATTACTCATCTAATGTGTATGGCATGTGAAAACTAGATGAAGGTCGAGGCAAGCACAACAAATTTGTTGGATGGGACAATGTCAATAGGAGCTCAATGCTATTTGGAAAAATAATAATTCAAAGACATAGTGGAGTTTCTGATTGGTGGCATGGACTAGTTTGATGTATGTAGTTGGTTTGATTTATGAAAAAATGGGGAGACAACATGCATGTATGCATATAGGTAACATCTGCCAATATGCCATATCCAGACCGCAATCTATTTTTGCCTATTGGCTAATATGAAAATATCGGCCCACGTATATGACATAATCAAAGTTGTTAAATCTTGATACGGTTTGTGTTTCGTTTTTTTATTTATCAGTTCTATCAATGTTGCGTATAACGCTTTATGATATCAGTATCCTACATTTGTAGTTTTAATTGTTGATTGTTATAGATGAATACCATTGCAATAATAGTTTTTGATTGATGAATGCTATTGCAATGTAGGATGATCAGTTCTATCAATCTTGATCTCAATGGTTTAAAATCATGTTACACATACAACACGAATGCACAACAAACGCATAATTAGAGAGCGATTCGAGATATTCAGGTTAAAACCAATATATGATACTCGATGATAATATGAAACCTTCATATTCCCATCGATACTCATATATGAAACTAAAAGCGCCACTTAGTCCCCGTCTATCGGTTAACATACGTGCGATGCTCGTCGTGACCTAGAACTATACGAAAGTTGTTAAATATCGGACAGTATAGATCGATACTAACAACCGTCGTATAGTCTACGCGACGAGAAAATTTAATCGTATGGTAACCCATAGATTTGTCCCGTGTGGACAAGTTAAGAATGTATAAAGCAAACGCCTTCATTCACTTGTGTTTTCATCCGTTTCGAGATATTTCGTCGGTACCTTTTCGCTGGTTCTCCGTGTACAAAGATAGATTAGATGTTCATTTCAACGTTGTTTCACAGCTTTGAAATGATTATCTATTCTATTACAGTGTACTCGGAGAACAGCGGGGAGGTGCTGCCGAAATTTACTCGAAATGGTTGAAAGCACAAGTGATGGGCGTTCGCTCTATACATTCTTAACGGGATAGAAGCCTACCCCCGACAGCCGGAACACACACATACAACAAGAATACACAACAAACGCATAATTAGAGAGCGATTCGAGATGTTCGGGTTAAAACCAATATATGATAATATGAAACCTTCATATTTCCATCGATACTCATATATGAAACTAAAAGCGCCACTTAGTCCCCGTCTATCGGTTAACATACGTGTGATGCTCGTCGTGACCTAGAACTATAAGAAGGTTGTTAAATATCGGACAGTATAGCTCGATACTAACAACCGTCGCATAGTCTACGCGACGAGAAAATTCAATCATATGGTAACTCATAGATTTGTCCCGTGTGGACAAGTTATGAATGTATAAAGCAAACGCCTTCATTCACTTGTGTTTTCATCCGTTTCGAGATATTTCGTCGGTACCTTTCCGCTGGTTCTCCGTGTATAAAGATAGATTAGATGTTCATTTCAACGTTGTTTCACAGCTTTGAAATGATTATCTATTCTATTACAGTGTACTCGGAGAACAGCGGGGAGGTGCTGCCGAAATTTACTCGAAACGGTTGAAAGCACAAGTGATGGGCGTTCGCTCTATACATTCTTAATGGGATAGAAGCCTACCCCCGACAGCCGGAACACACACATACAAACGCATAATTAGAGAGCGATTCGAGATGTTCGGGTTAAAACCAATATATGATAATATGAAACCTTCATACTCCCATCGATACTCATATATGAAACTAAAAGCGCCACTTATTCCCCGTCTATCGGTTAACATACGTGCGATAATTTATACTTTTCAACGACAAACGCACACACAAAGCATATACATGGATTTTCTCCTTTGTCAGTAACTATCCCGTTCTTATATTTCTCAATATAGTCAGCATAACCTACAATTTATATGTTATTCGGTCTAACATGGCCCATGAGTACGTCAGAGTTAAGGACTGGATATATGTAGATTGAAAACAACGTATGCAACCTAAGTTTTTTTAGTTATATGTATGCCCTAGAGGCCATTACTGTACATTGGATGTATATTGTAGTGGATGCTGGGACATATATAGGTAGGACTTTCTTGCTCGACATGATAGTGCACTATCTGGTTGCTCTTTATCTTAACATGTATACTTTCTGTCTCTCTGATTACATGTTAATAAAGCCCATAGGATGTGTACTCGACTTCCAGGACTATGATGAAGATCATACTAGTGGGGCCTGGGTAGTCAATGAGTACATCCTTCATTATTCCTAGTCATGGGAATATCGAGACGGGGCATCGATATTCCAGAGTAGACTAGCGTATATCTTCTCGACCCATATGATGGGCGATGGATGATCCCATATCCATTGGTGTTTGACATCAGAGATGGTATGTGGGTGCTCAGTGGAGACTGGGTACACTGAACGGACTCGCCGAGAACTCCCAGATGGTATTATACCTCACGTCAGATTGCAGTTCTCTGGTGACACTGGAACAGCTTAGTCTGTTGACCCGAGATCGTCATAGAGTCTTGTGTGTCTCCCACTGTGCTTTGATTTCCACCCTACCACGACTCTACTGAGCCGTGCAAACAGATGGTTTTTAGGTACAGTCCCGATTCACATGGAGGCAATGAGCGATAGGAGGGGATTCGTCTCCCGGTATTGGGGGTTGATGTTACGCTGTGCACAACTGGCCATAACAGGAAATCCCTGGCCAGGGTTACAGTGATATACTGGTAAGAGTTATCAGTAGTTTCACGAATGTTATGGACCTCACATCGGCATGACTTATCGAGCTATTGGGGTCTGACGTTTACCACCCCTAGGCGAGATATGCGACATATCAGACGAACAGACCGGACTATATGGTAAGTGTTACTGGTTGGATTCACAGGAGTGTGAGCAGGCTTGCTCGTCGATCTTCTGATCGCTCAATACCCGGGTGGCCGTTACGTTTAGCAGACCGCTTGCGGCTTGTGGGTGTTTCATATGATCATCACCTGCTGCCGACGTATTGACGAATCTTTAGAGTCCTACACAGAGGTTTCCTGGCTCAAGCGAAACGAAATAGGAGCGCATATGAGATATGTGCGGGACCGAGAATAATGCGTGTATATGATACCGTATTCTATTCTCGCGATTAATGTATCGAATAGTTGTATGTGATATAACCTAGTTATCGAATCAAGGATTGATTCGATAAGTCGATACATTGGATACTAGTCGGTTATATGCGACATGACTGGATCATTGAATCAAGTGATGATTTAATGATTTAATGTATAATTATATATTTGATATATTACTTTGCATTAACTAGTATTGGTTCACTTTAAATGGATTTTCTCACTTGAAATGCACATTGTATATGTGATATATTTTTGTGCACTTGTTTGTATCATGTTTGATGATACATGCTCACTAGGGTTTGTGTAAAGATTAAACCATGGTTGTGTGAGTGGTTAGGGTTTTGTTTACTTACTTATTTATTTATTTATTTATTTTGGAAAAGAAATTGATATGGTGGCTTTATTTGTTTGCTTGTTGAAGCTTCTTGATGCTTTGAACAAGTCCACCATATTTGTCTCATGCTTAACCCTAACCATTCCCACTAACCATAGTCTATTCTCTACACCTAATCATGGTTGCCATATGATAAGTATTGATATTTTTTTCTATTTTAAAAAGAACTTATCATATTATCTTCTTCTTCTCCTTCTTCAACATGAAGAAAGCTTGCCTCCATCAATGGCAACTAGTGAAAAAGAGTGAGAAATCCAATTCTAAAGTGAACCCACTTCCTATTTCTTCATCCTCTACCTCTTGCCAAGAATTATAGGGTGTTTTCTTCACAAGTTTCATGGCTTGGTGAAGTTGGAGCTTGATCTTGAGTTGCCTTGACGTAGATCATCTTCGGCATCGAACTCGACGACCTAGCCCGCCCATTTCTCCGATGAAGCCGATGCTAGAGTCCGGGATCCGATATGGACAGCGAGGGGACGTCATCATGGAGCCTAGGAGGTGGAGGACCGGATCTACAAAGGTTGTAGCCTCTTTCCTTTAGCAATAAATTTGTTTATTTGCATCGCATCACCTATATATCTAGTTAACGATCCGTATTAGGGTTTCTCGGCACTTGTAAAATTTTAATTGGCCATGTTTGATCTGTTGTGAGACTTCATTAGTGTGCCTAGGAACCCTACAGTGGTATCAGAGCCTAGCTAGAGCCTTAGGCGATGCGTAGACGGAGTTAGAAGTCCGATCGAACCGAAACCCTAACACAAATTTGCTCTCTGGACTTTTTTCAAAAACCGGGATTTTTGAGGATTAAAAATATGCAGAAAAATCAGCAGGAGTTTCTAAGAATTAATGTGAAGCTCGTACTTCTGATTCCATCAAAGTGCGGCGGAACCGCGGCTTTATCATGGCTAATGCGGCGGTTCCGCGGCCCTTAAGTCTCCTCTTTCATTTAATTTTACACAGTAATTCCTATTTTGTAGTGCTGGTTTTCCTGGGAATTTTTAATCTGAACTCAAGAGTTGAGTTTTCTGGGTTGTATTGGGAGTTCGGAGATTCGACCGGATTGTCTAATTTTGTCTATGTGTTTTTCCGGGTAATTTTAGAATATGTTAAAAAGTTCGACCGGATATAAATACCCACTTTTTCCCCTGTCGGGAAATTTCCAATTGTTGGATTTTTCCGTAGTTTAACGACATTCTAAGTAGTGCAAGTAACGCGATGGTCCCTCTAGAAGACAACAAACCTTAACTCGATTATGTGACCGTCTTGAACTGCCCTTTGAACCTTCGGGTTTGGGGCAGTACGGCGTGCCACATGTGAGGCGTTGGCTTGACCCTTCTACGGCTGGACCGTTGGTACTGAGGCATGAACTGAATGTTTTTAGACTTATTTCATGTGTTGAGCTGTATCGGGAAAACTTGGGTGTTTGATTGTTCGATCGGAAAGTTTAACATTTTCTATTTATCCGGAATGTGATACAACAATTGGAATTCACAAGCAGTTATAAGATAACTGAATGAATGTTATAAACATAGCACTTTAGTCTCACTTGATCGGTTGCCACGAAATTTTGATGCGATCAAAAGTCCGTCGCAATCACGTAGCGTACGCGGATACTCGCCGGGTAAACTTAATAGACAGCCTCACCCCATAGCCCAGACTAAGTGACTGTAGGAGAACCCTGTCGCCGAAAGCGTCCGTTTGGGTGCTCGCGGTAGCGGTGTTCCGCATTGGTGCACTTCGTCGACGGTATCGGGGGTGCAGCCGCCTACTAAAGTTTGCGACGAGCATTCGATCAGAATGTCGGGAATCTTGTTGAATTGCCCGACATGATATTGAAAAGTGTTTTCGATAATGAGACTAAAATACGGGGTTTATAATTGTTAGGCATGCGATGTCTAAGTATTTCATTTGATTAGGCATGCGATGTCTAAAAAGGTTGCGGATTCCAACTGTTGTAGTTTTACACTTTTTTTTCTGTGACCGTAAGTGTAATATGTGATGTCGCCGGTTTCGTTGCTATATGTCAACGACAATTGGGATGCGCATATTTACTTACGTTGATGACATATGATGTTATGTGTTGCTGGATATGTTATATTGGATCGTCATGTTTGAATAGCCGGGGGTTTTTATGTGAGATGAGTGTTTTTTCATTTTCATTAATGTAAAAACTTGTATGTAATATTCTTTTATTGGGGCACTTCCAGGTTGCGGATGTTGTCACCATTTGTATATTATTTACTTTTCCGCATTAGGATAGACCCAAGGAGGGAAGCACAAGTAACCGGGTTCTGGGGTCCAGTGGGAGACCAACTCGAGGAGTCGAGTCCGGGTCTCCTAACCCTAGAATTGGTAGGGTTGCTTGCTGCTCTCGTAGGGGTCTAGGGGTGTGGGATTGGCTATTCATCGCGACCGTGGAATCCGTGTTTTATACTGGCTCGTGTTAAAAACACGGACGTCCTAGTATATCCAATGTTTCATATGATTCTTCTGCTGCGTTATCTGTGATGTGATCATGTGATGTGTTCAGATAGATATAGTATATAGTATATATGATATATTATATAGACGTTGCTTATGTTTTACACCCGCGCTAGCCCTGCCTCGCTCTGGCGTTAGTTACCTAACCTAACGATGCAGACGGGACATCGAGGCGAATGCGGATGGCATAAGCGTACGTTATATTTATCTGTGATGATTAGGTGGACTTAAATGATGGGATATTCATTAATGAGATTAATGAAAGAAAATAAACCTAATTGATGTTGTGGAATCGAATTTCAAAATAAAAATAGGTAGCTACAGTTCTTGCTTTGCATCGCGGTGTTCCTTGTATAACATCCTGCACCTTATTCGATGAGGAAAGGACCGAGATCCCTTCACCGGGAGTGACTCCTTTAGCAATAACTGGCAGATTCTACAACACTCGGTTTGTCTTTTGATTGCTTCTATAGTTTCTGCTTTGCACAGTGATATATATGATATATCCCGCAGCTCATTCGACGAGGAAAGGGCCGACGATCCCTTGACCGGAAGTGACCCCTTTAGCAAAACTAGAAAAGCCTCAAAAACATTCCATTTAAAAACTATTTGATTCCGCAACGAGATCAAGTTCAAAGCGTTAAAGATTTTCACAAAAGAAACCATTCGCAACCCTCCGTCATTTTAAGAAGTAGAGTACTTAGTATTCGTGCTGTGTTTGTTGACCATAGTCAAGGCACAGTGTACGGTAGCTAAGTGATGTCTTCCTACACCGCATATGATGCGATTAGTTAGGACAGTTGCGTGACTTTGTTGGCCTTAGTTAAGGGTCATGTGGGTGGGTCTAATTAATCACGAAATGACGGGTAGAACTTGACTAGTGCTTATGATTTGTTGACCATAGTTAAGTCATAGGTGCTAGGGGTAAAAACCTTTATCGGGAGTTTCAAGTGTTGAAATTTGCAATGAGATTGCATACCTTCTATATGATAGTTGGATCCCGATACCCACTGCGAGTAATTGTTACTCCTGGGAGAGTTTTGCACTTTACAATTAGCCGATCAAGTAGGTGTCTAGAAAGGTGTCAACGGGGTTACGCCTCTGGGAAAACGAGGTTTACTGTAATTAGGTCCGTGCGAAAGCACGGGGAACCTCCCTCAAAGTACCGACACTGGCCAGGCTGAAAGATTAGCGAACTTGTAGAGTGTAATTAATCCCGGCTAGTCTTTCCTTTTAAGGTTTGAAGGAAGATTTGATAAAAACAGTGGGAGCCATCCTGATTAGATAAAATAAATAACCAATCTGATCTTGCAAGAGCGCACGCAGAGTGTTTTCTTCTCTCTCTCTCTCCAGGTAGCGACCATATCACGCCTTAATCAAGATAATAATATGGATGTATTGACCGAACCCGCTTGTTATACTGAGCCGGGGAACGTTGATCCCGCTCCAACTTATAATTGTTATAAGACGGAGCAGGAAATAAGTGAATACTAGAATTCCTTTGCCGCCCAAACGAATAAAGTACATATAATGCATCTCCTTCGGGTATGTTCATTACAAAGAACTGTTTCTCAGTATCCTCTGAATCCTGGGTATTTGATACTGGATCAGGATCCCAGATATGTAATCTGTTACATAGGGCTACAAAAAGGTAGAAAACTGAGAACGGGTGATAAGTTTCATGAGACAGAAAACGGGGCAAGTGTTGCAGCCAAGTCTGTTGGTCACTGTCACCCTGTATTACCAATACATTGATTCTGAACAAAAGCTATTAGATACCGAACCTAATATACAAAATCATATCAATCTCTTTATTTATTAAAGTAATGATAAAATTTTGTATTGCTGGATAATGTTTTGAACATTTCCTATATCAAAAGTTGATCGGTTCAGGCACGTTATCTAAAAGCATTGACGTTCTAAATCAAACTACAGTTCCTAGTATACAGAACACACACAAGAGGAAGAGTTCAGAAATGAACGAATCCTTCTTGAGGCATTGTAGACTAGGTCACATCAATGCGACCCGACTGGCTGAAGTTACATTTTAGATGCATATTTAAATCAGTATTGAATTTACATCTTGTGAAACTTGCCAGTCATGTCATAAAGATTAGATGACCATAGCCCTGTTTATTGGAAACAGAGAAAGAGTTAATGAACTCTTGGGACTGATACATGATGATGTATGTAAGGTCCCCTGTCTACACATGCCAGGACCGATTCTTTGTACTTCACTACATTCTCTGATGATCTCTCAAGATTCAGTCATATGTTCTTGTTGAAACATGAGTCCGAACCTTTTGAGATATTCACATAATATAAGCTAGAAGTAGGGAATCAATATGGGTATAAGTATTATGTTCTATGATGAGATCAGGGAGGAGAATACTTGTGCATAGAATTCCTGGACTATTCTAAAGGAGAATGAGATTCTCTCTCAGTGTTACTCCTCTGAATACACCGCGGCACAACGGTGTATCGGGGTGGAGCAATCGCACAATATTAGATATGGTGTGATCTATGATGAGTACTACTGAGTTTCCTATTTACTTTTGGGAGTTATGCGCTTGAGAATCTGCATACCTATTGAATTAGGTTTGAATCAGATCACTGCCTACCATTCCATATGAGATATGGTATGGGAAAAGCCTATCTCTTAAGTAAGTTAAGATTTGGGATTGTCCGGCCTATGTCTAAAGCAAAATCCGGACAAGATCGAGGCAAGGACAGTTCTGTAGAACTGGAAAGGTTCCAGCTATACAAAACTGCAGTTGATGATTTGACGGAACCAAAGGATTCTATAGTCCCCGACGAACCTCAGCCTCTCCGCCGATCTGGTAGGGTTCCTCACCTGCCTGAGAGATACTTCGGTTTCTCGATGACAGTGGGAGCAAGGATTGCATCATGAGATGATGACTCAACTAGATTCGAGCAGGTCATCAAGAGTAGGGACTCTGTAAGAATGGCTGGATGCTTAGCGATCTGAGATGGAATCCATGTACACCGGCAAAGTATGGACTTTGGCTGCTATATCTGAAGGGTTAAATCCCCATCAGGAGCAAGTATATCTTAAGAAGATTACTTGGTGTAGATGGAAAAGTTGAAACTTTCAAAGCTAGACCTGTTAAAGGTTCTAGTCATCAACCAGGTGTGGATAATGATGAAACCTTTTCTAGGGACTATGCTTAAGTCCATCCAGATCCTACTTGCCACTGCTACATACTATAACTGCGATATCTGGTGGTTGGGTGCCATGACTACTTTTCTAAATAATGATTTAGAAGAGAACGTCAATAAGAACACAGCCAGAGGGCTTCGTAAACAGTGGGAGCAGCGGAAACGTGTACAAGTTGCTTTACAGGATAAAGCAGGCATCGCGGAGTTGGAACATCTGTTTTGATGTGGTAGTCAAAGAGTTTGACTTCATCAAAATGGTAGATGAACCTTGTATGTACAAAAGGGTAGTATGGAGTATGGTAATGATCCTCATAGAGTACGTGGATGACATACTATTGATAGGAAAGGAGTTTCCTATGCTACGATCGGTCGATCTCCTCTTATCACATGGATTCTCCAATAGGATAAAGATGATACCTCCTAAATCCTGAGATTTGGATCTATGAGATAGATCTAAAGGGATGTTAGGGTTCTCACTAGGTATAGTGAGATTGTATAAATCGATCCTGGGGAGAATCACTGGAAAAGTTCCAGGGTGATAAGGACGGCTGAATGTCAGTCGCAGGCATTGTCTTTACCCTCAGTAGAGGGACGGTATGTTGGAAGAGTTCCAAACGAGATACCATGGCAGACTAGACGATAAAGGCTGGTAACATCGCTATTATAGATACTACCAAAGAGGCAGTTTGGGTGTATATTGGTTCATAAGATGAACTAGGTTCCTACCATTGTATGACAATGGAAGTATGGCTTTGGCCAAGGAACCCCGATCCCATCAGTGACCCAGACATATTCTGAGGAAGCATCACCTGATCATGGAGATAGTTGATCTCCAGGGTGATCGAGGTTAGGAGAGTAGACTCAGAGGACAACACAGCGGATCCACTCACGAAGGCCTTTTCCCAAAGAGAGACTTTTAAGGGATGGTTGAGTATGTGATACTGCAACCACTGCTACAGATGGCCCTAGTGCAAGTGGGAGATTGTTAGTTATATGTATGCCCTAGAGGCCATTACTGTACATTGGATGTATATTGTAGTGGATGCTGGGACATATATAGGTAGGACTTTCTTGCTCGACATGATAGTGGTAGGACTTTCTTGCTCGACATGATAGTGCACTATCTGGTTGCTCTTTATCTTAACATGTATACTTTCTGTCTCTCTGATTACATGTTGATAAAGCCCTTAGGATGTGTACTCGACTTCGAGGACTATGATGAAGATCATACTAGTGGGGCCTGGGTAGTCAATGAGTACATCCTTCATTGTTCCTAGTCGTGGGAATATCGAGACGGGGCATCGATATTCCAGAGTAGACTAGCGTATATCTTCTCGACCCATGTGATGGGCGATGGATGATCCCATATCCATTAGTGTTTAACATCAGAGATGGTATGCGGGTGCTCAGTGGAGACTGGGTACACTGAACGGACTCGCCGAGAACTCCCAGATGGTATTATACCTCACGTCAGATGGTAGTTCTCTGGTGACACTGGAACAGCTTAGTCTGTTGACCCGAGATCGTCATAGAGTCTTGTGTGTCTCCCACTATGCTTTGATTTCCACCCTACCACGACTCTACTGAGCCATGCAAACAGGTGGTTTTTTGGTACAGTCCCGATTCACATGGAGGCAATGAGCGATAGGAGGGGATTCGTCTCTCCCAGTATTGGGGGTTGATGTTGCGCTGTGCACGACTGGCCATAACAAGAAATCCCTGGCCAAGGTTGTAGTGATATACTGGTAAGAGTTATCAGTAGTTTCACGAATGTTATGGACCTCACCTCGGCATGACTTATCGAGCTATTGGGGTCTGACGTTTACCACTCCTAGGCGAGATATTCGACATATCAGACGAACAGACCGGACTATACGGTAAGTGTTACTGGTTGGATTTACAGGAGTGTGAGCGGGCTTGCTCGTCGATCTTCTGATCGCTCAATACCCGGGTGGCCGTTACGTTTAGCAGACCGCTTGCGGCTTGTGGGTGTTTGATATGATCATCACCTGCTGCCGGCGTATTGACGAGTCTTTAGAGTCCTACACAGAGGTTTCCTAGCTCAAGCGAAACGAAATAGGAGCGCATATGAGATATATGCGGGACCGAGAATAATGCGTGTATATGATACCGTATTCTATTCTCGCGATTAATGTATCGAATGGTTGTATGTGATATAACCTAGTTATCGAATCAAGGATTGATTCGATAAGTCGATACATTGGATACTAGTCGGTTATATGCGACATGACCGGATCATTGAATCAAGTGATGATTTAATGATTTAATGTATAATTATATATTTGATATATTACTTTGCATTAACTAGTATTGGTTCACTTTAAATGGATTTTCTCACTTGAAATGCACATTGTATATGTGATATATTTTTGTGCACTTGTTTGTATCATGTTTGATGATACATGCTCACTAGGGTTTGTGTAAAGATTAAACCATGGTTGTGTGAGTGGTTAGGGTTTTGTTTACTTACTTATTTATTTATTTATTTATTTTGGAAAAGAAATTGATATGGTGGCTTTATTTGTTTGCTTGTTGAAGCTTCTTGAAGCTTTGAACAAGTCCACCATATTTGTCTCATGCTTAACCCTAACCATTCCCACTAACCATAGTCTATTCTCTACACCTAATCATGGTTTCCATATGATAAGTATTGATATTTTTTTCTATTTTAAAAAGAACTTATCATATTATCTTCTTCTTCTTCTCCTTCTTCAACATGAAGAAAGCTTGCCTCCATCAATGGCAACTAGTGAAAAAGAGTGAGAAATCCAATTCTAAAGTGAACCCACTTCCTATTTCTTCATCCTCTACCTATTGCCAAGAAGTATATGGTGTTTTCTTCACAAGTTTCATGGCTTGGTGAAGTTGGAGATTGATCTTGAGTTGCCTCGACATAGATCATCTTCGGCATCGAAGTCGACGACCTAGCCCGCCCATTTCTCCGATGAAGCCGATGCTAGAGTCCGGGATCCGATATGGACAGCGAGGGGACGTCATCATGGAGCCTAGGAGGTGGAGGACCGGATCTACAAAGGTTGTAGCCTCTTTCCTTTAGCAATAAATTCGTTTATTTGCATCGCATCACCTATATATCTAGTTAACGATCCGTATTAGGGTTTCTCGGCACTTGTAAAATTTTAATTGGCCATGTTTGATCTGTTGTGAGACTTCATTAGTGTGCCTAGGAACCCTACAAGTTTGTCGCAGGAGTTGCTGCTTTCCTTGAATTTGCACGCGCACATAATAAGATCATAATAGAGAAGATTCTTTGTCCGTGCGATAGATGTGGCAATAAGTACTGGCAGAAGGTAGAATTTGTTAGTGTATATGCCCTAGAGGCCATTACTGTATCAAACTAGTTTGTATATTACTTGATGGAAGCTTGGGATATTCACCTTGTATAAACAATCTTGCTCAATATAGTAGTATGCTACTTGGTTTGTTTCTACTTCAATGTGTAATTGTGTTTATTTCAGTATATCACTTATACGCATTAGTGGAGCCCTTAGGATCTTTGCTTGATTACCAGCGTTGTGATGGCAGTCACACTAGTGGGGGCTGGGTAATCTATAAGCACATCCTTATACAGGTCCCTAGTCGCAGGACTATCGAGACAGGGCATCGATACTCCGGAGTAGACTAGCGTATGCGCTTCTCATCCCAGTATGGGAGATGGTCTGTCCCACAGCCATCAGTACGTCGTACTGGAGATAGTATACGGGTGCTCGTTAGGTTACGAGTACACTGGACAGGACTCGTCGGGAACTGACAGGTTGGTATTATACCTATCGTCAGTTATCAGTTCCCAGGTGACATGAGTACAGCTTAGTCCGCTGACTTGACACTGGCACTTCGCCTCGAGTGTGTTCCCACTGCACTTTGATCACTACCCTACCACGGCTCAAAGGAGTCGTGCAAACAGGTGGTGGTTGGGTGCAGTCCCGAAGCACTTGGAGGCAGTGACGGTTAGACAGGATTCGTCTCTCCCGGTATTGGGGGTTGACATCGCGCTGTGTCTAGGAGAGCCATTACACGAGTAGTCCCTGGCCAGGGCAAGCGAGATATACTGGTAGGCTTCCAGTGTTATCTCAGGGTGTTTTGGGCTTCACTCCGACACGACTTGTACCGCTATTAGGGGACTGACGTTTTACCGCCCCCTAGGCCCGACATGCGATGTATCAGACGAACAGACCGGACTGTACGGAGACTGTCATATTCAGACTCAGTAGGAGTTCAGATGGGGTTTCACCTCGTCAGCCTTCTTGTCGGCATCTACCTGGGGACCGTTACGCACAGCTAGTGCCGCTTGCGGTCTGTGGTTAAACCCAGTGCCAGCGTAGTGTCGAGTCTTTAGAGTCCCACACAGAGGTTATTCGCCTCTGGGCAAAATGAGTAGAGGTCGCATGGTTTTGCGGCAGGGTTCGTTCTCATCCGCGCACTTGTGCACGTTTGGAGTCCGGACGGATTATACTAGCAGGCTCTGGTTTGAGCCAGATACTGGTATATGTTTTGGGGTTGCTTTTATATCTCGGTATTCTTGTTCCTCGGAACGAGAATGCAGGTGTGTATGCACAGTTGCTTGAGGCGGAGGATGAGGTATTTCATTAGGGTTTCGGAACGGGTGCGTATGCACAGTTGACAGTCGTCATTTTCCAAACCCTAATAGATTTATGAAATATCAATTAATAATAGTAATTAAATGAAATATTGTTATAGTTGATTTTTGTTGACTTGTTGACCATGGTTGACTTGTTGACCATGGTTGAATTTTGACCACCATCATTGCTTTGCAAGGATACTCCTTGATTCTTGCTTACACTCATTTATTGAAAGTATGATAGTGGTCATTCCAAAACAACCATCAACTATTCTCATTTCAATTATTATTATTAATTAGATAATTCCTTTTCTTTTAGTTATGGTTGCAAAAGAAAAGAGCTCATTCTATCATAATCATTCTCTCTCCTCACTTCATCTTCTTCTTCCTCTAGCCAAAGAAGAATCCTTCTCATGTGTTGAGAATCCCTCTCCTTAAAAGAAAAGCACCCCTTAGACACTCTCTACTCACTCTAGGATCAAGGGTTTAGCAAGCCGGAGATTCTAGTTCACTCAAAGTTCGAGAAAGAGCCCGAAGGTTGAACCCTCAGGTGGATCCATCTTCGACGGAAGAAGGCGACGAGAAGAGAACCATCAACCTCTACAAAGTTTGAAGAAGAAGGAGTTCAAGTTTAGGTATAACCATCTTTCCGAGTAGCTAACTCTCTTTAGCTTGTTTGCTAGCTTTAGTTTAGGAAAAGATCCCGACTTTGTTAGTCCATGTTGCCCCATGCGCTAAAAATTTGATTTTTATACCGTTTCCGCCTCCCCGTAAGAACCGGGGGTCGCAACGTGGACTTACAGTGGTATCAGAGCCTAACTAAACTTAAACTAGCTTGGTAGTGAAGTGTAACGAAGTTCGGAACCGAAAAAATCCAAAAACCAAACTTTTGCAAAACCCTAGTTTCTGTTAAAAAATTTTCTGGTCAAAACAAGATTTATTATACACCTAAATTCGGCTCAGGGTTTTGTGTGAACACCCAAGAAAAATGATACCCTAATTCCTTCAAACCACCGCGGATCCGCGGCCTCACCTATTCTTAGCGCCGCGGATCCGCCGCCGTTTAGAGTCTTCTGGTGATCGGGTTTCGTGCAGTGTGTCTCTGTGTTGGTTTTGGGATTTTTAAAATATATTATATGTGCCCAGATTTTTCAGAACAGAAATTTGCTTTTGGGGTCCTATAATTCCGTATTTTTTTTTCCGAACTTCACTGCACTTTGACTATGATGGTTATATCTGTGATGTTTGCATGTATTGAACGTCGGCTAATCGCTATAAGTCGATTAGTTGGGGTTATACATCTCTGTGATCTGTGTTTGATGATGGTTTGTGTATATGAATGTGTTGGACTGTCGCGGGTGAATAGCCGGGGTGGATGTGAGATGAGCTTTTGTTTTTCTTTCATTCATTGTAAATGTAAATTGATGTAATAATATTATTTGTATGGCCGCACAACCGGGTCGGGGTTGTAGCCGTCATTGTATAATTCTTTTTACTGTTTTTGCTCCTAGGATAGACCCATGGAGGGGTGCACAAACTACCGGGTACTTGGCGGGTAGTTTGCCGCACCCGTAGGGGTCTTGGGTGGGGTATTTGCTATTCACCACGACCGTGTAATCCGCTTTTCGTTGCAGGCTCGAACGGATTGCGGATCGCTAGTATATCCAATGTATTCATCTGTGATCTGTAATGTCTATCATTGCTTTCTATTTAGGCGTTGCTTATGTTTTACAGCCGTGCTAGCCCAGCCCCCGCTCTGTCGTTAGTTAAGTAACCTAACGGGTGATGACGGGACCCCGTGGCGAATGCGAATGGCATAAGCGTACGTCATATTTTGGTTGTTTTCTGCAATGGTAGGATTAAATGATGGGACGCATTAAAAGAACTAATGCAAGAATATCACGCATTAAAAGAACTAATGCAAGATAATAAACCAAGTTAAAGTCGTTGGAACACTTTCGAAAAACCACTCGGTTCTTTTCAAAACTAACTTTTAAATGCGGAGCTTGAGCCACTCCTTCTAAAAGCTATCTCGTTCCATCGATTATATCAAGTTCACTACGTTCACGGTTTTACCAAAACCATTCGTAGCCCTCCGTTGTTTCGCATGAATAGGCAATAGTATTCAAGCTATGTATTTTGGCCAAAGTCAAGGCATAGTGATTGGTAGCTATTGGGTGTTCATGTGTAGCATAGATAGATGCGTTGGTTTGGGACAGTCGTGCTGCCATTTTGGCCAAAGTCAAGGGTATGTACGGATGGATCCAAATTAACCTGGATAGTGACGGGCAGAACTTGACATGTGACTTATGATATTTTGGCCAAACTCAAGGTCATAAGAGCATGGGGCAAAAATCCACATCGGGAGTTTCATAAGTACTGAAACTTGCTAGATTTGCATACCATTTGGAGTGTGATGATTCTGGTAGGATTCCTTCAGTTTCGTCACGCGATGATATTTGGATCCCGATCCTACTGTGAGTATATGCTACTCCTCGGGAAATTTCTCACTAAACGATCAATGCTATAAACCTATTAGGTGCCTAGAAAGGTGTTAGCGGGGCTACGCCCCCAGGGAAAAGAGGTTCTTAAATTAAGGAACTTCGTGAAAGCGTTGGAAAACCTCCCTCGAAGTACCGACACTGGCCTGGCTGAACGGTTAAGCAAGTATTGTGCGGTGGGATTGATCCCGGCTAATTCTTCCTTTGTGGTTTGAGGAGGGATTTGAGAGACAGTGGGAGCCATCCTGTTTAGACAAATTAAAAACCATTCTAAACTTGCAAGAGCATCGTGCTAAAGTGTTTCTTCTCTCCCCCCTGCAGCGACCAAATCGAAATGACTGGACTTAAGTTACTTCTAGATAAAAACATACTGACAGGGCCAAACTACAAAGATTGGCTAAGGAATGTCAAAATGGCAATCACTTACGACAAGCTGGGGTATCTTCTTACCACCAAAGCTCCCCCCGTCCCAGGTCCCACCTCCAGCGTCGCGGATAAGGAAATCCGTAAGACTTGGGAGATTGACAGCGCGAAGGCCAAGTGCCTCGTGCTTGCCTTTATGGACAACGATCACCAGAGGAGGCACGAGAATATGGACTTGGAATCCATATTTCTTCATACAAAAGAACTGTATGGAGAGCAGTCTCGTATCGCAAGATACGAAGTGTCGAAGAAGTTATTTTCGGCAAAGTTGGCCGTCGGATCATCGGTAGCGGACCACGTGCTTAAGATGATTGGCTACATTGAGGAGCTCGCGGAACTTGGGACCACGTTGGATAGTGAACTCTATACGGATTTAGTTCTCAAGTCCCTTCCTTCCACTTACGCCCAGTTCATACTGAATTTCAACTTGCAAGAAAAGGAAGTTGAACTTTCAGAACTCCTCAACATGCTGAGGAGCGCAGAGGGCACCCTACAGAAAAGTAGGGAAACACCCGCTTTGTTTGTAGGAGGATCTTCTTCCTCTAGGTCCAAGGCGAAAGCCAAGGGAAAGAGGAAGAAAGCCCCCGCCAAACCAAGAGGCGGTGTTAGTAAAGTGGGTACGAAGGGAAAGGAAAAGGCAACAAAGATTGCGGGGAAGCTTGTTGGAAAAGAGGAATGCTTCTATTGTCACAAGAGTGGACACTGGAAGAAAGATTGCAGGGCTTGGAAGGCCAGGACACAGGAACTGAAGCAGGTTGCGGCTTCAGCTTCAGGTGTGTATGTTATTGAAAACTGTCTTTCTATAAACTCTACTTCCTGGGTATTGGATACCGGATCAGGATCTCATATCTGTAATTCTTTGCAGGCGTTGAGAAACCGTAGGTTTTTGAAGGCAGGTGACATGACCCTCAGAGTTGCGAACGGAGCTAGCATGGATGCTAAAGCCGTGGGGGACTATCACCTGGGAATGTCAGATGGGCATGTTTTGGTTTTGCGTAATTGCTTTTTTGTACCCAACGCAACTTGTAATATCATTTCTGTATCTTTGGTTTCTAAAGAAGGTTATGAATTTGCGTTTGTAAGTAATGTTGTAAACATTCACCTTAATCAAGTTCTGATTGGGTCAGGTACACTGAGCAATGGTATATACGTGTTGAACCAACCACAGATTTTCAATGTCCAGAATGCACACAAAAGAAAGTCTCCAGATATCAATCAGACTTTCTTATGGCATTGTAGACTGGGTCACATCAATGAGAGAAGGTTGACTAAGTTACATACAGAAGGATATTTGGATCCGTTCGAATATCAATCATATGCCACTTGTCAATCCTGTCTCAAAGGAAAGATGACAAAGACTCCGTTCACTGGACACGGAGTAAGAGCGAGCGAGCTCTTGGGACTCATACACAGCGACGTGTGCGGTCCAATGTCTACACATGCGCGAAGCGGTTACTCTTACTTCATTACTTTTACGGATGACTTTTCAAGGTACGGTTATGTCTTCTTAATGAAACACAAGTCCGAAGCCTTTGAAAAGTTCCAGGAATATAAGAATGAAGTAGAAAACCAAACCGGCAAAAGTATCAAGATTCTAAGATCGGATCGAGGTGGAGAATACTTAAGTGCCGAGTTCCTGAATTATTTAAAAGAGAACGGAATTCTCTCTCAGCTTACTCCTCCATACACTCCGCAACATAACGGTGTATCGGAGAGACGGAACCGAACCCTATTGGATATGGTGCGGTCCATGATGAGTAACGCTGAGTTACCGCGATCATTCTGGGGGTATGCGCTAGAATCAGCTGCGTACCTTTTGAACCGAGTTCCTACTAAGACTATGCCTACTACACCATATGAGATGTGGTGTGGGAAGAGGCCCCATCTCAGTCACATTAAGACTTGGGGAAGTCCAGCTTTTGTTAAAAAGCAGCATGCGGACAAGCTCGAGACGCGCTCAGTACTGTGTAAGTTTGTGGGATATCCAAAGAATTCCAAGGGATATCTCTTCTACTACGAAGAGGAACAAAAAGTTCTTGTTTCTCGTCATGCCCACTTTCTAGAACACCAGTTCTTAGAAAAAGAATTAAGTGGGAGCGCAGTAGAACTGGAAGAAATTCCAGAACCACAGACTATTACTGAAAGCTTAGTGGAACCAGAGGGTTCAAATGAACAGGACATTCCTACGCCGCTCCGCAGGAGTAGTAGGCAGTCTCATCCGCCCGAGAGATACTACGGTTTTCTCATAGACGGGGATAGAGAGGATTGCATCATAGATTATGATGAGCCTACTAGCTTCCAGCAGGTCGTTCAGAGCGTTGACTCGGTAAAATGGCTGGATGCAATGCGGACCGAAATGGAGTCCATGTACACCAACAAAGTATGGACGTTGGACATTGCTCCAGACGGGGTAAAACCCGTAGGATGCAAGTGGATCTTCAAAAGGAAGATTGGTGTAGATGGACAGGTTGAGACCTATAAAGCTAGACTTGTAGCGAAGGGTTTCCGTCAAAGACCTGGTTTGGACTATGACGAAACCTTTTCTCCAGTGGCTATGCTGAAATCCATTCGGATCCTTCTTGCCATTGCTGCCTTCCACGATTATGAGATTTGGCAGATGGACGTAAAAACCGCTTTTCTAAATGGAAATTTAGAGGAGTGTGTCTATATGGACCAGCCAGAGGGTTTCATTCAGAGTGGGAGCAGCGGAAAGGTGTGCAAGTTGCTTAAGTCTATCTATGGACTAAAGCAGGCATCGCGGAGTTGGAACATCTGCTTTGATGAGACGGTCAAGGAATTTGGCTTTATCAAAAATCCAGATGAACCATGCATCTATAGTAGATTTGTAGCGAGAACTGTAGTATTCCTCGTTTTATACGTGGATGACATTCTCTTAATAGGAAATGACATTCCTATGCTACAATCTGTCAAGGGGTTCTTGTCACAAAGGTTCTCCATGAAAGACCTGGGTGATGCCTCATACATCCTGGGGATCCGGATCCATCGTGATAGATCCAAGAGGATATTAGGACTTTCACAGTCCAGGTACATTGACACCGTACTGAAAAGATTCAGTATGGAAGATTCCAAGCGCGGTAACCTACCGGCTTGTCACGGAATCACCCTCTCTAAAGAGATGTCTCCCAAGACTGATTTGGAGAGGGATCGCATGTCTATTATACCCTACGCTTCTGCGGTAGGCTCTATAATGTATGCGATGTTGTGTACCAGACCGGATGTAGCTTATGCACTGAGTGTGATAAGCCGGTATCAGTCAAACCCTGGGGAGAAACACTGGATAGCGGTAAAGAACATTCTCAAGTACCTGAGAAGGACTAAGGAGATGTTCTTGGTGTATGGCGGAAAAGACCTCCAGATCGAGGCCTTTGCTGACTCCAGCTTCCAGAGTGACAAGGATGATTCCAAGTCCATGTCGGGTTTTGTCTTTGCCCTCAATGGAGGGGCGGTGTGTTGGAAGAGTTCCAAACAGGAAACCGTTGCAGACTCGACGATGGAAGCAGAATACATCGCTGCATCTGATGCCGCAAAAGAAGCTGTCTGGATGAGGAAGTTCTTGAAAGAACTTCAGGTGGTTCCGTCCATTGTTGACCCAATACCTCTGTATTGCGACAACAACGGGGCTATAGCTTTAGCGAAGGAACCCAGGTCCCATCAAAGATCCAGGCACATCTTGAGGCGGTATCACCTGATCAGGGAGATCGTGGATCGCAAGGAGATCGAGGTTTGGAGGGTTGCTTCAGAAGAGAACACTGCAGATCCATTCACCAAGGCCCTACCCCAGACTCAGTTCGAGCGGCTGATCGAGATGATAGGTCTTCGATACGCCAGTACATGGCCTTAGTGCAAGTGGGAGATTGTTAGTGTATATGCCCTAGAGGCCATTACTGTATCATACTAGTTTGTATATTACTTGATGGAAGCTTGGGATATTCACCTTGTATAAACAATCTTGCTCAATATAGTAGTATGCTACTTGGTTTGTTTCTACTTCAATGTGTACTTGTGTTTATTTCAGTATATCACTTATACGCATTAGTGGAGCCCTTAGGATCTTTGCTTGATTACCAGCGTTGTGATGGCAGTCACACTAGTGGGGGCTGGGTAATCTATAAGCACATCCTTATACAGGTCCCTAGTCGCAGGACTATCGAGACAGGGCATCGATACTCCGGAGTAGACTAGCGTATGCGCTTCTCATCCCAGTATGGGAGATGGACTGTCCCACAGCCATCAGTACGTCGTACTGGAGATAGTATACGGGTGCTCGTTGGGTTACGAGTACACTGGACAGGACTCGTCGGGAACTGACAGGTTGGTATTATACCTATCGTCAGTTATCAGTTCCCAGGTGACATGAGTACAGCTTAGTCCGCTGACTTGACACTGGCACTTCGCCTCGAGTGTGTTCCCACTGGACTTTGATCACTATCCTACCACGGCTCAAAGGAGTCGTGCAAACAGGTGGTGGTTGGGTGCAGTCCCGAAGCACTTGGAGGCAGTGACGGTTAGACAGGATTCGTCTCTCCCGGTATTGGGGGTTGACATCACGCTGTGTCTAGGAGAGCCATTACACGAGTAGTCCCTGGCCAGGGCAAGCGAGATATACTGGTAGGCTTCCAGTGTTATCTCAGGGTGTTTTGGGCTTCACTCCGACACGACTTGTACCGCTATTAGGGGACTGACGTTTTACCGCCCCCTAGGCCCGACATGCGATGTATCAGACGAACAGACCGGACTGTACGGAGACTGTCACATTCAGACTCAGTAGGAGTTCAGATGGGGTTTCACCTCGTCAGCCTTCTTGTCGGCATCAACCTGGGGACCGTTACGTACAGCTAGTGCCGCTTGCGGTCTGTGGTTAAACCCACTGCCAGCGTAGTGTCGAGTCTTTAGAGTCCCACACAGAGGGTATTCGCCTCTGGGCAAAATGAGTAGAGGTCGCATGGTTTTGCGGCAGGGTTCGTTCTCATCCGCGCACTTGTGCACGTTTGGAGTCCGGACGGATTATACTAGCAGGCTCTGGTTTGAGCCAGATACTGGTATATGTTTTGGGGTTGCTTTTATATCTCGGTATTCTTGTTCCTCGGAACGAGAATGCAGGTGTGTATGCACAGTTGCTTGAGGCGGAGGATGAGGTATTTCATTAGGGTTTCGGAACGGGTGCGTATGCACAGTTGACAGTCGTCATTTTCCAAACCCTAATAGATTTATGAAATATCAATTAATAATAGTAATTAAATGAAATATTGTTATGGTTGATTTTTGTTGACTTGTTGACCATGGTTGACTTGTTGACCATGGTTGAATTTTGACCACCATCATTGCTTTGCAAGGATACTCCTTGATTCTTGCTTACACTCATTTATTGAAAGTATGATAGTGGTCATTCCAAAACAACCATCAACTATTCTCATTTCAATTATTATTATTAATTAGATAATTCCTTTTCTTTTAGTTATGGTTGCAAAAGAAAAGAGCTCATTCTATCATAATCATTCTCTCTCCTCACTTCATCTTCTTCTTCCTCTAGCCAAAGGAGAATCCTTCTCATGTGTTGAGAATCCCTCTCCTTAAAAGAAAAGCACCCCTTAGACACTCTCTACTCACTCTAGGATCAAGGGTTTAGCAAGCCGGAGATTCTAGTTCACTCAAAGTTCGAGAAAGAGCCCGAAGGTTGAACCCTCAGGTGGATCCATCTTCGACGGAAGAGGGCGACGAGAAGAAAACCATCAACCTCTACAAAGTTTGAAGAAGAAGGAGTTCAAGTTTAGGTATAACCATCTTTCCGAGTAGCTAACTCTCTTTAGCTTGTTTGCTAGCTTTAGTTTAGGAAAAGATCCCGACTTTGTTAGTCCATGTTGCCCCATGCGCTAAAAATTTGATTTTTATACCGTTTCCGCCTCCCCGTAAGAACCGGGGGTCGCAACGTGGACTTACAGAATTGGCAGAGCTTCATATTGTAAAACATGGGTTTACTAGACTTTATTCAACTTGGAAATATCACGGGGAAGGAGAAGAATGCAGTACTGCGGTAGAAGAAGAAGGAGAACACGATAATGCGGCAGGAGAAGAAGAAGAATTCGGTAATACGGCAGGAGACGGAAATTTATTTCCATCAGAAGAAATGGAGGATATGGTAGAGGCTGCCCTAGGTGAATCTATTCGTACCGAAGATGACATTCCTTCCGGTCAAGGTCTGCGTGCGGATAAATATGAAAATTTCATGAATGATGCTAGGAAACCAATTTATGAGAATGCGAAGTATTCCACCCTCTCATGGTTCGTCCAACTTTTCCAGATTAAGTACCTAAATGGATGGAGCAACAAGTCATTCACAATGCTTCTTTTGTTCTTGAAAGATTCTATACCTCCGGGAAATAATGTGCCCGAAAGCTGGTACGAAGCCCAGAAGATGATGTCTGATTTGGGTCTAAAGTACGAGAAGATTCAAGCATGTCCTAAAAATTGCGTGTTGTACCGGAAAGAGAATTCAGATTTGAAAGAGTGTCCAACATACGGAGAGGCGGGTATAAGCCGAAAGATTCTGATAAGAAGCCTGATATACCTGTGAAGATAGCACGATACTTTCCCATAACACAAAGGCTACAGAGGCTATGCAGGTGCAAGAAAACAGCCGAGGCAATGATTTGGCATCATCATGCTCCTCCAAGAGAAAATGGAAAAAGGAGCCATCCAAGAGATTCACCAGCATGGAAGGATTTCGATAGGAGGCACGCAATATTCAGTAGCGATCCTCGCAATGTCCGGCTCGGACTGGCTACCGATGGCTTCTGCCCATTCAACTATATGGCTGGAAGTCACAGTACATGGCCCGTTGTAATGATAATTTATAATATGTCGCCTTGGTTGGCTATGGACCAATCATACTTTATGATGCCTCTTCTTATCGACGGACCAAACTCACCGGGGAACAATATCGACGTCTATCTCCGACCTCTGATCGAGGAGCTGAAAACTTTGTTCATTGATGGTGTAGAGACATATGATTCAAATACAAATACAACCTCCATACTGCGTGCGGCTTTAATGTGGACAATTAATGACTTTCCTACGTATGGAATGCTATCAGGTTGGTCCGTACATGGTCACAAAGCATGTCCTCATTGCCATGAACACACAACATCAAAAATTTTGAATTTTAGCAGGAAGGTTTGTTATTGCGGCCATCGACGTTTTCTGCCTCCAGACCACCCCTATAGGTTAGACATGGTTCACTTTGATGGTCATCAGGAGCTTCTTGGACCTCCATCCCCATTGTCCGGAGTGGACGTGACTGCTAAATGGGATGGTTACAATAACGTGACCTTCGGGATGGATCCGACGAAACAGGTCAAACCACAATATTGGAACAAGTTAAGCATTTTCTTCGAGCTTCCGTACTGGTCTACAAATTCAGTGCGTCATTGTCTGGACGTCATGCATATAGAGAAGGGAGTATCAGAGCACATACTTAACTTGCTTCTGTGTAAAGACGGGAAATCGAAAGACAACATGAATGCTCGGATGGATCTACAAGAGTGGGGAATAAGAAGTGAACTGCACCCTAAACCGGTAGCGGGTAAACTGGGCAAGTTTGTACTTCCCAATGCCGCTTATCATATGTCACAACCGGAGAAGAAAAGATTCCTGCAGGTGTTGCATGATTTGAAAGTCTCCACAGGTTTCTCAGGATCATTCAGCAAGAAAATAAAAATTGTGAAGGGCAAGATCGATGGGCTGAAAAGTCATGATCACCATGTTATCGTGGAGCACCTTCTTCCATTTGCCCTCAGGACTTCTCTCCCCGACTCGGTTGGTCTAGTAATCAACGACCTATATTGTTTTTTCAGGGAGTTGTGTGCTGAAACACTGGAGGTTGCGACGCTGGATAAATTAGAAAATTCTATTGCGTTGATACTTTGCAAGTTTGAGCGTATTTTCCCACCGTCATTCTTCGATATCATAATACACTTGACGGTTAATCTTGCAACTGAGGCGAAGTTAGCCAGACCGGTACAATATCGATGGATGTATCCCGTCGAGAGGTACGTGTAATTTTTCGTTTCGCGCAATTTATAAATTTATTGTTGTCCTGTATGCCCGTATTTATTTATTCAACATATTCTTATTAGGTACATTTACACTCTTAAGAAGTATATACGCAATAAAAATCGACCAGAGGGTTCTATCATGCAAGGTTATCTTCTTGATGAAGCAACCACATTTTGTTCCCGCTATCTGGACGAGAACATTGAGACAAGGCTTAACCGACCACGAAGAATTCAAGACGGGCCATATGGTAAAGCCGAGTATAAGAGGGTAGACACTATATTTATCAACAAGATATACCGGTTTATCTTGCTTAATTGCGCATGTCTTGAACAAATTAGAGAGTAAGTTCTTTTGGATTAATTGTTATATCTGTGTTTGTGTGTGTATGAAATGACATAATATTAATGTCACAATTATTTGTCGAAAACAGAACTCATTTTAACGAGGTACGTGAGGGGCATCCTGATTGGAACGAAGAACGTTTGGAAAAATACCATCAGGATAATTTTTGTGATTGGGTCACAGAGCATGTAAGTTATTCGAATTACATTTTATTGCTATCAGTTTTAATCTAAACTTGTATCGTTATGTATTTGTCGTAAAATTTGTTTTGCTAGATCTACGATCCGAACTTGTCTGCATCATTTGAGAGTGATTCAAGATGTTTAGCTCAATTTCCTAGTATGGAGGTTGCATATTACAAAGGATTTGGTGTCCTTGGATACAAATTCGAAGTTAAGGACATAGAAACATCTAGAACCACTCAGAATAGTGGGATTGCGACGGTAGGATCGGACGGTGTGATTTACTATGGGTACTTAAATTGTATACTCGGCATCCACTATCCCGGACGATCAGAACCCTTTTATATATTCCAGTGTACTTGGTACGATCCGCGAACCGATACGGACAGGTGGAGAAGCAGTCTTGGGACTTGGAAAGATGAATATGGATTGACCAGTGTGAACACACTTCGATTTTACGGTCAGGATGATTCGTTTATCTTTCCGAACCAAGCGTTCCAAGTATACTACGCACAGTGTTTGAAGCATCCGGGGTGGAGTGTTGTATGCCGATGGAAACCCAGAGATGTCTACGATGTCCCAGAATACGAGGACAACGATGAGGACGAAGAAGAGAGAAGGCTTAAAGTGCTCCGACCGTCTGTTTCAAAGGACGGGTTGTCTTAGACCGATCATGAAGTTATGTGGGTTAGAAATGACATCGACGATGAAATCCAAGTAGATATGTATGATGCGCCCACGAAATGAAAAAGGTTATCAGTAATGTTATATTATTACTTCACATTTTACGCTTTATACATATATAGTCAATACTTTTAATGATTGTCTAATGCGTCTACGAACCGTTTATCTAGATTTGATGACGATGTCGGGAGCAGCGAGGGGCGGCAGGAGCTCCAGCCGCGGCAGAGGCAGAGGAAGAGGCAGAGCGGTTCTGCCGCCCGGAGAGCTCCGTAGGGAGCTTCAGAGGGCCGGTCTTGCACCTAGATCGGAGACCCCTTCGGATGCCTCCTTCCGTGTGGATTTTGCCACACCTCCAGGTATACTGCACGCATATCCATTTTGAATGTAATATTACAGATATTCATGCCTGTTTATGTCAAAATTACTTATACTGTCAATGTTTGATTATCTAGTTGTTGGTGATGCGTCCACATCTGGGACAGAGGCCACCCCCGCTCCTCCAGGTATGTTTATATATCATATAGTGTATTTATATTGATTTAGAATGCTATATCATAAATACACACATTCCTTTTGCTCTTACTTAGCAATTTTTATTATTGTCTAGCTGTAGGTGGTGACACCACCGCACCTGCGGGTATGTTTATATATCCTATAGCGCATGCAGATTGATTTAGAACGTTATATTATTGATCTACACATTCTTTTTGCAATTACTTATATAATCTATTTTTAATTGTCTAATTATAGGTGGTGCGTCCACATCTTCCGCAGGGGCCACTCCTGCCTCTTCCATACCATCCGCATCGTCTGCAGGTTAGTATGAATAAATTTAAAATATTTATTCATTTTACATATGCTCTATAGAATAAATATGAACTTCATGGAAATTTAGCATCGATATTTATTTTCTAGTTGGAGGGGATGCGTCCGCATCCGGGACCCCGGTTGTTCCTCACCGGAGGAACTATCGTCCCGCTCGTGCTGCTGCCCTGGCCCAGGCTCGTGCGATAGTCACCAGAAGTATATATCACACTTGAATTTTCATTTAACCTTGATTTCTTAATACAACTTTGTCTTATTATTGATTGTCTTGATATTTCGTGCAGATGCAGGGCCTCCCCATCCCCAGAGGGGGACTCGAGGCCCGAATCAGTCCCATAGGCCGAAGCCTGACAGAGCTAGGGGGAGGCAGCATTCCCCCTTTTTTTTACCCTTGACTATCGCTATACCGGTCCTCATGCCGAGAGGTTCGGCCGGTATTTGGGGGACGAGAGCCGGCTCGTGAAGAACTATGCACTTCATGTTGAGTGGAGCGAGCAGCACCAGCGCTCATTCGCCCTCTTCTTTGATCAGGCTCGGGTATGTATTAATATATATTTTCATTTGATATATCCAATATATTTATTATTAACACTTGCAATCTAATAACAATGTTTTTTTGTATTTTCAGTTGGATTACGATTTTCAGCCTGTAGCCGACCCTGATCACCCGGGGAGGGTGCTCGACCTTCATGCTCTGTACAATGGCCTGATGAAGAACATGCAGGCCAAGGTCCGATACAACAGAAATGAGCTGAAGGCCGACTGCTACTCCCTGTGGATGGCGACCCCCGAGGCAGAAAGAGCGGCCCTCCTATCTACTCCGGCGTTTGCGAGAGTCGACGTAGAGACATGGCCTCTATTGTGCGCTTATTTCGACTCCCAACGTAAACAGGTATGTATTTTAAATGTAATTCATTATTTATGATATAATTTATTTCTTTGTTTTTTTTAATTAGAAAACTAAATGTTAATGCGTTGTGCAGAAACAGGCCGCTCAGAATACAGAGAACAGGAAGTCGGCGAAGAGGGGTCGCCCCACTTACACAGGTGGCTCGAGGAACATTACTCGAGCCATGGAGTTATCGGTAAATTACAATAGACCGACCTTTGTGATATTCTGCAATATTAAGAGTTATTTTCTAATATTTCTAATATTAAGAGTTACTTTCTAATATTGCAGACATCTTGGACCGTGGCGTCAGGTAGTACACCGAGCGTGCTGTCCGCATATCTTGCCGTCCACGGCACCTCGACAGATCCCGCCACGGGCGAGCTTCGATATCCTTACGTCGCTATCCAGGAGTACATCGTAAGTGTTAATATTTTTTCCACCCGAATTTGAAATTTTAGTTTTGGAAGGTTCAAGTTTAAATCTTATACTTATACTTTACTGCTTAATGTGGGTGTAGGAGCGGGTGGTTGAGCAGGCCCAGGCCTCGGGGATCGATTTTACCGGACAGAGCGATCCGAGACTGCTGACCCCAGTTCTGGACACCGCACACGGAGGGCACCACGGAGGTTAGGAGAGAGGCCGGGGACTGGGCCCTAGCAGGGCCCATATGAGGTTGGACTCCATCCCGGCGGTTACTTCCTCCGTCTCCAGTGACCGACGTGTCCATCAGGAACTGGAGAGCTTGAGGGCCACCGTTCAGGAGTTGAAGGAGATGCTAGTATGTATACTGCTTTATAGTAAAATATCATGTCATATTATATAGATATCAACATATCCATAATTAGTACGTAGCTTGAGCTTATTTGGTTTTAGACTTAAGTTTGATTAATCATACATACAGATGTAATTAAAATAAACAACAAACTAGATATCCAAACGGGGTTTCGAAATAACTTAATAATGATACGAATTCGAATAATACACAGTTCTTACACGCTTATTACACACGTTAGGTCCAGACGCGACAGGGTATATCGGCCGAGCCTCCACATGCATCTCATTTGGTTGCGGCTCCGCAAGCCACTACATCGGCTGCGGTTCCGCAGACAGCTCCTGTAGCTCCACCGCCCACTCAGACTCCCACAGCCGCGGCTCCGCAAGCGACTACCTCGACGGCGGCTGCGCAGACTACATCGCCAGCTCCACATGCCGCTCAGACTCCCGCTCGCGACGAATTGCAGAGTTTACTGACCGAGGAGCAGGCGCGCGTTATTCTATCGTTATTCAGAAGTGGAGCTGGACCGAACTAGGGTAGCTTTTTGGTTCTTACTTTTTGAAACATGTATTTATTTATATCATACACATTGTACTACATTTTGAAACGATATTGATATTGGTTTGTATTTATATCATATTCAGTTTTTGGGTTTCTTTTGTATATTATATATATGCGTGAGATGTGATTATGAATACTGCAATATATGATTTGATTGATGTATATATTATTGTGCACAGGGCAGGAAAAAATCAAGCAGCCCATTTTAAAAAAAAAATACAGACAATATGTACCTACGGATTAATCCGTAGGTACACAAGTTGCCCCTACAGCTATAGCCGTAGGGGCAAAATATCAGCAGTAACTGATATTTCCCCCCTGATCTCAGTGCCAGGGGGTTGGGAGTGCCCCTACGGACATATCCGTAGGTTCCACTGCCTCTCCCCTACGGAGTTACCCGTAGGGGCTAAATATGAGGAATCCTGATATTTTGCCCCTATGGAAAAGTACATACGCATATATCCGTAGGGGGTAGTATATGGACCTACAGTTATATCCGTAGGTACATGTAATTTATTAAAAAATACCGTAAATAATATAAAATCTTATACCCTACGGATTTATCCGTAGGGGCAACAGGACCTACACATAAATCCGTAGGGGCAAGAATTTGCCCGTAGGGGCAAGAATTTGCCCGTAGGGGCAAGTTCAGGGCCTCAACTTGCACCTGCGGCCTTTGCACCTACGGGGTATTTTTTCGCCCCTACGGATATATCCGTAGGGGCAACCCTTATTTGTAGTAGTGTGATCTCGTTGCAGAATCAAATGGTTTTAAAAATGGAGTGCTTTTGAGGCTTTTACTAGCTTCGCTAAAGAGGTCACTCCCGGTGAAGGGATCTCGGCTCTTTCTTCGTCAAATGAGGTGCAGGATATTCACAATACCACTATGCAAAGCAAGAACTAGAAAAGCAATCAAAAGACAAACCGAGGGTTGTAGCATCTTCTAATTATTACTAAAGAGGTCACTCCCGGTGGAGGGATCGTCGGCTCTTTCCTCATCGAATAAGGTGCTGGATGTTCTACAAGGAACACCGCTATGCAAAGCAACAACTAGAGCTACCTATATTTTTGAAATCCGATTCCACAACATCAATTAGGTTTATTTTCTTTCATTAATCTCATTAATGAATGTCCCATCATTTAAGTCCACCTAAACATCACAGATAAATACAACGTATGCTTATGCCATCCGCATTCGCCTCGATGTCCCGTCTGCACCGTTAGGTAAGGTAACTAACGGCAGAGCGGGGCAGGGCTAGCGCGGGTGTAAAACATAAGCAACGTCTATATAATATATCATATATACTATATACAGTATCAATTTGAACATATCACATGATCACATCACAGATAACGCAGCAGAAAATATCATATGAAACATTGGATATACTAGGACGTCCGTGTTTTATTTTGACCTTGTATAAAACACGGATTCCACGGTCGTGATGAATAGCCAATCCCACACCCCTAGACCCCTACGAGAGCGGAAAGCAACCCTACCAATTCTAGAGTTAGGAGACCCGGACTCGACTCCTCGAGATGGTCTCCCACTGGACCCTAGAACCCGGTTACTTGTGCTTCCCTCCTTGGGTCTATCCTAATGCGGAAAAGTAAATAATATACAATGGTGACATCATCCTCAACCCGGAAGTGCCCCAATAAAAGAATATTACATACAAAGAATTTCACATGAATGAAAATGAAAAACTCTCATCTCACATAAAAAAAACCCCGGCTATTCAAACACGACGATCCAATATAACATATCCAGCAACACATAACAGCACATGTCATCAACGTAAGTAAATATGTGTATCCCAATTGTCGTTGATGTATAGCAACGAAACCGGCGATACACCACATATTACACTTACGGTCACAGAAAAGAAAGTGTAAAACTACAACAGTTGGAACCCGCAACCTCTTTAGACATCGCATGCCTAACAATTATAAACCCCGCATTTTAGCCTCATTATCGAAAACACTTTTCAATATTAAGTCGGGCAATTCAATAAGATTCCCGACATTCTGTACGAATGCTCGTCGCAAACTTTAGTAGACGGCCGCACCCCCAATACCGTCGACGAAGTGCACTAAGGCGGAACACCGCTGCCGCGAGCACCCGAACGGATGCTTTTGGCAACGGGGTTCTCCTACAGTCACTTGGTCGGGGCTATGGGGCGTGGCTATCTATTAAGTTTACTCGGCGAGTATCCGCGCACACAACGTGATTGCGATGGACTTTTGATCACATCAAAATTCCGTGGCAACCGATCAAGTGAGACTAAACTGCTAGATTTATAACATTCAAATTAGTTATCTCATAACTACTTATGGATTCCAAATATTGTATCACATTCCAGATAAATAAACAATGTTAAAATTTCCGATCGAATAATCAAACACCCAAGTTTTCCCGAGAAGCTCAACACATGAAATAAGTTTAAAAACATTCACTTCATGCCATAGTACCAACGGTCCAGCCGTAGAAGGGTCAAGCTAACGCCTCACATGTGGCACGCCGTACTGCCCCAAATCCTAAGGTTCAAAAGGCAGTTCAAGATGGTCACATAATCGAGTTAAGGTTTGTTGTCTTCTGGAGGGTCCATCGCGTTACTTGCACTACTTAGAACGCTCTTAAACTACGGAAAAATCCAACACTTGGAAATTTCCCGGCAGGGGAAAAAGTGAGTTATTTATATTCGGTCGAACTTTTTAACACGTTCTAAACTACCCGGAAAAACACATAGATGAAGTTAAAGTTTCCGATCGAATCATCGAGTCCCCAATACGACCCAGAAAACTCAACTGTTGAGTATAAATTAAAAATTCCCAGAAAACATAGGAAACAGCTACGGGCATTACTGTAGAAAATAAAGCGCCTAATCATCACATACGACCGCGGAACCGCCGCCACAAGTAGGGTTAGGCCGCGGTTCCGCGGCGCTACTGTAGAGATAGGTTGTCGTTTTCTGCAGTTTTTCTTAGAATGTCCTGCTCTATTTTCTGAGCATTTTTAATTAGGAAAAATCCACTATTTTAAAAAATGTACAGAGAAGGGTGTAGTTTAAGGTTTCGGGGTTCGATCGGGTTTCTAACATCGTCTACACTTCGCCTAAAGCTCTAGATAGGCTCTATTACCACTGTAGGGTTCCTAGGCACACTCATGAAGTTCCACAAGGCATCTACCATGCCAAATTCAAAAATTGGATGTGCCGAAGAACCCTAATCTAGATCGTTTACTAGAGGTAAGGCGAAAGCAAGCAAGTAAACTACAACTGAAAGGGATTACAACCTTTATAGATCCGGTCCTTCACTTCAATAGCTCCGTGATGACATCCCTTCGCTGCGATCAACGAGATCCCGGACTCTAGCGATGGTTTCGTCGAAGAAATGAGTAGGCTAGGTCGTTGACTTCGAGGCCGAAGATGATCTACGTCGAGGAGACTCAAACTCAAGCTCCATCTTCACTTGGTCATGAACATTGTGAAGAGAACACACTCTACTACATGGCAAGTGGTAGAGGATGAAGAAATAGGAAGTGGGTTCACATTGGATTTGGATTTCTCACTATTTTTCTTCACTTGAAATTTTCTAGAAAGGTTTTTCTTCTTCTTGAAGAAGAAGAAGAAGAAGGAAAAGAAAATGAATTATTGAAACAGAATAAATCAAGTGAAGTCTATCATATTGCAACCATGGGTGAGTTAACTTTTGTAGAGAGTAAACTAGAGTTTAGGTTGATGGTTAGGTCAAAGAACAAAACAAAATGGTTAGACTTTTTCAAAGATGCTTGAAAACATCATGAAGCTTCTAGCAAAAAAACAAAGAAAGCCATCATTTTGTTTTTTCCAAAATAAATAAAATAAATAAAACCCTAACCATTAACCTAAATATGGTGTAAGTCATACACACACCCAAGTTTGCATGTATCATCAATCATGATACAATCTAGTGCACAAAAATATATCATATATACAACTTGTGCACATCAAGTGAGAAAATCAATCTTAAGTGAACAAATACTAGTTAATGTAAAGTAATATATCAAATATATAATTATATATTAAATCATTAAATCAACACTTGATTTAACGATCCGGTCATATCGCACATAACCGACTAATATCTAGTGTATCAACGTATCGAATCAACACCTGATTCGGCAACCCAGCTATATCTCATATAACCGTCCGATGATACATATCGCGAGAATATAATTCAGTATCACATACTGGTATTATTCTCGGTCCCGCACATATCTCATATGCGCTCCTATTTCGTTTCGCTTGAGCTAGGAAACCTCTGTGTAGGACTCTAAAGACTCGTCAATACGCCGGCAGTAGGCGATGATCATATCAATCACCCATAAGCCGCAAGCGGTCTGCTAAACGTAACGGCCACCCGGGTATTGAGCGATCAAAAGATCAACGAACAAGCCTGCTCAAACTCCTGCGAATCCAACTAGTAACACTTACCGTACAGTCCGGTCTGTTCGTCTGATATGTCGCATATCTCGCCTAGGGGTGGTAAACGTCAGACCCCAGTAGCTTGATAAGTCATGCCGATGTAAGGTCTATAACAAGCGTGAAACTACGATAACTCTTACCAGTAAATCACTGCAACCCTGGCCAGGGATTTCCAGTTATGGCCAGTCGAGCATAGCGCAACATCAACCCCCAATACCGGGAGAGACGAATACCCTCCTATCGCTCATTGCCTCCATGTGAATCGGGACTGCACCCAAAACCACCTGTTTGCATGACTCAGTAGAGCCGTGGTAGGGTGGAAATCAAAGCACAGTAGGAGACACACAAGACTCTATGACGATCTCGGGTCAACAGACTAAGTTGTACCAGTGTCACCAGAGAACTGCCATCTGACTTAAGCTATAATACCATCTGGGAGTTCTCGGCGAGTCCGTTCAGTGTACCCAGTCACCACTGAGCACCCGCATACCATCTCTAATGTCAAACACCAATGAATATGGGATCATCCATCGCCCATCACATGGGTCGAGAAGATATACGCTAGTCTACTCTAGAATATCGATGCCCCGTCTCGATATTCCCATGACTAGGAACATTGAAGGATGTACTCATAGACTACCCAGGCCCCACTAGTATGATCTGCATCATAGTTCTGCAAGTCGAGTACACATCCTAAGGGCTTTATCAACATGTAACAGAGAGACAGAAAGTATACATGTTAAGATAAAGAGCAACCAGATAGCGTACTATCATGTCGAGCAAGAAAGTCCTACCTATATATGTCCCAGCATCCACTACAATATACATCCTGTGTACAGTAATAGCCTCTAGGGCATACATATAACTAACAGGATAGGCTCCAATTGAGTTTTTCTTGATTGCATGGCGTCTTGGATCCACTTTGTTGTCTTCGAATGTTGTTTGTGTTCTTGACCCTATTTTTTCCTCCATTTTGGGGTTTTCCCCTTTCGCGAGAACATACAGCGGGCTGGAGATAAAGAGCATTATGGTCTACTTTCTCCGTAGATTGCTGACTGAGATACTGCGTCCTGGCCTTTTCATAAATGACCATTTTGCGGCTGTGGTTGGCTCGGCTCGTTTGACAAGTTTCGTTTATTAACTTGTCAATTTGTTCCTCCAACGACGAACTTAACATTTTTAGAGCGGGATCTCGCTCTGATTTGACGTCACGGCAATTTGGAAGAGCGTTTTCTGCTTCGCTTGAGCTATTTATGACGCGACAACCGTAGATCTACTCCCGTTTCTTGGACCGAACATATCCGAGTCCGTTTGTCTGTATCTTCCCATTGGGTATCTTTCACTGAGTCCCGGGAATATCCCAAATCTTTTTGTAGAATTGGGCTTGTCGAACAGTTTGTTCGAAGGTTTGTTCGAGGGGTACACATTGGCATCTTAACAGCTTTCTTAACCCTTCCGCGTAATATCTTGGCAGATAGATGGGTTGAAGCATGTCGAGTGCAAAATCGACAACATGCCAAACTTCTTTTTCTACTTTGGTCTCCGTATATTGGTAGAAGAGTATCTTTTTTTCACCTCTTCGCCTGGGAACGGCGTAGAAAGTTTGCAGTTCTTGTACGCTGTATGTATCGATCGCATCAAGTTCCTTGTAATGCCGAGGTGGAGCCATTGTAATTTGTAGATTTTGATCTACTCCAGCAAAAGTCTACATTGATGGGTGGACGGAGAACACTGCATTGGCCTCGTTCTTTGAGTCGTTGCCAAAGACCAAAAAAAGAGTAGATGGTCCGGGCTTATTGTTTTCTTTTTGGGGTTTTCTCGAGTAGACTATTTCTTCGTCTTCCTCGATATTGCTTCCAAAGATCGGGATAATGGTGACTGATTTCTGTTTATTCTATGGCTTATGGCACCTTTCAGTATCCTCGAAGTCTGGTAGGAAGTATTTTGTGTCTTCGTATTTCCGGACTTCGTTTACAGAGAACAGATTTAGTTCTCCCGTGACGGTGTATTCCGAGCCATCCTTAAAATACTTCATATACTGATATTGTGTAGAAGGGATGACGTTGTACTCGTGTAACGAAGGCCTGCCGAGCAAAGCGTTACTGCAAGTCTTGGCGTCAATGACATGAAATTTGATGTCAGTGACAAGCAACCCGAAACGTTGCATCAGTATTACGGAGCCAAGCGTACGCGATGACTGTGAGTCGAACCCGGAGATGGTAATTTTATCTCGGGTACGGTGCTGAACGTTCATGCAAATTTCCTTTAGCACTCTCACGTTGAGCAGGTTAACGGAGGATCTGTTGTCAACAAGGATTTTCCCTATCTTGATATCGTGGCAGTATCTGGTGACGTATAATGGGCGATTATGCTCGCACGTACCGAGAAGTAGATCTTCATCGCTGAATGTAATATCAGCTGTGTGGGCCTCTGCCAATTCATTTTTCATTTTCTTTTCTGCGAGGAAAGCTTGGAACTGATCGGGCTCTTGTAATGCCTTAATCGGAGAATCATGTGCCTCTTTGGACAAGAGGAGAGCATATAATATGCTTAGCTGTGAGGGTATTTTTCTTGGATGTGCCAGGACATTGTAATCCACCTTATTTTTCTTAGGCGGGTCCTTTGCGGTAAGCTCTTCGACTGCTGTTTCGTCGAGGGATATTTCTTTAGGCATTTCCCCTTTCCCTTTGTCTTTTTTATTCGAACCTTTGTTTGTAGGTCCGATATTCTTCTAAGGCAGCGTGCGGTTACGCAGCTGAATATTCTCGCAGTTCTTCTCCTCCTCTTCTTTTTCGGAGGCGGAGTCTTTGAAGAGAGGATTGAGGGATGTTTCGTCCTCGGAGTCACTCCCGAACGTAAGAGCTTGAGGTTTTCCTCCATCCAAACTGGTACTAACCATATGACAGTTGCTAGTCGTTTCTTCATGCGTGTTCTGTTGGCTATAGTGCCCTCAAGGCAATTATCGTAATCGCAGGTAGGTGATTATGATGATTGAGGGTGGATCTATACAGATAGAATAGTCTTACTCGAGATGATAGTATGCTATCTGGTTTGTCTCTATCATTATGTACATGCTTTATGTGGTATTACAGATCACTATTACATATTGATAGAGCCTATAGGATTCTTGCTTGACTACCAGTATTATGATGGCGATCATATACGTGGAAGCTGGGTGGTCTATAAGCACATCCTTAAATGTCCCTAGTCGTGGGAGTATCGAGACTGGGCATCGATACTCCAGAGTAGACTAGTGTATACTGATCGAGACCCCGACGAGGGGCGGTGACAAGGTCTCACAAGCCATTGGTGTTAGTTTGTTCACCTAAGATAGTATGCAGGTGCTCATTAGATTATGAGTACACTGGACGGACTCGCCGAGAACATGCTAGTTGGTATTATACCTATTGTCAGATAGGAGTTCCCTGGTGACATGTGTACAGATTAGTTTGTCGACCTGAGATCGTCATTTGTCTCGTGTGAGTTCCCACTGTGCTTTGATTACTACCTTACCACGACTCAAAGGAGTCGTGCAAACAGGTTTTAGTTGGATACAGTCCTTAGCCACATGGAGGCAGTGAGCGGATCGTCGGGGATTCGTCTCTCCCTGTATTGGGGGTTGATGTCACGCAATGCACGGGTGGCCATCACTAGAAATACTTTGCTAAGGGAGTTAAGAATTACTGATCTAGGATCAGTAGTTTCTCAATTGGTGATGGGCTTCACACCGACACGAAATGTCGCGTTATTAGGGGTCTGACTTTATCCACCCCCTAGACTCGATATGCGATACTCATAGACGAACAGATAGGATTGTACGGATATTATCATTGTCAGGCTCAGTAGGGGTTCAGGATGAGTTTGCTCATCCGCCTCCCTTTCGCTCAATACTTGGGTAGTCGTTACGTACAGCTAGTGTCACTGACGTGCTTGTGATTAAACCCACTGCCGGTGTATTGACGAGTCTTTAGAGTCCCACACAAAGGGTTTCCCTGCTTCGAGCGAAACGATGTAGAGGCCGTATGTTTTTACATCAAGGGTTCGATCATATATGTGCACTTGTGTACGTATCATGATTCAGATGGATAATACTAGTGGCTTTGGTTTAAGCCGGATTCTAGTATTATATTGTTGGATTACTTTCGTCTCATTGTATTCGTATTTTGTCGGAATACGGATACAGGTATGTATATACGGATAATGGTTATTCTTGTAATTCTTTACAAGATTGCTTCTAGAAGATAAACACCTCATTATGTTTTAAACCATTTAGTTAAATGGTTTATGAGGTGTGAGGATGAGTCACTGTTTTGGCATTGAATCAAGCATGCTCACTTGGTGACTCATGGTAGTGAGTCATGTAGTGACTCATGGTGCACTATTATTGCATGCTTGATTTCAATAAGTATTGTGAGATATTTGTGTTGACATGGAGATATTTTTTTCTTTAGTTGCTAGCATGCTTGATATATCTCACAACACTTAACCATTTTTCTCACTTAATATTTTTTCTTGACTTGGTTTTTCTTTGCTTCACACTCTCATCGTCAAGCATATTCTTTTACCGCCACCCTTCAAGTCTCATGGGTTGAGAAACCTAGGGTGCCTTGAGACAAACTAATTCTACACACTCTCTACTACATCTTGGCTATCTAGTGTAGCGAACTAGGTACTCGAGTTACCTTGGATATGAGGTTGGAGCTTGAACTACATACCCTCAGGTGGATCAACTTCGATGGAGGGAGACCAGAGATCAAGCTTGATCATGGTGGCCACTAGGAGCTTGAGAAGGTGGTTAAAGACCGACGGACGCGGATCATTCGGTATAACCATTCCAAACTCTTTTACTTGTTTGCTAGATTAGGGTTAATGGTCGATCTGTAGAATATGGTTCCGTTAGCGCCGGTTTAGAAAATTTTTGTTCCGCATTTGGCGATGGTTTGATGGCCGGGGCGCTGGCATAACCCAACATGTTCATCCCAATATTTTGTTGTCGTCAAGAGCGAGTTTCGCACTTCATCCTCTTTTAGTGTTTTTGATGGGTAGCGTATCCTTGCCACCACTTCTTGAAGGCACTGCATTTCTCGATGGGGTGTGCAACCCTCCGATGATATAGGCAGTAATTCGGATGTGATTTTTCTCCATTGGAGCATAGGACTGCAGGAGTGTGCTTTATGAGAGGTTGCAGCTTCATCCCCATTGACAGGGTTTTGGAGAACCGCTTCTCTGTTTTGATCCTGCTCTTATTTTTTGCAGGTGTGCTTTGGCTTGGTGGGAGCGCTTTACGGCCCGTTATCACCACAGCTTCTTTATTTAGACGCTGACTCTTAGCCTTTTCATATATGGTTGTTTCGCGTTCTTGTTCGTCTTTGCTTTTTTGAAAGTCTTCGTTTAAAAGTCTCAATCGGATCTTCTTTTAGCAGATTCGGGGAATTTAGCGCCGATTCTGCCCCCAGTTCCTCTACGTCGATTTCTGACACTGAGAGAGTTTCTTCTTCATATGACAACAAATGAGAGACCATGTGGCAACTTGCTACACGATCTTCGGTTTCTTCTGATGGGTCATTTCCCTCATCATCGTCACTATCTTTGCCCTCAAGAATATGCTTGAGGAATTCTTCGAGCGTGTGACTAGTCTCCACGCCTTCTGGTTATACTCCTATAGCGCATCTATATACTTTTGGAGATCTGTGTGCTTGTCGTCATACTCGGCAGGCTGCACAGGTTTCTTGGTTTTCTTCGAAAACTTTGAAGGCTTGACTTGGGGGTTTTTCCATTCGTTAGTGGTTTTCGGAGAGGGACGAGGTTTTAGCATCCCTTCGATTATTTCGGATTCATGTGGGCTTTTCCACCTGATGGCCGGACATTCATGTAGATCTTTCAGCATTCTTTTGGTTCTTGCAGAAAGAACGACTTCCTATGGAGCTTCTTCCACAAGTGAGCATAATTCCCCATGCGCGTCCACCTTTTTCGGAGCGTGCTTTTGGGGCGGATTTACCCTCCAGTTATCAAATAGCGTGAATTTCCCCTATTGATACTGATCCTCGACCCAATTTTTGAAAACGTAGCAATCTTCAATTGGGTGGCTCACAATTCTGTGATAAGAACAGTAATTAGGGTTGTTAACGTCGCCAGGTTGCGCAGGATGTCACGGGTCTGGCAATGTGATGAGTTTATTACGTGCCAATTCGAACAGTCTCCCCGTCTTGTCGCGGGGAAACGAGTAAGCACGTCCTATTCTTTCTTCTAAGGACGGGCACAGACGGGCGTTGTTTTTGCGGACAGCCGGTTTTGGACCGCTTGGCTGTTGTTGCGTGTTGACAACGAATGCCACTTTTCCTTTACCCTTATTATTTTGAGGGTCCTTATTTGAGGAGGAAGGCCCATGGCTCATCTGGTCCATTTAGTCCAGTTTGTCTATCAGAGCCTGAATGGTTGTGGGCTTGAAGAATGTCATGAACTAGGACACCGTTGTTTGAGGATCAAGGATCCCGATGAACATGCCCACGGAAGGAGACTCTTTAATGCGCTGCTCGCATTTAGACCAGAGGTTTCGCCACCGGATCGCTTATTGAACCCATGTTTCTCTCGGTTTTACCCTAGCATTGATTAATGCCGTGATCGGGCTATGATCGCTCGCGCTGGCGAACTGATGTGTGAACAGCAGCTCCATTTTTACGAAGGTTTTCATGGAGTCATTTGGCATCTTTGAGTACCATCCGAAAGCTATCTCTGAAAAGCTTCCAACGAACTGGCGAATCAACAGTTTGTCGCCACCTTCAGTGTTGCCGCACAGAGCTCTGAATTGCGCGGCGTGTTGGTGAGGGTTTCCTGTTCCTTTATAGACATGGAAATTACCGATCGTATATCCCGGCAGGTATTTGATTTGATCATACCAGCCTGGATATGGTCATCCGTTTCTGACAATTTGGCCAGCGACTTCACTGGCCTACTGAGCTCTTATTTGTTGAGCAATGTAATCGTCCAGGGCTGCCTTGGAGTAGTTTCTTTTTTGGCCGCTGATAAGGCCGGAGGAGGGTTTGATGTTTCCCCTCTATCATCCTCGATGATTATCGGCGGATCTTTGGCCGGGGGTTCTGGTTGGATCATCATTCCAACCATGTCTTGGAACAAGATAGCCATCTTCTTTATGTTTGCAGCTTACTCAGCTGCTTCTTTATCCTTTCTCTCTAGCACCCTTCGCAGAAACTTTGTATCGGTCTCTTACTCTTGGCGATGTTCGACCTGTTTGTCCGGACTTTCTTTCCGTCCGGTAAGTGCTGCCATTTTGGTCAGCATTTCCGAAGCTTTTGCTGTTGCTCCTGAGCTTTAGACAGCGACCGGGTTTGCGGTCGATGACTCACTGAGGCACGGATTTCCTCTTTTCCTGAAGCCATATAGATCGTATGTACGAATATTCCCCCAGACTTGGGGCATTTAGATCATCGCCTTTGGAATTTGCCGCTGGCGGTAGAGATTTCTCCAGCCTCGTTCTTTTATGAGAGCCATTGTGACAGGCACCTGTTTAGAAGAAGTCCCCCGTTGTATTGCGGAAGAGCGATCTTTTCCCAGCCGGCCCATAGATTTCTCAGGTCAACGAGAGTAATCTTTGTCAATCACCGAGTCTTGGACTTTTCGCTAAACCCTATGAATTTTCGAGGAGAGCCGCTGATAAGGCTGCCCCGGCTTTGCTGCACTGTAACTTTTGCAGGTGGGGGTGATTTTTTTAGCACCACCGTTGGTGAGTTTTTGTGCACCTTCCTAAGCGGTTCAAAACTGTTCCCAGTTGGAACAGCAGCGTCGACCTCCATCATTATAGCCGGTAGGGTGAGCCCAGAAGGAGAGTTTCCCCCAGCCTGTCTTATTCGGCGTCAATGACGACGTCGAGCGTGCCTTGCTGAAGGGACCGCCTTAGTTTTGGAAGCAGTTTCATCATGCCCCCAGCTTTGCTGAGGGGTTTCAATCGGCGTCAGCCTGTTAAATACCGACGTCCTTGCTAAAGTTTGAGGAGAGCCGGCCAATCTTTCTAAGGCCGACCGTCTGATGGGAGAAGCACCTTTAACGTCTTCGTCTGTAGCAAGAGTAGGGAAGGCTAGCCTTTTTGGGGTAGCCCCTTCAAGTATTACGAGCTTCTTTATGGGACCGCTCAAGCTTTTGCTCAGCCTGTTGAAGATTGAAGTTTCATAATTTGACGACTTGCTGACGGGAGCCGCCATGGTTGCCAGCCGATTGAAGACCGACTTTCTGGAAGCTTCTCTTTGTGGCGTTGAGGTGACAAAGTTCATAGATGGAGCATGGTCCCAAAGAACAGTCCGGTAGTGGCTTGTGTGACTTGCCTAGCCGGCATTGAGAAAATGGAGGTCGCGTTGGTCCCTTAAGTCACTCCTCCAGTTGGGGTGGAGCAGGAGTTGCTGTTGCATGAGGTGCAGTTGAGAGCCATTGATTTTCTGCACAGGAGCAAGACACCAAGTTTTAGTACCACAAATCCAAGGGCAACCATAGCGAACCACGATTTTGTTTGCGAAACATGGCACACGAAATGTAGAGTAGAAAGAGGAAGTGGTCACACCGAGCGTGCCAGAATCTGTTTACCGCCGAAAGACCGGACCGAGACGTTGGGACGTTTAGCCTGAATTTGGGGGCAGATACTATTTGGACATATCCATCCACCTCTCCTAAGATACCAAGTTGATTTATGGCACTGTATATCGGAGGTTTGGATAGATACGACCGTTGTAGCAGATTTTATTAGACCCCCTCTCACTTTTTGAAGGCGTTTTTTATTGTAGGGACGCTCTTCCCTACAGGTGCAAGCCCTTACAGTTAATTACGTTATCGCGTTGCGATAACCACTTTCTCCTTCTCCAGTAGTTCACTTCGTGTCGTGTGTTGTTTTATTTATTTTGGTTGCCCATGGATTGTATACGGAGACTGGTTTATGTCGTCGCCTGTAGGGCGCAGATTAGTCCAAATCCGTATATTTTAAATCTAGGTTTCGAATTTAGGTTATATATTCCTTTAGTTCAAAAAATATTTTTATTTTATTTAAGGACCGTTAATCTAGTTTGAGATTAAGATCAACTTAAATAGATGTGTGAGCACTTTGGCTCAATTTATTTTTAACCAAGGATACGTTAGTCCTATTTGAGACTAAGATCAACTCAGCAATATTTTAAAGATCGTCAAATTTTTTTTTGAAATCCAACAACAGAGCATTTGGGCTCAGCTGCAAGAAACTTCAGAGGGACTTAGCTAATTTGGGCTTGGTTTGCTCAGTTTTTCTTCTTTTCTCTTTTTTAGAAGTGCTAAGCACTTATTTGTGGCTCTGTTTACTCGGCCCTTTTTCTTTCTATGCAGAAGTTCTAAGCACTTGTTTGGGGTGTGGCGTTCACATGTATACCATGTGAAGCACTCATACATGGGCGCTGCCCAATCAGTGCTAAGCACTTTAGTCACTTTGACTGAATATATGGCGCCAAATATTTTTGTATGGCGCCCACGTGTAGGGCACGTGAGGCGCTGAGATATGTGCACTGCCCAATCAGTGCTAAGCCCTCAGTCGATTTGACCGACATGAGGTTCTAAGCATTTTTACCCAGCGCTCACGTGTTTTTCACGTGAGGCGCTGGCCTTCTGTTTTGAGCGCCCACGTGGGAAGCACGTGGGGCGCTCAGTCTTTTGTTTGGGACGCCCACGTGGGAAGCACGTGAGGCACTGGGTTCCTTGTTTTGGGAATCTCTTGGGCGCTGATGTGTATTTTACGTGAGGAGCTTAGTTCATTTTCTTTTCAGAGATTGAATCTCTACTAACGGCATTTTGGCCATTAATTATCATCAAGATCTTTGTTTTCTAAAGATCTGAGATTTTTTTTGTTTACTGGAGAACTAAGTTTCTTTTTTATACTAAGTTCTTTTATCTAGGGTTAAATCATGTTTGCAGAGAAATTAAATTCTTAAAACCATAAGTTCTATTCCCTTTTTTTTCTTTTAATCAGTTCTCTCCCTTAGATTTTGAGATTGAAGAACAGAATCTCCCCAATGAGAATTGAATTCTCAGCTTGTGGGGAGATTTGCTTTGCAAATCTCTGATCAGAAGAAGAACTAAGTTCTTTTTATGAAGGGTTGAACCCTTATTTTTAATACAATAGACAAAAGAGTTGCATTTTGTTTCTTCTTTTTCTTTACCTAGGGTTTGAAAGAACGAGTAGATTTTCGTTAAAGGAGAATTAAATTCTCAGTTCCAGCTTCTATCTTTTTGTTTGCAGAAGCTTAGGGGAGGTTCTCTCTCAATTTCTTCGAGTCTCCTATCGTTTATATAGGAGAGTCAAATTTTTTGATTAGTTTGAGAAAATCTATGATTTGAGAGATACCAATTGATTTAATTGGCCTCAATGATTGTTCGGGGGATTTTATCCACCGTTGGATCTTTGATCCAGTGAATTTTGTTTCACAGAATATATTTTCTTGTATTTTTTTTAACAAGATTAAGGAAATATTTTCCCATATATAGAATTTAATTCTGTCAAATGGTAATTTTTAAGCACCATTGGATTTTAATCTAAGAGCTCTCTGTGTTACAAAGAACAATCTTTCTCTGTTTAGAAAGATTAGGAAAATATATCCCCAAAAATAAAATTTGATTATATCATTGGATCTTTGATCCAACCGAGAATATCTTTCTCATTTAGAAAGATTAGGGAGATATTTCTCCAAATAGAATTTAATTATATCATTTGATGATTTATCATCACCACTGGATCTTAGATCCAACGGCTCTGTTTAACAGAGAATACCCTAGGTTTTAGGGGAAATAATTTCCATGTAGAATTTTGTCGGGACCCGGTTCTTGCTCACAGAACAAAATGCCACGCCAAGTGTCATGCCAAGGGGGCGGTGGCAACCTTTTGAATCTGTGGGACCCACTATAGAACAATAGGGAATCTTCGGAATACATTTTGAAAGTGGGCTGATCCGGAATTATAAATGAAACGGAATTATAAATGAAATGATACTACTCGTCAATATAGAGATAACTTTTAAGTGAACCGGCACTACATGAGCTTGAGAACTCCGTAGTTAAGCGTGCGCAGGCCAGGGAGGTCCTAGGATGGGTGATCTCCTGGGAAGTGGCCCCTAGTCGGGTCTGGTTCGCTCCGAAAGACAAAACCGTGCAGGTTCGGTCAGAGCGGACAATACCGTCTGTATTAGGGGTGGATCGAGGGTGGGTCGAGACAAATTTAATTCTATCAGCTCTTAATTTGGACGCTGACGCTCATGTGTTATGCACGTGGGCTTCACTTAAAAATTAAATTCTTATATATAATAAGCACTTCTGTGCTTTCCATATCGGCGCTCACGTGAACTTCATGTGCGGCGCCACAATAGAATTTAATCTGTGAGAAACACATGAGGCGCTGCCTCACTGGATTTAACAGAGCTTAGATTTTATTATTGTGTTTAATTAATAAGGGAAGGGGAAATGTCAAGCAAACACTCCGTGCCGGGGATACATCAACCAGCGACACTCCGTCTCGGGAAAACGTCAAACAGACACTCCGTGTCGGGGATACATCAGCCAGCGACACTCCGTCTCGGGAATACGTCAAACAGACACTCCGTGTCGGGGATACGTCAACCAGCGACACTCTGTGCCGGGGATACGTCAGCCAGCAACACTCCGCCTTGGGGATACGTCATACGCCAACACTCCGTCTCAAGGAAACGTCAAACAGATACTTTGTGCAGGGGATACATCAACAGCAACACTCTGTGCTGGGGATACGTCATTCGGCAACACTCAATCTCGGGAAAACGTCAACCAGACACTCCGTGCCGGAGATACGTCTAACAGCAGATGCTCTGTCTCGGAGATACATCAAGCATCGACATCCATGTCGTAAAAAGGGCAGTGCCAGCCTCCCAAAAACGAGAACCAAATCAAGTCAACCTCCACGCGAAAAAGATCCATCAATTTCATGAACACTACCCATATATGTAGTGTGCATTCATTGATGGGGGCACTATAAAATGGGTTCTTTTGAAATGGGTTTCTGCTTCCTCCTTTCAAGAACCCATTTCAAGAAACCCAATGCTTGAAGAGGAAGAAAACCGATCTCTTTTCACCATCCAAGATCTACACCCTCTGGGAGTTTAAATCCAAATCAATTTTTGAGGAGCTCAACTCTAAGTCCAAGATCCAAATCCTCAATGGAGTTTAACCCCAAATCTAGATATTTTAGGAGTTTAACTCCAAATAAAATTCTTTTTTTCTAGGAGTTTAACTCTCAAGTCCCTCGGAAGTTCAACTCCCAGTTCAGAGGCTAAACCCTACTCTGTGCTAGCATCCAGCACCCATGCGTGGGGCGCATGACCCGCTAGCGTCTAGCGCCATCTCACGTGTCCTTAGGACATTCCTCACCCCTCTTTCCTCATACGTTTCACACTCAAAACCCTTTCCCTGTTAGAAAAAAAATTTCTAACGAGACGCTGCCCCGCATCCTACAAGAGGGCTACTAGCTCCTTTGAGCCCCAGCCCGCTATCCGAGTAGCGGGACCCCGTAAACTCTGGAAGACCCCCGATACGTTTAAAACACTTTCAAAATACAACATACACACACTGCAAATTGAGTCTGCATGACTAGTTTTAGTCAACCGGAGATTCTCTTGCTCCAAAGGTAAGAGGTAATTAACGACAGTTTAGTCTGCGGTTGCTGGAGATTCGGATCTTCACAATCAATAAACCTCAGTCTACCCTAAACAGGGGGAATCTGTATACGCCTGACAACCGCACACATTCCTATCTCAATAGTGTGACGAAAAACACTCTACAACACTAAAGAAAAGAAAAAAGAAAAAGGAAATAAAATGAGAGAAAATTAGTAATGAGCTTTTACTATAAGCCTAACTAGTTAGCTTAGCACGCTAGCTGCTTAGGTTGTCTCATTTGAGCTTAGAACCAAAGTTCTTGAGCTTTCGAGGTGGATCATCTTCGATAGAGAAGGTGGGCTTGCAAGCATGTTCCATGGAATTTCAAGAAGCTTACAATGGAGTCCAATACGATTTGGGAGCACTTGAAAATACTATAAAGGTTGGAGTCTCAATCTACTAGATAGTTTGCTCTCTTTTCTTGTTACAAGTTATAATCTTTAGCTTAGATTTTAGTGGTGGGACTAATTGCTCTCTAAATTTCTTAAAACCCTAAAATATCATCTGTTATCTTCAATGTCGTTTTCTTCTTCATTAGTGTCTTGTCTTCTTCTTCAATTTCTTCAATTTTTTTAACTTTCTGAAATAAAAATTTAGGACCTTCTTTTTCTTCTTCTTCTTCAGTGTCCTTTTCTTCTTCAATTTCTTTAATTTTTGAAATGAAAATTTGGGATCTTTTTCTTCTTCTTTTTCAATGTCTTTCTTCAATTTCTTTAATATCCTGAAATAAAAATTTGGGATTTTTGTAAATGGAAAAAAACCAGAAAAGGAGATGAGGAAGAAGAAGGGTAAAAAGGAAAGACAGTATAAAATATGTTGACGTGGTAGTTAAAGATAACGCTCGCGATGCCATGGTAGTAAGTTGCAGCTAGAGGTGGTAGTTTATGTTATCAATCTGCTATAAAATTGGTTCATGGTATCAAGCATAAAAAATGTGAAAGTTCATGGATACATTTCTGCAATTTACCCTTTTTTATTTGATATACATTTGTTGAGCATTCTGACTTGGAATAAATTTTCAAAAAGTTGTACTTAAGTAACAAATAATTAAAACAAGTAAAAGGGCAATCGTAATCCAAACCCAGATTGAATTTTCCTCACATATGTACGTCTCAGAATTGTTATAAGCATTAAGAAATGGATAACTTACACAAAAATTCTCTCAACTTGCGGGTTTACTCTAAAATACCATAGAGTATTTTACAAAATGAATGTTCAGGTATTTTAGTGTAATTTACCCATAAGAAACACCAACAGAACACAAAATAGCGATAGATTTGTTAGCGTTAGAAGACAATGAGGATGAAGAAGATGCATGTATGACATGAACTGAAAACCAAATCGTATTACCCCCAAGCATTTATTTAATCATTATTACAGAACCATTAGAAAGATACTTTAATCTTTTTTCAAATTGCATGAATAAAAATCAAGAAACAATTTAAGATTCATTAACAAAATATAAACCTTTGACAAAACCTTTCTTCATTCAATAATATATTATAAAATAAAATATTAATTAAAACTAAGATGGACATTAGAAATTAAAATGAGGAGTAAAAAAGGGACCAGGTTACTAGGTTTTACTAGTTTTCTGATATGTGATGTGAGGCCAGGAGTCTAATAATACCAGCAAAAATAGCAGAAAACAATAGCGCATGTTCCTGATCTCAGTTTACACGGAGGCTTAAACAAAACTATCCTTACATGGAAGAATCAAATCATAATCTTGATCAATCAACAAACCAAGAAAGAAAAAAAGTAAATACCTTAACATGATTTTTGTAGTAGCCCTTAACAACAGGATTTGTGAAGAAATCATCATCAGATCCAATACATTTTACTTGTTAAGTATATGCATCAACAAACTAATGAGGCTGGGCTTCGCCAAAGGTAGAGTCACCAGTGGTGTTAGGGTCATGGTCACCAAGATGGAAAGATGGAAACAAGGAAGAAGGAGAAGTTTTTTTTGCTTCTCTGGTACCGGTACTTTGGTCTAAAACTATGAAGATGAAGAAGGTTTCCTACATTTTGGCCACAAATAAATTGAGCTATAATCGCAGTAGACCCTTAAAAATGATAAACCACCTGTTATTCTGCTGATAAGGGAGAAAAAAATAAAGAAATTATTAGCATGAAATAAAGTATACATCTCTGTTGTTATGGTTATATTAGTATATATATTTGATGCTGCAGAAAAGGGAGAAAAAAATAAAGAAATTATTAGCATGAAATAAAGTATACATCTCTGTTGTTATGGTTATATTATTATATATATTTGATGGATCTCTGGATCTCCTTCAGATGTTATCTTCCGTTGATCTGCAGTGAGCGCTGATGGATGGCTGAGATTGAGTTGGAGAGTTGCCTCCTGAAGCGTGAGGATCTCAATGAGTTTTATGTGATTGAGGCCGAGATACCTGCAAGGAAGTCCCTGGGTGGTTGTGCTACCGAGAATCCTCCGACGATCAAGTTAGACGGGGTATTTTGGCAAAGTAACGGCCTATTGGGGTCAAATTGGCTTACCTGGGTCATCTGTGAGAGGGGTTTATATAGTGGCAGCAATGGACAGGCGGGCGCGAGATTCACCCCGGCCGTTACGCTCCCGGCATTACGCCCGTGTGATAGGCGGGATTCCCTATTAATGATGAGATATGCTCGTTAATGGAGGATCGTGATGGTATGGAACACGGGATCATGGGCGGCGGATATCTCGCGCCTGGTGAGATTCATGAAGCCGTGGCGGAGGCACCTGTGATCGGTGTTGTGGGTCGGTCGGTGAGACCGAGGAAGATAAGCTAGGCGGGAGGCTCGGAAACGAGCGGGAGGCCGAGGCATCTTGGTTCTGTGATAGCTCGGAGGCGAGCCGGGAGGGCCGAGCAGGCCCATCGTGCAGAAGTCTTGGAGGCGAGCCAACGGTTGTTTGTAAGGCGGACATAGGAGTGGTCTGGACGGCCACTGAAGATCGGAAACATCCTCGGGTCGAAGGCCCGGGGCATACTTCTAATGTACCGTTGTCGCTCCCTTCCCGTGAGTCATGGGACACGTCAGTCGCCACGTGTCGTGATCTTAGGAAATACCACTTCTGAGCATCATCATTAGCCCCTCACTCTCGTTCCGACCTATTTTTAGGTCGGGTCGAGAGTGGACTATACGGAGAATCTTCTGCTTGGTTTGGCACCGAGAATCGTGATGTCGATTGCCCAGGACCAAATGGAGGCATCGTTTCGTCTGTTAGGGCTGGCTATCAACTGAACTCGAGCTCTCCTATTTTTTGCTTAATTGAGCCATGTTGGGAGCTTGCCTTCTTCGGGTGCATGCGCCGGGCAGAGGCTTGCTAGTCGGTTCAATGTGAGGCTCAGGGATCCACCATTGAGACCGAGCATGAAGATGTCTGGCGGCTTCGTGATGAGGGCCTTGATCCATCTCTTTGTAGGGCAGGAAGTTGCCTGGAGTGGACGGACTGAGCAGGAGAATGCCCGGTCGCCTCTTGAGGTGGGCTTTCGATCCTTGGCGTCGAGGGGCAGGTAGATGCCCGTCAGGATGAACCGAGCACGAGGATGCCCGGTCGCCTCGTGATGAGGGCTTTGATCCTTAGCGTCGTGGGGCAGGAAACTGCCCGCTAGGATGAACCGAGCAGGGTAGATACTCGGTTGCCTCTTGGTGAGGGCTTTGGTCCTTGGCGTCGGTAGGTAGTGAACTACCAGCAATGAATGGACCGAGCAGGGTAGCTGATCGATTGCCTCTTGGTGAGGGTTTTGATCCTTGGCGTCGTTGGGTAAGAGATTACCAGCTAAGGATGGACCGAGCAGGGAAGCTGCTCGGTGGCCTCTTGATGGGGACTTTGATCCTCGGCGTCATTGGGTAAGAGATCACCAGCCAAGGATGGACCGAGCAGGAAAGCTGCTCGGTGGTCTCTTGATGAGGGCTTTGATCCTTGGCGTCGTTGGGTAGGAGATTACCAGCCAAGGATGGACCGAGCAGGGAAGCTGCTCGGTGGCCTCTTGATGAGGTCTTCGATCCTTAGCGTTGTGGGGTAAGAGATTACCAGCTAAGGATGAACCGAGCAAGGAAGCTACTCGGTAGCCTCTTGATGAGGGCTTTGATCCTTGGCGTCGTGGGGTAAGAGATTACCAGCCAAGGATAGACAGAGCAGGGAAGCTGCTTGGTGGCCTCTTGATGAGGGCTTTGATCCTTAGCGCGGGAGGGCATGGAGTGGCCTGCTAAGGATGGACCAAGCAGGGTTGCTGCCCGGTGGCCTCTTGATAAGGGCTTTGATCCTTGGCGTCTGTAGGGTATTTTTCGTCAACCCATTGAGATGGGAATACGCGCGCTTGTCAGGCGTACTACAAATTCCCCCTGCCTAGGGTAGACGGGGGTTTATTGATTGTGGGGATCCGAATCTCCGGCAGCCGCGGACTAGCTACCTTTAATTACCCCTCGCTTTTGGAGCGAGGGAACCTCCGATTGACGGGCCAAACAGGTCATGCGAACTCAATGTGTAGTGTTGTGTTTTGAAGGGGTTTCAGATGTATTGGGAGCCCCGCAGATTTTTTACGGGGGTCCCGCTACCCGGATAACGAGCTGGGGGTCAAGAGGGCTAGCAGCCCCCTTGCGGGATGCGGGGCAGCGCCCCGTTAGAAATTTTTTCTAACGTGGGAGGTATATTTAGTGTGGAGTGCATATGAAAAAATGGGGGGAAGCGTCTTAAAGACGCGTGCGTGGCATATGGGCTCATGGTGCCCGGGGCCACGTGTGCGCACATGAGCGCTTTAGCGCCCGGGGTCACGTGCGCGCACGTGACCATTGGACGCCTTAGCGCCCGGGGTCACGTGGCGCACACGTGACCGATGGGTGCCTTAGCGCTCGGGGTCACGTGGCGCACACGTGACCATGGGAAACACCCGCGGGAAGGGGCCTAGCCACTAGGTTAGGGAGTTGAACTCCAAAGGGTTTTTAGAGTTAAACTCCTAACAGAAACTAATTTATGGAGCTAAACTCCAACAGATCTAGAAAGGAGTTAAACTCCTAGGAATTTTTGGCTCTTCTTTTGAGCTTTGGATCTGTCCAAAGTTAGATTTTTGGAGGTGGGTCTCCTTCTTCCTTCTCTAGATCGACGGGATCTTAGAGAAAATGGGGTGAGATTTAAAAGTCTCCCCTTTTCGAGATCTGATTGGAGATCCGAGCTCCCCTTCATGGTTTTTGTGGTGAAAAACTATTTATTTTTGAGAAAGGAAGAGTTAAACTCTTGATTTAATTCAAAAAAGAGGAAGAGGGTTTTAGACCCTTGAGAAAGGGGAAGGAGGCACAAACCCTAGTTTTTTTTTTAAGAGAATGAAAAATTGTTCTTTTATTTCATTATCATGTTGCCTTTTATAGGCTTACAAATTTACATATAGCCCCTTGGGCCTTACAAAATGGCATTTTGCCCATCCCATGCCTCATATGCTCTTTTCTTTTTCACATGAGCCATGGGCTTTTACAAAAATTCGGCTTTGTGCCCATTTTGCTTACATTCATGCACAAAAAATTACATTAAAATTATTTGTTACATGATTTTTATGTTGGCATGGGGAGGCTGGCCGCGGGCTCGACTTGGGCATGGGCCCGCTTGACCTGGGCTTGGGCCTACCTGGCTTAGGGTTGACTTTGACTTTGACTTGGTCAACCAGGGTGCAATTTTCGACCCCAACAGCGTCGTGGGATAAGAGATTACTAGCCAAGAATGGACCGAGCAAGGAAGCTGCTCGGTGGCCTCTTGATGAGGACTTCGATCCTTGGCGTCGTGGGGTAAGAGATTACCAGCCAAGGATGGACTGAGCAGGGTCGTGAGGTAAGAGATTACCAGCCAAGGATGGACCGAGCAGGGAAGCTGCTCGGTGGCCTCTTGATGAGGGCTTTGATCCTTGGCGTCGTGGGGTAAGAGATTAACGGCCAAGGATGGACCGAGCAGGGAAGCTGCTTGGCGGCCTCTTGATGAGGGCTTCGACCCTTGGCGTCATGGGGTAAGAGATTACCGGGTAAGAGATTACCAGCCAAGGATGGACCGAGTAGGGAAGATGCTCGGTGGCCTCTTTATGAGGGCATTGATCCTGGCGTCGTGGGGTAAGAGATTAACAGCCAAGGATGGACTGAGCAGGGAAGATGCTCGGTGGCCTCTTGATGAGGGCTTTGATCCTTAGCACGGGAGGGCATAGAGTGGCCTGCTAAGGATGGACCGAGCAGGGTTGCTGTCTGGTGGCCTCTTGATGAGGGCTTCGATCCTTGGCATCGTGGAGTAAGAGATTACCAGCCAAGGATGAACCGAGCAGGGAAGCTGCTCGGTGGCCTCTTGATGAGGGCTTTGATCCTTGGCGTCATGGGGTAAGAGATTACCAGCCAAGGATAGACCGAGCAGGGAAGCTGCTTGGTTGCCTCTTGATGAGGGCTTTGATCCTTAGCGCGGGAGGGCATGGAGTGGCCTGCTAAGGATTGACCGAGCAGTGTTGCTTCCCGGTGAAAGGTTCCTAGGCACTCTCAAGAGGTCTCACAAGGCATCAACCATGCCAATTTCAAAAATTAGAGGTGCCGAGAAACCCTAATACGGATCGTTGGCTAGAAGTTTAGGTGACAAAGCAACTAGTTAACTACTTTAACTAAGAGTACGGAAATACAACCTTTGTAGATCCGGTCCTCCACCTCCACGGCTCCGTGATGAAGTCCTCTCCGCTGTCCAAATGAAATCCCGGGCTCTAGCGTCGGCTTCATCGTCGAAATGGGTGGGCAAGGTCGTCGGCTTCGTGTCGAAGATGATCTACGTCGAGGCATCACAAGATCAAGCTCCCACTTCACCAAGTCATGAAACTTGTGAAGAAAACACACTCTAATACTTGGCAAGAGGTAGAGGATGAAGAAATAGGAGGTGGGTTCACTTTAGAATTGGATTTCTCACTCATTTCATCAAGTTTCCATTGATGAGGCAAGCTTTTCTTCAAGTGAAGAAGAAGAAGAAGAAGATGAATAATATGATGAGTATTTTACAAAAAGGAAATAAAATGAATACTTATCATAATGTAACCATGGTCAAGTGTAGAGAATAGACTAGGGTTAAGTGGAATAGTTAGGGTTAAGCATGAGACAAAATGGTGACTTAGTCAAAGCTTCATGAAGCTTCAAATACAAACAAAGAAAGCCACCATTTTTCCCATTTTCTTTTCCAAAATAAAATAAATAAATAAATGAATAAGAAAATGAAAACCCTAACCATTACACAACCATGGTTTAATCTTTACACAAACCCTAGTTAGCATGTATCATCAAATATGATACAAACTTGTGTACAAAAGTATATCACATATACAATGTGCATAATCCAAGTGAGAAAATCCATTTAAAGTGAACCGATACTAGTTAATGCAAAGTAATATATCATATATATAATTATACATTAAATCATTAAATCAACACTTGATTTAACGACCCGGTCATATCGCATATAACCGACTAATATTCAATGTATCGGCTTATCGAATCAATGCTTGAATCGATAACTAGGTTATATCGCATACAACCAATCGATACATTCATCGCAAGAATAGAATACGGTATCACATACACGCATTATTCTCGGTCCCGCACATATCTCATATGCGCTCCTATTTCGTTTCGCTTGAGCCAGGAAACCTCTGTGTAGGACTCTAAAGACTCGTCAATACGCCGGCAGCAGATGATGATCATGTCAAGCACCCACAAGCCGCAAGCGGTCTGCTAAACGTAACGGCCACCCGGGTATTGAGCGATCAGAAGATCGACGAGCAAGCCCGCTCATACTCCAGTGAATCCAACCAGTAACACTACCGTACAGTCCGGTCTCGTCGTCTGATATGTCGCATATCTTGCCTAGGGGTGGTAAACGTTAGACCCCAATAGCTCGATAAGTCGTGTCGATATGAGGTCTATAACAATTCGAGAAACTACTGGTAACACTTACCAGTAAATCTCAGCAACCCTGGCCAGGGATTTCCTGTTATAGCCAATCGAACACAGCGCAACATCAACCCCTTATACCGGGAGAGACGAATCCCCTCCTATCGCTCATTGCCTCTATGTGACTCACCCAAAAACCACCGTTTTGCACGCCCTCTTGGACGTGGTAAGGTGGAAATCAAAGCACAGTGGGAACCACACAAGACTCTATGACGATCTCGGGTCAACAGACTACTCTGTACCAGTGTCACCAGAGAACTGCCATCTGACGTAAGGTATAATACCATCTGGGAGTTCTCGGCGAGTCCGTCCAGTGTACCCAGTCTCTACTGAGCACCCGTATATCATCTCTGATGTCAAACACCGATGGATATGGGATCATCCATCGCCCATCTGTATGGGTCGAGAAGGTATACGCTAGTCTACTCTGGTATATCGATGCCCCATCTCGATACACCCATGACTAGGGACTTTGAAGGATGTACTTATGGACTACCATGTCCCCACTAGTATGATCCGCATCATAGTCCAGGTAGTCAAGTACACATCCTAAGGGCTTTACCAACATGTAACAGAGAGACAATCAGTATACACGTTAAGGTAAAGATCAACCAGATAGCATACTATCATGTCGAGCAAGAAAGTCCTCCCTATATATGTCCCAGCATCCACCACAATATACATCCAATGTACAGTAACGGCCTTTATGGCATACATATAACTAACACCCGATGGCCTCTTGATGAGGGCTTTAATCCTTGGCGTCTGTAGGGTATTTTTCGTCACCCCATTGAGATGGGAATACGCACGCTTGTCAGGCGTACTACAAATTCCCCCCGCCTAGGGTAGACGGGGGTTTATTGATTGTGGGGATCCGAATCTCCGGCAGCTGGGGACTAAGCTGCCGTTAATTACCCCTCGCTTTTGGAGCGAGAGAACCTCCGATTGATGGGCCAAACAGGTAATGCAACTCAACGTGCAGTGTTGTGTTTTGAAGGGGTTTCAGATGTATTGGGGGCCCCGCAGAGTTTTTACGGGGGTCCCGCTACTCGGATAACGGGCTGGGGGCCAGCCCCCTTGCGGGATGCGGGGCAGCGTCCCGTTAGAAATTTTTTCTAATGGGGGAGGTATATTTAGTGTGGAGTGCATATAAAAAAAAGGGGGGAAGCGTCTTAAAGACGCGTGCGTGGCATATAGACGCATGGTGCCCGGGGCCACGTGTGCGCATATGGGCGCTTTAGCGCCCGGGTCACGTGCGCGTATGTGACCATTGGGCGCCTTAGTGCCCGAGGTCACGTGGCGCGCACGTGACCATGGGGAGCCTTAGCGCCCGGGGTCACGTGGCGCGCACGTAACCATTGGGCACCTTAGCGCCCCGGCGTCACGTGGCGCACACGTGACCGATGGGTGAAGGGTTCCTAAGCACTCCCATGAGGTCTCACAAGGCATCAACCATGCCAATTTCAAATTATACGGGTGCCGAGAAACCCTAATACGGATCGTTAACTAGATTTTAGGCGAAACTAGAAACTAGCTAACAACTTAACTAAAGAGAAAACGGAAATACAACCTTTGTAGATCCGGTTCTCCACCTCCATAGCTCCGCAATGAAGTCTCCTCGCTGTCCATATGTAATCCCGGGCTCTAGCGTCGGCTTCATCGGAGAAATGGGCGGGCAAGGTCGTCGGCTTCGTGCCGAAGATGATCTACGTCGAGGCATCACAAGATCAAGCTCCCACTTCACCAAGTCATGAAACTTGTGAAGAAAACACCCTATACTACTTGGCAAGAGGTAGAGGATGAAGAAATAGGAAGTGGGTTCACTTTAGAATTGGATTTCTCACTCATTTGCTCAAGTTGCCATTGATGGAGCAAGGTTTCTTCATGATGAAGATGATGAAGAAGAAGAAAGAAATATGATAAGTTGTTTTTCAAAAGAATAATAAAATGAATACTTATCATATCCTAACCTTGGTTAGGTGTAGAGAATAGACCATGGTAAGGTTTAATGGTTAAGGGTTAAGCATGAGACAAAATGGTCATGTAGTCAAAGCTTCATGAAGTTTCAACTACAAACAAAGAAAGCCACCATTTTCCTCATTTATCCTTTTCTTTTGCAAAAATAAACAAAATGGATAAATAAAAGAATAAATGAATAAGTAAATGAAGCAAAAGAAACCCTAACCATTGACCAACCATGCTTTAAACTATACACCAAACAATCATGTATCATCAAACATGATACAATCAAATGCACAAAAGTATATCATATATACAATGTGCACATCAAGTGAGAAAATCCTTTTTAAGTGAACCTATATTAGTTAATGTAAAGTGATATATCAAATATATAATTATACATTAAATCATTAAATCAACACTTGATTTAACGACCCGGTCATATCGCATATAACCGACTAATATCAATAGTAACAACTTATCGAATCAACACCTGATCCGATAACCCGACTATAACGCATATAACCGATCAATGTTACAAATCGCGAGAATCGAATACAGTATCACATACTGTTATTATTCTCGGTCCCGCACATATCTCATATGCGCTCCTATTTCGTTTTGCTTGAGCCAGGAAACCTCTGTGTAGGACTCTAAAGACTCGTCAATACGCCGGTAGCAGATGATGATCATATCAAGTACCCACAAGCCGCAAGCGGTCTGCTAAACGTAACGGCCACCCGGGTATTGAGCGATCAGAAGATCGACGAGCAAGCCCGCAGTTCAGTCCAGTGAATCCAACCAGTAACACTACCGTACAGTCCGGTCTCGTCGTCTGATATGTCGCATAGCTTGCCTAGGGGTGGTAAACGTCAGACCCCAATAGCTCGATAAGTCGTGTCGATATGAGGTCTATAACAGTTCAAGAAACTACTGGTAACACTTACCAGTATATCTCAGCAACCCTGGCCAGGAATTTCCGGTTATAGCCAATCGAACACAGCGCAACATCAACTCCATATACCGGGAGAGACGAATCCCCTCCTATCGCTCATTGCCTCCATGTGATTTGGGACTGTACCCAAAAACCACCGTTTTGCATGCCCTCTTGGACGTGGTAAGGTGGAAATCAAAGCACAGTGGGAACCACACAAGACTCTATGACGATCTCGGGTCAACAGACTACTCTGTACCAGTGTCACCAGAGAACTGCCATCTGACGTAAGTTATAATACCATCTGGGAGTTCTCGGCGAGTCCGTCCAGTGTACCCAGTCTCTACTGAGCACCCGTATATCATCTCTGATGTCAAACACCAATGGATATGGGATCATCCATCGCCCATCTGTATGGGTCGAGAAGGTATACGCTAGTCTACACTGGTATATCGATGCCCCGTCTCGATACACCCACGACTAGGGACCTTGAAGGATGTACTTATGGACTACCATGTCCCCACTAGTATGATCCGCATCATAGTCCAGGTAGTCAAGTACACATCCTAAGGGCTTTACCAACATGTAACAGAGAGACAATCAGTGTACACGTTAAGGTAAAGTTCAACCAGATAGCATGCTATCATGTCGAGCAAGATAGTCTTCCCTATATATCCCAGCATCCACTACAATATACATCCAATGTACAGTAATGGCCTCTAGGGCATACATATAACTAACAATCTCCCACTTGCACTAGGGCCATCTGATAGCAGTGGTTGTAGTATCTCATACTCAACCATCCCATAAAAGTATCTCTCTGGGAATAGGCCTTCGTGAGTGGATCCGCCGTGTCATCCTCTGAGTCTACTCTCCTTACCTCGATCCCTTAGAGATCAACCATCTCCATGATCAGGTGATACTGCCTTAGAATATGTCTGGATCACTGATGGGACCGGCATTCCTTGGCATAAGCCACAACTCCATTGTCTCACAATGGTAGGAACCTAGTTCATCTCATGAACCAATATACACCCAAACATCCTCTTTGGTAGCATCTTAAGTAGCGATGTATCCAGCCTTTATCGTCTAGTATGCCACGGTATGTAGCTTGGAACTCTTCCAACATACCGTCCCTTCACTGAGGGTAAAGACAATGCCTGTGACTGACATTTAGTCGTCTTTATCACCCTGGAACCTTTCCAGTGATTCTCCCCAGGATCAATTGATACCATCTCACTACAGCTAGTGAGTATCCTAACATCCATTTAGATCTATCTCATAGATCCAAAACCCAGGATTTAGTAGGTATCACTTTGATCCTATGATGGAGAATCTTTGTGATAAGCGGAGATTGATCGAACGTAGCATAGAAAACTCCTTCCCTATCAAGAGTATGTCATCCACGTACTCTACGAGAATCGCCACCATACTCCCTACTACCTTTTTGTTTATACAAGGTTCATCTACCATTTTGATGATGTCAAACTCTTTGACTAATACATCAAATCAGACGTTCCAACTCCGCGATGCCTGCTTTATCCAATAAAGCATCTTGTACACGTTTCCGCTGCTCCCACTGTCTGCGAAGCCCTCTGGCTGTGTACTTATAGACGCTCTCTTCCAAATCATCATTTAGAAAAGCAGTCAAGACACCCAACCACCAGATATCGTAGTCATGGTATGTAGCCGTGGACTTAAGCATAGGCACTGAAAAGGTTTCATCATTATCCACGCCTGGTCGATGACGAAAACCTTTAACAAGTCTAGCTTTGAAAGTCTCAACTTTTCTATCTACACCAAGTAATCTTCTCAAGATATACTTGCTCCTAATGGGGATTTAACCCTTCAGATATAGCAACCAAAGTCCATACTTTGTTGGTGTATAAGGATTCCATCTCAGATCACTAAGCATCCAGCCATTCTTACAGAGTCCCACTCCTGATGGCCAGCTCGAAAATAGTTGGGTCATCATCTCATGATGCAATCCTCGCTCCCACTGTCATAGAGAAACCGAAGTATCTCTCAGGTAGGTGAGGAACCCTACTAGATCGGCGGAGAGGCTGGGGTTCGTTGGTAACTATTGAATCATTTTGTTCTTTCAAATCATCTGCTGTAGTTTGTATAGCTGGAACCTTTCCAGTTCTACATAACAGATCTTGCCTCGAGCTTGTCCGGATTTTTCTTTTAGACATAGGCCGGACAACCCCAAATCTTAAGTAACTTAAGAAATGGGCTCTTCCCTTTCCATATCATATATGAAATGGTAAGCAACTGATTTGATTGGAACCCTTATTCAATAGGTATGCAACTTCTCAAGTGCATAACTCCCAAAAGGAAATAGGTAACTCAGTAATACTCATCATAGAGCACACCATATCATATAGGGTGTGATTGCTCCGCCCCGATATACCATCGTGCTATGGTGTATTCGGAGGAGTAATGCCGAGAGAGAATCTCATTCTCCTTTAGAATAGTCCAGGAATTCCGTGCTCAAGTATTCTCCTCCTTGATCTCATCATAGGACATAATACTTATACCCGTATTTTGGTTCTCTACTTCTAACTTATATTCTGTGAATATCTCAAAAGGTTCGGACTTGTGTTTCAACAGGAACATATGTCTGAATCTTGAGAGATTATCAGAGAATATAATGAAGTATAAAGAACCAGTCCTGGTATGTGTAGACAGGGGACCTACATACATCTACATGTATCATCCCAAGAGTTCACTAACTCTTTCTCTGTTTCCATTAAACAGAGCTATGGTCATCTTATCTTTGTGACATGAATGGCAAGTTTCACAAGATGTAAATTCAAACTGATTTAAATATGCATCTAAATGTAACTTAGCTAGTCGGGTCGCATTGATATGACCTAGTCTACAATACCTCAAGAAGGATCCGTTCATTTCTGAACTCTTCCTCTTGTGTGTGTTCTATATACTAAGAACCGTAGTTTGATTTAGAACATTAATGTTTTTAGATAACGTGCCTGAACCGATCAACTTTTGATATAGGAAATGTTCAAAACATTATCCAACAATACAAAATTTTATCATTCTTTACTAATAAAGAGACTGATAAGATTTTGTATATCAGGTTCGGTATCTAATAACATTCGTTCAGAATCAATATATTACAATACAGGGTGACAGTGACCAACAGACTTGGCTGCAACACTTGCCCCATTTTCTGCCTCATGAAACTTATCACCCGTTCTCAGTTTTTCTACCCTTTTGTGGCCCTATGTAACAGATTACATATCTGGGATCCTGATCCGGTATCATATACCCAGGATTCGGAGGATACTGAGAAACAGTTCTTTGTAATGAACACACCCGAAGATGATGCATCAACATGCACTCTCTTCGTTTGGGCGGCATGGGAATCTTGGTATTCCCCTATTTCCTACTCTGTCTTATAACAATTATAAGTTGGAGCGGGACCAACGCTCCCCAGCTCAGTATAACAAGCGGGTTCGGTCAATAATCCGTATTATTATCTTGATTAAGGCGTGACATGGTCGCTACCTGGAGAGAGAGAGAAGAAAACACTCAGCGTGCGCTCTTGCAAGAATAGATTGGTTATTATTTTATCTAATCAGGATGGTTCCCACTGTTTTTATCAAATCTTCCTTCAAACCCTAAAAGGAAAGACTAGCCGGGATTAATTACACACTACAAGTTCGCCAATTTTTCAGCCAGGCCAGTGTCGGTACTTTGAGGGAGGTCTCCCGTGCTTTCGCACGAACCTAATTAATGTAAACCTCGTTTTCCCAGAGGCGTAATCTCGTTAACACCTTTCTAGACACCTACTTGATCGGCTAATTGTAATGTGTAAAACTCTCCCAGGAGTAACTCTTACTCGCAGTGGGTATCGGGATCCAACTATCTCATAGAAGGTATGCAATCTCATTGCAAATTTCAACACATGAAATTCCCGATAATATTTTGCCCCCAGCACCCTATGACCTTGACGGAGGTCAACAAACCATAGGCTACTAGTCAAGTTCAACCCGTCATTTCTTGATCGAATTAAACCCACCCGCACGACCCTTGACGGAGGTCAACAAGGCCGCACGACTACCCTAATCCAATCTGCATCATATGCATAAGCAGATAAATACTAGTTAGCTACCGCACACTACGCCTTGACGGAAGTCAACAAACGTAGCACGAATACTAAGTAGGACTTATCTGAAATGACGGAGGGCTACGACAGGTTTTTCTGAAAACCTATTGCGTAAAGAACTTGATATCGTTGTAGGATCGAATGAATTTTGAAATGGAGTGTCTTTGAGGTTTTTCTAGTTTTGCTAAAGGAGTCACTCCCGGTGAAGGGATCGTCGGTCCTTTTCTCGTCGAATGAGGTGCGGGATATATCACTGTGGAAAGCAAAAACTCTTAAAAGCAATCAAAAGACAAACCGAGTGTGTAGCATCTGCCAGTTATTGCTAAAGGAGTCACTCCCGGTGAAGGGATCTCGGTCCTTTCCTTATCGAATAAGGTGCAGGATATATCATATATATCGCTGTGCAGAGCAAGAACTGTAGCTACCTGTTTTATTTTGAAATTCGATTCTACAACATCTTAGGTTTCTTTTATTTCATTAATCACATTAATGAAGTCCCATCATTTAAATACCTAAACATCACAGATAAATACGACGTACACTTATGCCATCCGCATTCGCCTCGATGTCCCCTTGTGCACCGTTAGGTTAGGTAACTAACGGCAGAGCGGGGCAGGGCTAGCACAGGTGTAAAACATAAGTAACGTCTATATAATATATCATATATACTATATACTGTATCTATCACAAAACATCACATGATCACATCACAGATATCGCAGCAGAAGAATCATATGAAATATTGGATATACTAGGACGTCCGTGTTTTCAATACGAGCCAGTATAAAACACGGATTCCACGGTCGCGATGAATAGCCAAACCCACACCCCTAGTCCCCTACGAGAGCGGCAAGCAACCCTACCAATTCTAGAGTTAGGAGACCCGGACTCGACTCCTCGAGTTGGTCTCCCACTGGACTCCAGAACCCGGTTACTTGTGCTCTCCTCCTTGGGTCAATCCTAGTGCGGAAAAGTAAATAATATACAAACGGTGACATCTTCCACAACCTGGAAGTGCCCCAATAAAAGAATATTACATACAAGATTTTACATGATTGAAAATGAAAAACACTCATCTCACATAAAAACCCCCCGGCTATTCAAACACGACGATCCAATATAACATATCCAGCAACACATAACATCACATGTTATCAATGTAAGTAAACATGCGTATCCCAATTGTCGTTGACATATAGCAACGAAACCGGCGATATCACATATTACACTTACGGTCACAGAAAAGAAAGTGTAAAACTACAACAGTTGGAATCCGCAACCACCTCAGACATCGCATGCATGACCAAATGAATTCTTTAGACATCGCATGCCTAACAATTATAAACCCCGTATTTTAGTCTCATTATCGAAAACACTTTTCAATACCAAGTCGGGCAATTCAACAGGATTCCCGACAATTTGATCGAATGCTCGTCGCAAACTTTAGTAGACGGCCGCACCCCCGACACCGTCGACGAAGTGCACCAAGGCGGAACACCGCTGCCGCGAGCACCCGAATGGATGCTTTCGGCGACGGGGTTCTCCTACAGTCACTTGGTCGGGGCTATGGAGCGAGGCTGTCTATTAAGTTTACCCGGCGAGTATCCGCGTACGCTACGTGATTGCGACGGACTTTTGATCGCATCAAAATTCCTTGGCAACCGATCAAGTGAAACTAAACTGCTATGTTTATAACATTCATTCAGTTATCTCATAACTTATTGTGAATTCCAATTATTGTATCACATTCCGGATAAATAGAAAATACTAAACTTTCCGATCAAACAGTCAAACACCCAAGTTTTCCCGATACAGATCAACGCATGAAACAAGTCTAAAAACATTCAGTTCGTGCCTCAGTACCAACGGTCCAGCCGTAGAAGGGTCAAGCCAACGCCTCACATGTGGCACGCCGTACTGCCCCAAACCCGAAGGTTCAAAGGGCAGTTCAAGACGGTCACATAATCGAGTTAAGATTTGTTGTCTTCTAGAGGGACCATCGCGTTACTTGCACTACTCAGAACGTCCTTAAACCACAGAAAAATTCAACACTTGGAAATTTTCCGGCAGGGGAAAAGGTGGGTATTTATATCCGGTCGAACTTTTTAACATATTCCAAAATATCCGGAAAGCCACATAGACAAAACTTGATAATCCGATCGAATCCACGAATTCCCCAATACAACCCAGAAATTTCAACTCTTGAATAAATATTAAAAATTCCCAGGAAAACCAGCACTGCAAAGTAGGAGTTGCTGTGCAAAATTCAATGCATGAAGAGACTAAATGAGCGCGGAACCGCCGCAATAGGCGGCTAATGCCGCGGTTCCGCCGTGCTTTAGACAGATCATTAGGTAATTTTTGCACCGTAATTCTTAGAATTTCCTGCTGAATTTTATAAGAATTTTTAATTTGGAAAAAACCGCTTTTTCAGAAAAAGTCCAGAGAGGGTTAAAAGTTAGGGTTTCGGGGTTCGATCGGATTTCTAACATCGTCTACGCATCGCCTAAGGCTCTAGCTAGGCTCTGATACCACTGAAGGGTTCCTAGGCACTCCCATGAGGCCTCACAAGGCATCAACCATGCCAATTTCAAATTATACGGGTGCCGAGAAACCCTAATACGGATCGTTAACTAGATTTTAGGCGAAACTAGAAACTAGCTAACAACTTAACTAAAGAGAAAACGGAAATACAACCTTTGTAGATCCGGTTCTCCACCTCCATAGCTCCGCAATGAAGTCTCCTCGCTGTCTATATGGAATCCCGGGCTCTAGCGTCGGCTTCATCGGAGAAATGGGCGGGCAAGGTCGTCGGCTTCGTGCCGAAGATGATCTACGTCGAGGCATCACAAGATCAAGCTCCCACTTCACCAAGTCATGAAACTTGTGAAGAAAACACCCTTATATCGTGCATGCCATCGATGGCCCCGAAAGTATACTACTTGGCAAGAGGTAGAGGATGAAGAAATAGGAAGTGGGTTCACTTTAGAATTGGATTTCTCACTCATTTGCTCAAGTTGCCATTGATGGAGCAAGGTTTCTTCATGATGAAGTTGATGAAGAAGAAGAAAGAAATATGATAAGTTGTTTTTCAAAAGAATAATAAAATGAATACTTATCATATCCTAACCTTGGTTAGGTGTAGAAAATAGACCATGGTAAGGTTTCATGGTTAAGGGTTAAGCATGAGACAAAATGGTCATGTAGTCAAAGCTTCATGAAGTTTCAACTACAAACAAAGAAAGCCACCATTTTCCTCATTTATCCTTTTCTTTTGCAAAAATAAACAAAATGGATAAATAAAAGAATAAATGAATAAGTAAATGAAGCAAAAGAAACCCTAACCATTGACCAACCATGCTTTAAACTATACACCAAACAATCATGTATCATCAAACATGATACAATCAAATGCACAAAAGTATATCATATATACAATGTGCACACCAAGTGAGAAAATCCTTTTTAAGTGAACCTATATTAGTTAATGTAAAGTGATATATCAAATATATAATTATACATTAAATCATTAAATCAACACTTGATTTAACGACCCGGTCATATCGTATATAACCGACTAATATCAATAGTAACAACTTATCGAATCAACACCTGATCTGATAACCCGGCTATAACGCATATAACCGATCAATGTTACAAATCGCGAGAATCGAATACAGTATCACATACTGGTATTATTCTCGGTCCCGCACATATCTCATATGCGCTCCTATTTCGTTTTGCTTGAGCCAGGAAACCTCTGTGTAGGACTCTAAAGACTCGTCAATACGCCGGTAGCAGATGATGATCATATCAAGCACCCACAAGCCGCAAGCGGTCTGCTAAACGTAACGGCCACCCGGGTATTGAGCGATCAGAAGATCGACGAGCAAGCCCGCATTTCAGTCCAGTGAATCCAACTAGTAACACTAACGTACAGTCCGGTCTCGTCGTCTGATATGTCGCATATCTTGCCTAGGGGTGGTAAACGTCAGACCCCAATAGCTCGATAAGTCGTGTCGATATGAGGTCTATAACAGTTCGAGAAACTACTGGTAACACTTACCAGTATATCTCAGCAACCCTGGCCAGGGATTTCCGGTTATAGCCAATCGAACACAGCGCAACATCAACTCCCTATACCGGGAGAGACGAATCCCCTCCTATCGCTCATTGCCTCCATGTGATTCGGGACTGTACCTAAAAACCACCGTTTTGCACGCCCTCTTGGACGTGGTAAGGTGGAAATCAAAGCACAGTGGGAACCACACAAGACTCTATGACGATCTCAGGTTAACAGACTACTTTGTACCAGTGTCACCAGAGAACTGCCATCTAACGTAATGTATAATACCATCTGGGAGTTCTCGGCGAGTCCGTCCAGTGTACCCAGTCTCTATTGAGCACCCGTATATCATCTCTGATGTCAAACACCAATGGATATGGGATCATCCATCGCCCATCTGTATGGGTCGAGAAGGTATACGCTAGTCTACACTGGTATATCGATGCCCCGTCTCGATACACCCACGACTAGGGACCTTGAAGGATGTACTTATGGACTACCATGTCCCCACTAGTATGATCCGCATCATAGTCCAGGTAGTCAAGTACACATCCTAAGGGCTTTACCAACATGTAACAGAGAGACAATCAGTGTACACGTTAAGATAAAGTTCAACCTGATAGCATACTATCATGTCGAGCAAGATAGTCCTCCCTATATATGTCCCAGCATCCACTACAATATACATCCAATGTACAGTAATGGCCTCTAGGGCATACATATAACTAACAATGGGCGCCTTAGCGCTCGGGGTCACGTGGCGCACACGTGACCGATGGGCGCCTTAGCGCTCGGGGTCACGTGGCGCACACGTGACCACTGGAAACACCCGCGGGAAGGGGCCTAGACACTAGGTTGGGGAGTTGAACTCCAAAGGGGTATTTGGAGTTAAACTCCTGACAGAAACTAATTTATGGAGTTAAACTCCAACAGATCTAGAAAGGAGTTAAACTCTTAGGAATTTTTGGCTCTTCTTTTGAGCTTTGGATTTGTCCAAAGTTAGATTTTTGGAGATGGGTCTCCTTCTTCCTTCTCTTGATCGGCGGGATCTTAGAGAAAAGGGGGTGAGATTTCAAAGTCTCCCCTTTTCGAGATCTGATTGGAGATCCGATCCCCCCTTCATGGGTTTTGTGGTGAAAAACTATTTATTTTTTAGAAAGGAAGAGTTAAACTCTTGATTTAATTCAAAAAAGAGGAAGAGGGTTTTAGACCCTTGAGAAAGGGGAAGGAGGCACAAACCCTAGTTTTTTTTTTAAGAGAATGAAAAATTGTTCTTTTATTTCATTATCATGTTGCCTTTTATAGGCTTACAAATTTACATATAGCCCCTTGGGCCTTACAAAATGGCATTTTGCCCATCCCATGCCTCATGTGCTCTTTTCTTTTTCACATGAGCCATGGGCTTTTACAAAAATTCGGCTTTGTGCCCATTTTGCTTACATTCATGCATAAAAAATTACATTAAAATTATTTGTTAGATGATTTTTATGTTGGCATGGGGAGGCTGGCCGCGGGCTCGACTTGGGCATGGGCCAGCTTGACCTGTGCTTGGGCCCACCTAGCTTGGGGTTGACTTTGACTTTGACTTGGTAAACCAGGGTGCAATTTTCGACCCCAACAGCGTCGTGGGATAAGAGATTACCAGCCAAGGATGGACCGAGCAGGGAAGCTGCTCGGTGGTCTCTTGATAAGGGCTTCGATCCTTGGCGTCGTGGGGTAAGAGATTACCAGCCAAGCATGGACCGAGCAGGGTCGTGAGGTAAGAGATTACCAGCCAAGGATGGACCGAGCAGGGAAGCTGCTCTGTGGCCTCTTGATGAGAGCTTTGATCCTTGGCGTCGTGGGGTAAGAGATTACCAGCCAAGGATGGACCGAGCAGGGTAGCTGCTTGGTGGCCTCTTTATGAGGGCTTCGATCCTTGGCGTCGTGGGGTAAGAGATTACGAGGTAAGAGATTACCAGCCAAGGATGGACCGAGTAGGGAAAATGCTCGGTGCTATCTTGATGAGGGCTTTGATCCTGGCGTCGTGGGGTAAGAGATTAACAGCCAAGGATGGACCGAGCAGGGAAGATGCTCGGTGGCCTCTTGATGAGGGCTTTGATCCTTAGCGCGGGAGGGCAAAGAGTGGCCTGCTAAGGATGGACCGAGCAGGGTTGCTGCCCGGTGGCCTCTTGATGAGGGCTTCGATCCTTGGCGTCGTGGGGTAAGAGATTACCAGCAAAGGATGGACCGAGCAAGGAAGATTCTCGGTGGCCTTTTGATGAGGGCTTTGATCCTTGGCGTCATGGGTAAGAGATTACCAGCCAAGGATGGAACGAGCAGGGAAGCTGCTTGGTGGCCTCTTAATGAGGGCTTTGATCCTTAGCGCGGGAGGGCATGGAGTGGCCTGCTAAGGATGGAATGAGAAAGATTGCTGCCCGGTGGCCTCTTGTGAGGGCTTTGATCCTTGGCGTCGGTGGGTAATGAACTACCAGCCATGGATAGACCGAGCAGAGTTGCTGCCAGGTGGCCTCTTGGTGAGGGTTTTGATCCTTGGCGTCGGTGGATAGCGAACTACCAGCCATTGATGGACCGAGCAGAGTTGCTGCCCGGTGTCCTCTTGATGAGGGCTTTGATCCTTAGCGTGGGAGGGCATGGAGTGGCCTGCTAACGATGGACCAAGCAGGAAGCTGCTCGGTGGCCACTTGATGAGGGTTTTGATCCTTAGCGTCGTGGGGTAAGAGATTACCAGCCAAGGATGGACCGAGCAGGGAAGCTGCTCGGTCGCCTCTTGATGAGAGCTTTGATCCTTAGCGTCGTGGGGTAAGAGATTACAAACCAAGGATGGACTGAGCAAGGAAGTTGCTCGGTGGCCTCTTGATGAGGTCATTGATCCTTAGCGTCGTGGGTTAAGAGATTACCAGCCAAGGATGGACCGAGCATGGAAGATGCCCGGTGGCCTCTTGATGATGGCTTTGATCCTTAGCGCGGGAGGGCATGGAGTGGCCTGCTAAGGATGGACCGAGCAGGGTAGCTGCTCGGCTTTTCGGGGTTTTGTCCGACCTTCCCTGGTGTGTGAACATCGGGAAGGTTGACCGTCACCGCACCGACACGTGGTGGAAATCTCCTATTTCTCAAAGAACCTCTCGCCTTTTGTCTCCTCCCTGGTCCTTTTCTTCTGATCGGCTTGGTCTGTCCGGGGCAGATTGGCGTTCACCTCGGACTCAAGCTGGATCTCATGTTCGGTCCTGGCCTTTACCTCGGCCATGGTCTGAGGTTGCGCTAATGCAAAGGAGCGTAGCCACTCCTCGTGCCTAAGACCCGACTTAAGGGCCGTAATGACTGTCTCGTCCCGGTGCTCTGGGACCTCAAGGAGGATGTTGTAGAAGCGGATGACATATCCTTTGAAAGATTCTTTGTCCCCGCTCTTTATGGTGAAGAGATGATCAACAGTATGCTTCTTCCGTCTGTTCCCAACGAAATGTCCGAGGAACTGGGTGGCCAGCTCATCGAAGGTAGAGATTGAGCGTGGCGTGAGTCCTCTGAACTGGTCTCGTCCAGAGCGGATGAGAGTGGCGGGGAAAGCGCGGCATTGTGCGGCGTCGGAGCAGTCCTGAAAACTCATCCCGGTTGTGAACGCGTCCAAATGGTCCTTCGGGTCGGACTTCCCGTCGAAGAGTGAGACTTTCGGGGGCTTGTTCCGGGAGGAGACGTAGACGACGAGTAGCTCTTTGGTGAAGGGCTTCGTGAGCGAGTCGGCGACATATTTAGCCCCGTCGCTTGAAGGACGATTTTCCCGATGCATGCCTTCGATCTTCTTTTCGAGGGCGTCGAGTCGGCCATGGTATCCCGATGATTCGGCACATTCTGATTTTTGGCCTCTGCTGCCGGAGACCTGTGCCTGGCCACGGCCCCGGTTCCGTTCGATGAGGTTCCTTAGGTCCCCTGGCGAGGTCGTCTTCGAGCTACCGTGGCGAGTCCTATCCGTGCGACCCCGTCGAGGGAGGGGGTGATGGTCATGCCTGGGCACAAGAGAGCTGACCGACACCTCCTCGGGAGGGACAGGGGCGCGATGGGCCTCGGGGCGAGGCGCTCTGGCGAAAGATCTCGGTGTTGAGCTGTGCGGCGCCCAGCGGGTCATTGAATACGTCGGCCCGGGGGATCTGCTGCCGCCGGAGACAGCGGGGTGGTGTCCGGTCGTGCCGACGCGGGCAGAGTTTTCTCTCCCTCTGTAGGGGTCCCGGTCCCGAGGTAGGGGAGCGGCGACCTGGGGAGCTTACCCGGCCGTTTGGACACAGACGAGTGCATCCACGACGGACGCGAGCCGATCTAGCCGAACGGATAGGGCGTGAATGGCTTTCAGGGGAGGAGGGGATTCTCCCTCGTCTCCACTGCGGGGAGGGCAATGGCTGGTGCTTGGATTGTCGCGGTGACCGCTCACCATGAAGTTGAGATTGGAATGTGAATTTTAGTTGAGTGGAACTAGCGTTCCTACAGACGGCGCCAACTGATGGATCTCTGAATCTCCTTCAGATGTTACCTTCCGTTGATCTACAGCGAGCGCTGATGGATGGTTGAGATTGAGTTGAAGGGTTGCCTCTTGAAGCATGCGGATCTCAATGAGTTTTATGTGGTTGAGGCCGAGGTACCTGCAAGGAAGTCTCAGGGTGGTTGTGCCACCAAGGACCCTCCGGCGATCAAATTAGACGGGGTATTTTGGCAGAGTAACGGCCTATCGGGGTCAAATTGGCTTACCTGAGTCGTCTGGAAGAGGGGTTTATATAGTGGCAGCAATAGGCAAGCGGGCGCGAGATTCACGCCGGCCGTTACCCCCCTGGCATTACGCCTACGTGATAGGCGGGATTCCCCATTAATGATGAGATATGCTCATTAATGGGGGATCGTGATGGCGTGGAACGCGGGATCATGGGCGGCGGATATCTCGCGCCTGGCGAGATTCGCGGAGCCGTGGTGGAGGCACCTGTGATCGGTGCTGTGGATCGGTCGGTGAGACCGAGGAAGATAAGCTTGGCGGAAGGCTCGGGAACGAGCGGGAGGCCGAGGTATCTTGGTTCTGTGATAGCTCGGAGGCGAGTCGGGAGGGCCGAGGAGGCCCATCGTGCAGGAGGCTCGGAGGCGAGCCAAGGTTGTTTGTAAGGCGGGCATAGGAGTGGTCTGAACGGCCACTGAAGGTTGGAAACATCTTCGGGTCGAAGGTCCGGGACATGCTTCTAATGTACCGTTGTCGCTCCCTTCCCGTGAGCCATGGGACACGCCAGTCGCCACGTGTCGTGATCTTAGAAAATACCACTTCTAAGCATCATCAATATTATAAAGTTGTAAGTAGCTTGAGAGCTCGAATTCCAGCTTTTCATTTCCTGATTTGCCCTCTCATTTGTTCTAATTCGATGTCTGTCCTCCATTAATTATTAAACTCAATTCAAAAATATATACATCTCCTAATTTGGACACGTAGACAACTGTGAGGACATTTAGCATACCGGTTTTCCAATAATTGCCTAATTTTTTTATTCTATTATCCTTTAAATTAGCATGCACTAATCTTTTGGAACTAGCTCACAAGGCTAATTAATCCACACATACATCATATTCACGCATTCAGGAAACCTACTCAAAAATGATAAATTATGACCACTTATTCTTCTAACGATTGAATTCCGCACTGTCATACCAACATAAGCTATCATTGAGATTCAATTTTTGTCTTTGGTTGCAGAAACATGCTTCTATGTATTGTAATTATTGCATGTGTGTGGATAGAGTGGTAGATGTGCTAAAAATTGAATGCAGAATGCATGTGTGTTAAATGATATGTACAAATAATAAAAATTCAAATGGATGTATGAGTTTTCCTCTTCTTTCTCCATTGTTTATTGAGTGGAAGGGGAGGGGTTCTGTGAGGCCTGTTTGTCACTTGGTTTTTTGAGTTATAACAGCAGAGATGTTTTCAATATTAAAAATCAAATCATTCCATTTCTTCTCTTTCGGTTTATTGGTAACATGTCCATATGTAATCTTTAGATTACAGTAATCAAATTATTATAGATGTTATAGACGCATTCCGGCGGAAAGCCTTGTGGGAATTTCCAAGCATCCTGGCAGTAGTCATAGACCAAGTACTTGACCCTCACCCACCTCAGCTTCGCAGTTTGTTTGGCATCCAAAGTCCAGTCCCACCATTGATCTCTACTTCGAGAGCGGTGAGAGCTGCCATCGAAAGAGAGACACGCATCGGTATGGTAACTTTGGTAGTGTGCGACAAATGGTGCTTTAGTCCAGTCGATCTTCACTTGCCCTTTCTTGGTTTCCCACTCATCTCCGTTCCACAGGGCCGCATATGCACGCAACGGTTGGCGATTTAAGTAAGGGATTCCATGTTGTTGTGCGTTCTTGAACACTCTTACAGGTATTCCATCCACTAACCACCTGTACATCATTTCACAAGGTTAAGAATAAAGAAAATTAATACGATATGTGACGAATAGTACTTAACGAATATTAAGAAGATATTCCGATCGTATCAGGATATTGTGGGGATTCCAGAAGAAGGTGTAGTTGTGAAAGTCGGCACTCGGATCAAACCACAGGTAGATTTTTTGCCCTCTTTCACCCTGTCCATTTGCCCATACATTGGTGTGTAATATGTATGTGATGATGCACACAAGTGGTGCCTTCCCATATTACAACACGTGGCAGGTGACGTATCTCGGACGTGGCGGGGACAATCCCTGAGGCTCCTCCTTATCGAACACACCCAACCCTTCGGGAGACCCCCCTGAAGGCATTCCACATTCGTCTAGGAAACTACCAACAGCTCGTCTCCAAACTCCAAGTATGCCGAGCTTCCTCGGCCTCCTGCTCATCTCCGAGCTATTGTAGAGCTTAGCTTCCTCGGTCTCTCGACTCGTCTTTGAACCCCACGCCGATCTAAGCCTCCCCAGCGCTCCCGGTCAAACAAGAGCGCGGGGCCTTAGCGCTTCCGCCACGGCTCCGAGATATCTGTTGCCCCACGTCCTGCGTCCCACGCTGACGTATCCCCTCGTTAACGGGTGTATCCCGTCATTAATGGAGAGATCCCATTATTTAAGGCGAGGATAATGCGGGGGCGTAACCGACGGCGAATATCTCGCACCTACTCGCTCGATGCGACCACTATAAAAACCCCTTTCTCAGACGACTCAAGTAAGGCAATTTTAATCCAATAAGCAGCTACTCTGCTCATTTTCCTCGGCTAACTTGATCGTTGGAGGGTCCTACGGTGGTCGTCCACCCCGGGACTTCTTTGTAGGTAGCTCGGCTTGCACCTCAAAATCAACCCATTAAGATCCACACGCTCAAGGAGACAACCTCCAAGCCAAATCTCAGCCATTCGCCCAAGCTCGCTACAGATCGACAGAGGACAGCATCTGAAGGAGATCCAGGCCTCCATCAGTTGGCGTCGTCTGTGGGAACAGTAGATATCTTCCCCTCGTTAAAGTTGATCTTCCGCCTTAGACCAATGGCGAGCGAGAACCGTAACGATCCCAGTACAAGTCGCTGACTCCTCCATAACGGAGGCGGGAGCGGCTCGTCTACTCCTCCCAATGCCATGGTCGTCCTATCTTCCCGGATAGACAGGGTCACCTTGATGGTGAACGCGCTCATACGAGTTAATGCGGTGGGCCCAGCTCTCCAGATTGCAGCTCCACCTCCTAGGGACCACGACGTCAGTAGAAGAGCAGATAACATTGCTCCCCTCAACACTGCTGGAGAGCACCCGCGTGCCGACTCCGGCAACCGCGGCTCCCATGCCACGACTGATTCAATGACCTGCTGGGTGCCGCACGGCTCCACGCCGTGGTCCTGGGAAAGACTGGGCCGTAGCCCCATCGCCCGTTGCGTTTTTTCTCCCCTCGATAAGGTGTTGGTCAGCTCGCCTGCTTCCAGGCATGACCAACACCTCCCCTCCTGACGGGGGCGCGCGAACGATGAACACCGGGACCACTCAAGAAGGGTTCCGAGGATCTGCGACACCTGATAGAATGGAATCGGAGCTGCACACTGGCGCAGACCCAGAGCGCGAATAGTCACCACTCTGACTGTGCAGACTCCTCGGGTTACCACCACCGACTTGAGGCCCTCGAGAAGAAAATCGAGGGCATACAACGGGAAGGCCAAGCATCCGGCGAAAGGGCCCGATACTCCGTCGATTCACTGACAAAGCCTTTTACGGAAGAGCTGCTCGCCGAACACGTATCATCCAGAAACAAACCACCCAAGGTGGCCCTCTTCGACGAGAAATCCAATCTAAAGGACCACCTAGACGCGTTCACGGCGAGCATGAGCTTCCAGGATAACTCCAACGTAGCTCAATGTCGAGTTTTTCCCGCGACCCTCATCCGGGCTGGTCGGGACTGGTTCCGAGGACTTACGCCATGCTCTATCTCGACTTTCGATGAGTTGGCCACCCAATTCCTCGGCCACTTTGTCGGGAATTGACGACAAAAGAGGACAATCAACTGCCTATTCACTATAAAGAGCGGGGACAAGGAATGCTTTAAAGGATACGTCACCTGTTTCTACAACGCTCTCCTCAAAGTCCCAGAGCACCGAGATGAAACTATCATCACCGGACTAAGGTCGGGTCTTAGGCACAAAGAGTGGCTCCGCTCTTTTTCATTAGCGCAACCTAAGACCATGGCCGAGGTAAAATCTTGGACCTAGCAGGAGATCCAACTCGAATCGGAAATGAATGCGCACCTGTCTCGAGCCGACGAACCGGACAAAAAAAAAAGAGATCGAGAGGAGAAAAAGAAGGCCGATCGCCCGGGACCTTATACCTCGAGGTTTCAAGAGTACACTCCCCTAAACATCTCCCAAGCCGAGCTGTTGGAGGAAGTGAAAGGCGAAAGATTCTTCAAACTCCCGCCAGTCACCTAGAGAGCGGCTAAGCGTAGCTGAGGCCCGTACTGTGCCTTCCATAGGTCATAGGGTTACTCGACCGAGAACTGCAAGCAACTCCATGACTATATCGAGGAGTTGATCCGTTCTGCAACCTAGCAAAGTATCTACGGGACAAGCGGCGGGCCGACCGAGAGAAGGAGAACCAGCCCCCTCCCGGGGAATTAACGATCGGGCAAATCATGGTCGTTACCTCGGCCGTTATCTCATAACCTGCTCGGGAAACCGGCAAAAACCGCCAACTCGTACAAGTCGAAGGTACAAGCGAAACACCCCAGAAGAAGTGCAGAACGACCGAGCCCACTGTCTTCACCGATGAAGATCTCCACGGTAGATCCTTGCCTTACAATGACCTTCTCATTTTAACAGCTCGGATACACTGCTATGAGGTACATAGGATATTGGTCGATTCCGGAAGCTCGACAGACATTCTCTTCTACGACTGTTTCAAACGTATGGGGTTGGGACCGTCCGACCTACGGCCCACCTTCCACGTCCTCTCAGGGTTCACCAACCACTCCATCCCGGCCGAGGGAGTGGTCACCCTCCTCCTTAACATCATAGAACTGGGTCATACGCAAACCATGACGGTGGACTTCCTTGTCACCAAGGTCCCCTCATCTTACAACATTCTCCTGGGATGACCAACGTTGAATGCCCTCCGGGCTCAAATCTCGACCTACCACCTTGCGATCAAGTTTCCATTAGACCAAGGGGTGATAGGTTGGGCCAGCGGGAACCAGCAGATTGCTAAGGTTCGTCTCGCCTCCGTGGAATCTGCCGGAGACACATGTGACGACTTTGAAGGGATATGTGATGTCCAGGGTTCTCTGGACATATGCGATGACCAAAGCGAAGTACGAGGATCTCCGGTAGAAGCACTGATGGAACTCCACCTCATCGAAGGGGTCGACGATCAGACCGTCCGAATCGGCTCTCTCTTAACCGGGAACCACCGCAAAGACCTGATACGGTTCCTCCGGGAAAACTCAGATGTGGTCGCTTGTACCCCCGCGGACATGCCTGGGATCGACCCCAAAGTGTTCTCCCACAAGCTCGGTATCGACCCGAAGGCAAAGCCCATCCGGAAAAGAAAAGAAGCATTCCGCCGGCAAAGCAAAGGGTGATCGAGGATGAAGTGGATCGACTGCTAGCTGCTAACTTTATCAGAAACCTGGACTACTCAGAGTGGGTGGCGAATGCGGTCATGGTCAAAAAGGCGAACGGGAAATGGCGCATGTGCGTCGACTTCACAGATCTGAACAAGGCTTGCCCCAAAGACAACTATCCCCTCTCTCGGATAGACCAGTAAGTGGATAGCTCAGCCGGCCATAAGTTGTTTAGCTTCATGGATGCGTTCTCCGGTTACAATCAGATCCGAATGAACCCGGCAGATGAAGAACATACCGCGTTCACCACGGCTCGGGGGGGGGGTATACTGCTATAAAGTGATGCCTTTCGGTCTTAAGAATGCGGGGGCTACATATCAGCTCCTCGTCAACAGACTGTTCATGCTATAGATCGGGAGGAACATGGAAGTCTACGTTGACGACATGCTAGTGAAATCCGTCTCCTCGGCGGGGCACACCAAAGACCTCGGCGAAACATTCGACGTCCTACGCAAATATAAAATGAAACTCAATCCGGCTAAGTGCGCGTTTGGAGTCACTAGTGGGAAATTCCTCGGGTTCATGGTAACCCACCGAGAAATCGAAGCCAACCCAGAAAAGATCAACGCTATCCTCGACATGGCGTCTCTCAAGAGTAATGTGGAGATCATGCGCCTCACCAGGAGGGTCGCTGCCATGAGTCATTTCATGTCCAGATCCGGGGAAAAGTGCTTACCATTTTTCAAAGCCCTGAGGAAGATTCCTAAGTTCGAATGGTCCGAGGAATGCCAGAACGCCTTTGAGCAGCTCAAGGCACACTTAGTCACTCCTCCGCTACTCACTCGACCAGTCGAAGGTGACGAGCTATTGTTATACCTCGCGGTCTCTGATCAGGCTGCAGGCTCGGTGCTCGTCAGGAAAGTCGATGGTGTGCAGAAGCTGGTTTACTACGTGAGCCATATCTTCAAGGATGCAGAGACAAGGTACCCCGCCATAGAGAAGATAGTTCTGGCACTTTATTGGGGCCAAAAATTACACCCACATTGATCAAGTCAAAGTCAACCTCAAGCTAAATGGGCCTAAGCCCAGGCCAAGTGGGCCTATGCCCAAGTCAAGCCCGAACATGAAGCGGCTGGCCTCCCCCATGCCGAGAAGAAAATCATGTAATAAATAATTTTGATGTAATTTTTATGAATAAATGTAAGAGAATGGGCATAAAGCCAAATTTTTGTAAAGTCCGTGGATCATATGCAAAAAGAAATAGCACATAAGACATGGGATGGTCAAAATGTCATTTTGTAAAGCCTAATGCGCTATGTGTAAATTTGTATGCCTATAAAAGACAACATGATGATGAAATAAAAAAATAATTCATTCTCCAAAAAAAAAACTAGGGTTTCTGTGCCTCCTTCTCCTTCCTCAAGGTTCTAAACCTTCTTTTTTTTGAATTAAATCAAGAGTTCAACTCCTCTTTTTCCACAAAGAAACAGTTTTTCATCACAAAACCCTTGAAGGAGGGCTCGGATCTTCCATCAGATCTCGAAAAGGGGGGACTTTTAAATTTCACCCCATTTTCTCCAAGATCCAGCCGACCAAGAGGAGGAAGAAGGAGACCCATCTCCAAAAATCCAACTTTAGAAAGATCCAAGGCTCAAGAGAAGCTCCAGGGCTAAAAGGGAGAGGAAAGGAGGCCCCTTTGATCATCTCCAAAGATTTCCAGGAGTTTAACTCCATTTAAGATCTGTTGGAGTTTAACTCCACAAATCAAACCCTCTTTGGAGTTTAACTCCATAAATAAAAACCTATTTAGGAGTTTAACCCCAAAAGTCAATCGGGAGTACAACTCCCAGTATAGGGGCTAAGCCCCCCTCTCTCTCTCTGCAGGCGTCCAGCGCCCACGTGCCGGGAGCGTGAGGCGCTAGCGTCCAGTGTAACAACTCCAATTTTAGTGTATATAAAATTCATTTAAAGTTAATATACAATTGGGGTATTTACAATTTCTGTAAGTACTATAAGTATTTGATTCAATTTTGAACAGCAAGAAAGAGCTTGTAGCTCACTGGCAAGACCTTGCACTGCTGAACCAAAGCACCAGAGTTCAAATCCCATCAGCCACACATTCTTTTTAATTAAATTCTTTTAATCTTTTAGAAGCCCAAGAGTCTACACATGCACAACCCGTAAAACTAAGAGTCACAGCCTAAACAAACATATGCACGAGGCTAAACCAAGCGTCAGGGACACGTGACACCAATACGAGTCCCCACCTCATAAATCGAGCCGGTGAGATGGTGACTCGGGCCGGCGCCGGCGGTACAACTCGGACCAAACCTAAATTTTTTTAAACCCTAGCGACTCTTGGACTCCCTCCATAACCCCAGTATTGTTTATTTTCTGCCTATTTACAGAGAATATTAAAACCCTTTTAATCATAATTTTAATGCAAATTTAAATGCATTTTTATCACAACCTAACCCTAATTTTCCCTATAAATACCCACTCTATTTTTACACCCCTTCACACTGAAATTTCCTACAAAAACTCTCAAGAAAATTCCAAGATCCTTTTGTGTGCAAGTGGAGTTAGCAAAGGGCGAAACTCCGACGAACTTCCGGCGACAACTCAAGGGGTTTCCGACGACGAAACGACGCACCGGAAACTCCCACCTCTTCCTCTTTCTCTCCTCTAGCCAATCAACCAGTAAATCTCTACTTCTTCTTCTTTTCTCTATTCTAAAAACATTCAAAACTAAAACCCGACGGAAGAGGAGTTAATCCGACATCTGATTCGGTTTTTCCTTAAAAAGTTCTATTTTTCTTAAACAAAATAATACTAAACTCTTATGTCATTACTATTAAACATTAACAAAGACAATATAACAAGTTTGACATCAAAATAATAACCGTAGCAAGTTTTATTCCACTTTTACATTAAAATACCTTCATGTTTCATTTCGACATGCTTAAACATTTTAAACCGTATTACCTTAGAAAACTTATGAGGTAATGAGCTACCTCCTCACAACACACATATCTAACATAGAACGATGGAATTTGGGAAAATACGACTTTACATATAACTACCTTCAACTTATAAAATATTTTTCTATAAGAAGTGTATTTAACAAATCTTTGCAATTGCGCCTCTACATTAGCATCAGCAGCAGAGTTAGCAGACCCATTTTGGGGAACCCGTTCGGTATGGTGATGATTATCGTATATCCTCGGGCCTAGTGGAGTGAGATGCAGACCTCCGCAAAGAGCATACGATCTCGAAAGATTTTTAAAACATTTTTCTTTAGAAAATGTGATTTCTATTATAAATAAAACTTATATTTTTAATAAATAAATATATATGTAATTAATATCAAAATATCTATTTTAAATATTTATAATATTCCACATTTCCAAAATTCAAGAAAAGCATTCCATTTACAAGAAAATACCATAAAATTCCAATATTTCAAATAAATACCTTATATTTTAAAACTAGGTCATATTCACTAGAAATTTCACATTGAATAAAAGAAATATCTATGAAAACTCTAAAGACGATAATTAAATACTTGAGATATATTTTGAAAGTATAACTAAACTATTTTACATAAAAACCCCTCAAGTTATACTAAATTACAATAAGGACCCTAGTAAACATAGGTTTAAGCGGGACCAGTCTCTTGAGCCTCATGGAGTCGGAGATATGGGTGATTGCCTATTTAAGATAGACAACTTAACAAATGGTGTTATCAACACGGTAATTGTCTTTGAAAAAGACACAAATCCTGTCGTCCATGTGCAGCAGTTACCGATAGCACCAAAACATAATTCAGAACTTCAATTTCTTTTCTAATTGTTTGACTCAGAATGAGTCTCAATATAATCAATCTGACTTGAATATGATTCAAGTATCAAACTACAATACAACATGGATCTATGAATCCGGCTATTCAAAATAATCAATCTATATTGACTGAATCGAACCATGGATATATTCCATTTACATGTTCATCAATTATATCCGTTCCATTACTGATATCATGGTTTCGGTAAGGCATCCATCTATATACAATATACAATTTAAACAATACAAACAATACAATCAAGACATCGCGGGGTTTATAAGGGGTAGATTGGTACGGAAGGTGTTAGAAGTGGCACGAGACTGCAACCATAAGACACCTAACCTGAATCTCCATTGCCGTTGTACCGTAGCTGAACGGTTCCTTGTACTCTGTATACCGTAGTCTCTGGTATAGTGAGACTCCACTCGTATACACTGGCCTCTTCTGTACCAAGCTACAAACAACAGCGTTAACAATATAATACAACTTTAAAAGTTGCACTCTCTCCCTGTTTATTCTATTTCTCCCTTATCTTTGGGACTTACCGAGCGATTTTTTGCTAACGACATTCCTTTTCTTTCTTCTTTGGAATGTTATCAGGTGGATCAGACCTTCGGGAGATCGAGCCCACCAGCGAGGACTTGGACCGGCTAGCTTTCGACCCAGAGCTTTACATTCCTTATGCACATTTACATTTCTGTATTTTTTCATTTCTTTTATGCCACTGTTTAGGCATTGCTTTTCATTCCATGTATTTACCTTTCAGATGTATTGTAAAAAGAATGTTACTAAATAAAGTTGTTGTTCAATTATATGTATTGTCACTGTCTCTTGTGCATTTTACTTATACTGCTTAGATACGCTTAGCGTGTTTACTTCAGAGTAAATACGTCGCGTCCTCTGCCAGTATACTAGGAAGCGGGGCGTGACATGTTTTGTTGGTGGCCCATACATGTCAACACTGTATGGACAACCTAAGCAATATAACACAAGAACCAGCAACTGAAAACATTTTATACAATTCATATTCCTTGAATCTTATCATTTCATATACTTTGAATCTGTCTCTTTCAAGGTTATGAATTCCCCAAACAACACCAGCACGAATGTCAACAACGCACCTCCACTACTACCACTCATACCTTCCGTCGCTGCTCCGATCAACGAGCAGACGGTTCTGCTTGAGGCAATCCGCAGCCTCCTGGGAGGACAACAGCAGCAAACTGCTATCTTGATGAACCGTCCAGAGGCGGAAGCACCTGGGGTGAAGCAATTCAGAGCCTTACACCCCAAGCAGTTCACAGGAAAATAGAGCTCTCTAGAAGCTGAGGAATGGGTTCAAAGTATTGAAGATGACCTGGCAGCGGCAAAAGTGCCAGAGATAGCTTGGGTTCGTGTTGCGAAGTTGCAGCTCACGGACAATTCATGGGTTTGGTGGAAGGTGGAAGAAAGCCGTCTCACCCAGCCGATCGAATGGAAGACTTTCCGTGATATGTTCGACGCAAAGTACTTCCCTGAGACTGCCCGCTTTGATATGGAACAGCAGTTCATCCATCTGCAACAAGGTTCAAAGTGGACTAAGTCAGTAGATGAATATGACGCCGAATTCACCATGCTTAGTCGGTAAGATACGTCTCGATATTTCAATTTTAAAATATCACAAATCACACAGCTAACATAATACCTTAACAGATTTGCGGCACACCTGATACCAACGGATAAGATTAGAGCCCGACGATTCCAACAAGGGTTAGATCCGGAGATCCAGGCTGCATTTACCACAGGAGATTTTCTGACCCATGAATCGGCTCTGAAAGCTGCCCGTCATTATGAAAAAGTGGTAAAGATGAGGGGCAGATCTCAATCTGCTGGAGTTAAACGCCCTGCCACCCAGATGGCAGGAGGAGCCTCTTCAAGGCTACTATTTATGCCCAGGAGCCCGGAAGTACCAATCAACCGGCCCAGCCCAGCATTTTGCACATACTGCCGGAGATATGGGCATCTGATGAAAGACTGCCGGCGTGAAAATCTCCTTTGCTTAGTCTGCGGCTAAGCTACTCATGATATTGGGTCTTGTACTCGTAGACAAAACCCATATGCTGCACCCAGGCCAACAATTGCTTACCCGCAGAGACCGGCCCTTCAGGCACCTTCTCCAAGACTCGCTCTACCTGCTCCACTTACTCGTGAACCGACTGCACCTCCTCCTCATTAGTTTCATCAAGCTCAAAGGAACCCACCCCAAGGACCAAAGAACGGACAGAGGAATGCTCCTCCAGCAAGGAGGAATGTGCCGAAACGACAAGCTTTCACGATGACTGTGGAAGAGGCTGAAGCCACCGGCCAAGTCATTACTGGTAACACTTCCCTTTCAAATTCTCTTTCGGTTCATAGACATACCTATATCTTTTCCTTATACCTAAAACATATCCCACATATACCTTAGGTACAATCTTAGTAGCCTCACTTCCTGCCCTCGCACTATTCGATACTGGAGCATCTCATTGCTTTATGTCACAACGGTTCGTCCGAACTCATGCGATACCAGTCACACCGCTTGTATCCAGCTGGAATGTCAGTTCAGGAAATGGCGTTCTAAAGGCAACAATAGGATACAGCTTGTGTCCAGTAGTCGTCTACAGCAGAGAATTCTATGATGACTTCAAAGTGCTGGACATACTGAACTTCGATGTGGTTCTAGGTATGGATTGGCTCGGAACCTTCTATGCTACTATTGACTGTCATCTAAGGAGGGTAGTATTCGAGATTCCAGACCACCCGGTCTTCTATTTCAAAAGTGGAGACCATACACTGGAACCAAGTACATACAAGGCGAAGCCAAAGCAAGCAGTGATTGCAGCAATTCAAGAGGAGGAAAGATCAAAGCCAGAAGTAGTTCGAGAGTTCGACGATGCGTTTCCTGACGATATATCAGGTTTGCCTCCCGATCGAGCTCTTGAATTCATCATTGATTTAATACCAGGAGCACAACCGGTAATCAAAGCACCATATCGACTAAGTCCGGATGGTTTAAAGGAGGTCCGAACTCAGTTGAACGAATTATTGGCGAAAGGATGGATTCGTCCCAGCATTTATCACCAGTACTGCTTGTGAATAAGAAGGAAGGTTCATATCGAATGTGCATTGATTATAGAGCCTTGAACGAAGTAACGATAAAGAACAAGTATCCACTCCCACGCATCGACGATTTATTCGATCAGCTAAGTGGATCTTGTATTTTCTCTAAATTAGATCTTCGTTTAGGTTATCATCAGGTGAAAGTCAAGGAAGCTGATATTCATAAAACAACATTCAAAACTCGCTATGGTCATTACGAATTTCTTGTGATGCCATTTGGAGTGACCAACACACCAGCAATATTCATGAACCTAATGAATCAAGTTTTCCGGGAGTACCTAGACAGGTTCGTTGTCATCTTCATCGACGACATCTTGGTGTATTCTAAGAGTCGGAAAGAACACACCGAACACCTACGAATTGTCTTGGAAACTTTACGACAACATCAATTATATGCCAAGTACAGCAAGTACGAGTTTTGGCTAGATCAAGTTGGTTTTCTTGGACATATCGTATCAGGCGAAGGAATCTCTGTGGATCCAGCGAAAGTTTCAGCAGTAAGCGAATGGCCGACACCAAAGTTAGTGAAGGACATTCGAAGTTTCTTGGGTCTAGCTGGATATTACAGAAGGTTTATTGAAGGTTTTTCTAAGATAGCAACACCCCTGACCAAGCTCACACGGAAAGATGAAGTCTTTGGTGGTCAGAAGCATGTGAGCAGGCTTTCGTAGAAATCAAGTCAAGGTTGACATCAGCGCCCATTCTCGTTATACCGGACCAATCTGGAGGTTTTGAAGTGCATTGTGATGCGTCCGGTAAGGGATTAGGATGTGTTGTACACCAGCACGGTAAAGTTGTGGCTTATGCTTCAAGACAGCTAAAGATTCATGAGCGCAATTATCCGACGCATGACTTGGAATTGGAGGCCGTAATCTTCGCTCTTAATATTTGGCGCCATTATCTTCTTGGTGAATGAGTGAACATATACACAGATCACAAGAGTTTGAAATATGTGTTTACTCAGAAGGAACTTAATATGCGGCAGAGACGATGGTTAGAACTCATGGCCGACTTTGACATCAACCTGCAATATCACCCAGGGAAGGTGAATATGGTACCTGATGCCCTCAGTCTCCAACCATTAGCATTGAATCTCACCGCCCAGTGGAAGCTTCAATAGGATTTGCATCAGATGGAGGTTGAAGTAGTCATGCCAGGTAACGCTTCAAGCTTGATGAATTTACAAGTTCAATCAACAATTGTCAATCAGATCAAAGCAACTCAAGCAAGTGATGCTAAGTTGCAAAAGATCAGAGAACAGGTAGAGAATGGACTCAGAACAGACTTCATCATCCATGAAAACGAACTTTTGAGATATGGCAACAGATTGTGTGTACAAAAGGTTCTGTGCGAGAAAAGTTGATGAAGGAAGCTCACGACTCTCCTTATTCAGTACACCCTGGAGGTATAAAGATGTACAAAGATCCGCGTCAAAATTACTGGTGGCATAGAATGAAACGTGAAGTATCCAGAAGTGTCGTTAAATACTTGGTGTGTCAGCAAGTAAAGGCTGAACATCACAGGACTGCTGGATTACTTCAACCGTTACCTATCCCAGAATGGAAGTGGCAACACATCACAATGGATTTTGTGATTGCACTCCCTCGCAGCACAAAGGGTAATGATGCGGTATGGGTTATTGTGGATCGACTCACGAAGTCGGCTCACTTCATCCCATTTCGAGTTGGCCAATCTACTAAGACATTAGCAAAGAAGTACATGGAGGTAAGAATCTAAGTAAGATTTTAAACACTTCAAATTTGTACTATCTCTGATACCCATGAACTCATGCAGGAAATCGTGAGACTTCATGGAGTACCGGTCTGCATTGTCTCCGATCGTGACATCAGGTTCCGATCACAATTTTGGCAGAGTCTGCAAGCGAGCTTGGGAACAAGTCTGAACTTCAGCACAGCTTATCATCCACAAACAGATGGTCAGTCTGAGTGAACTATTCAGATCTTGAAAGATATGCTCAGAGCGTGTATTCTAGACTTCGGAGGATCGTGGGAAGATCACCTACATCTTGTGGAGTTTTCATACAACAACAGCTACCAAGCAAGCATCGGAATGGCACCTTTTGCAGCGCTTTATGGAAGGAAGTGTCGATCGCCATTAAGTTGGGACGACATCGGAGATAGGGAATTTCTTGGACCTGAGATGATAGTAGTAATTGTTGATGTAGTTCATACTATCAAAGAAAAGATGCGCATGGCCCAAGATCGACAGAAGCACTGGGCAAATGAGAAGCGACGTCATTTGGAGTTCCAGCCGGGAGACCACGTATTTCTGAAGATATCTCCGAACCGCGGAGTGATTCGTTTTAGAAGAAGGGGTAAGCTAAGTCCGATATATATTGGACCGTTCGATATAATCGAACGAGTCGGTGAAGTGGCTTACCGCTTGGCACTTCCACCTTCATTGGAAGGAGTGCACAATGTGTTCCATATATCCCAACTCAGAAGGTATGCGAATGACCCCAGCCATTTTCTCGATCATTCCGAGCTCACTGTACAGCCCGACTTATCTTGTGAGCAGCAACCTATTGAAATCTTGGATAGAAAATTGAAGTCACTTCGGAACAAGGAAGTCAACTTAGTTCGAGTGATGTGGAGAAAAGACACTTCAGGAGAATCAACATGGGAAAGAGAAGATGAGATGCGTGCAAGACATCCTCACTTATTTGTAAACTAGTCCTTAAAATAAATTGTAAATTTCGAGAACGAAATATTTGTAAGGATGGTAGACTGTAACAACTCTAATTTTAGTGTACATAAAATTCATTTAAAGTTAATGTACAATTGGGATATTTACAATTTCTGTGAGTACTATAAGTATTTGATTCAATTTTGAACAGCAAGAAAGTGCTTGTAGCTTACTGGTAAGACCTTGCACTGTTGAACCAAAGCACCAGAGTTCAAATCCCATCAACCACACATTCGCGGGCAAATATTGACACTTTTTAATTAAATTCTTTTAATCTTTTATAAGCCTAAGAGTCTACACATACACAACCCGTAAAACCAAAAGTCACAGCCTAAACAAACATATGCACGAGGCTAGACCAAGTGTCAGGGACACGTGGCACCAATACGGGCCCCCACCTCATGAATCAGGCCGGCGAGATGGTGACTCGGGCCGGCGCCGCCGGTCCAACTCGGACCAAACCTAAAATTTTTAAACCCTAGCGACTCTTGGACTCCCCCTATAATCCCAGTATTGTTTATTTTCTGCCCATTTACAGAGAATATTAAAACCCATTTAATCACAATTTTAATGCAAATTTAAATGTATTTTTATCACACCCTAACCCTAATTTTCCCTATAAATACCCACTCTATTTTTACACCCCTTCAAACTGAATTTTCCTACAAAAACTCTCAAGAAAATTCCAAGATCTTTTTGTGTGCAAGTGGAGTTAGCAAAGGGCGAACCTCCAACGAACTTCCGGCGACAACTCACGAAGTTTCCGACAACGAAACGACGCACCGGCAACTCCCACCTCTTCCTCTTTCTCTTCTCTAGCCAATCAACCAGTAAGTTCCTACTTCTTCTTCTTTTCTCTATTCTAAAAACATTCAAAACTAAAACCCGACGGAAGCGGAGTTAATCCGACTTCCGATTCGGTTTTTCGTAAAAAGTTCTATTTTTCGTAAACACAATAATACCAAACTCTTATGTCATGACCATTAAACATTAGCAAAGACAATAGAACAAGTTTGACATCAAAATAATAACCGTGGTAAGTTTTATTCCACATTTACATTAAAATACCTTCATATTTCATTTCGACATGCTTAAACTTTTTAAACCGTATTACATTAGAAAACACATGAGGTAATGACCTACCTCCTCACAACACACATATCTAACATAGCACAATAGAATTTGGGAATATAGATTTGGGAAAATACGACTTTACATATAATTACCTCAAACTTATAAAACCTTTTTCGATAAGAAGTGTATTTAACAAATCTTTGCAATTGCATCTCTACAACCCATTTTGGGGAACCCGTTCGGTATGGTGCAGATTATCGCATATCCTCGGGCCTAGTGGAGTGTCACGACCCAAAATATTAGCTCGCAACCAGCACTTAAATCACGCGACGTCTACAGGCATAACGTAATTCAAGTAAGCTGAAACCCAGAAATATAAACCTTTTTAAGAAATAAAGATACAATAAATCATGTTTTGCCTTTTGAAAAAAATTGGGCAGCACCTCATTTGTAAAACCTAACCCCGAAAACGGGTACAACACAGAATATAATAAAGCATCCCCAAACGGGAGCAAATCACGCCCAACGGCGGAAACAACCACCACAAGTATAAAAACAAGTATACGACGCCCAACGGCGAAAATCCACACAAGGAAAAGTAAAGCAAGACATCAACCCCAAAAGCGAACATAAAACCCATCGCTCAAGTCTCGCAACTACAAGTCTTCTAAGTCTGCAACATATACAAATACTAGTTTATGATTTGATGGAGTGACTAGATACAATAAGAATAACAAATACAAGAGGGGTACGATCCAACATGTACCACCTACCAAAAGCAAGTCACCAGAAAACAGCTGTGTGACAGCGATGCCACAACTGATCCATGCGTTCAACCTATAAGAACTGTGGCACAACGGGGGTGAGTAGCCAACTCGTGAATAGAAAAACATCACCAGGTAGAAATCGAAATAAACAACGATTCCTAGGTCAACTATATCATAAAGGTAATACTATGATATCTAGGGTGACCGTATCTGCATATGTGCCAACACATAAATAAATGCCTATCAGCAAGTGGATATCATCCAACAATAAAATCAATGCATGTATGCAAGTGGATCCCGTCCAACAATATAATCAATGCATGTATGCAAGTGGATCTCGTCCACGTGTCAACCACTGACACAACAACTCCTGCATGTAAATATCATAAAAGCATATGCAGGTAAAATGAGGATATAAATCAACGTGTGTCCCTCGCGGCACAACAAAATCATGGAACCGGAGTGTCCACATCGACACTCGAAACATCATGAAACCCGTGTCTAGCATCGATACGTAAACCCTCATCTGTCAGGCACCGTCACCATGACCGGCCCTGATGTCAGCACATCTCATGGAACTTGAGTGTCTACATCGACACCCGCAATCCACATAGCTTGTCTGAACGTGACTCCGGTCGGTATCCCCCAGATATCCGCCGAGTCCAAGTAATATCACCGGTAGGTACTGGTCCCTGTGTCAGGCTCATCGTCTACACCACGAAATCATCTCTCACCCCGGGGTACCATACCGGGTCCACCATGTACCCACAAACGGTTCCTCCTCCTCCTCGAATCGGCCAATCTCAGAACCGAGAAATCACATGGCGGACGCACTGAAATATCTTATCAAGAGAAACCGGGTTTTCAAACAATACATAAATTTCTTGAAAACACCCCCACGGTTCTCAAATCCATAAATCATATGAAATCCATATCTCAATGCGAAAATCCATGAAAACTGATATATGCAACATAAAACAGCAATATGAGCATATTAAGAGAAAACCGCTCTTTTAAATGAATCCAGTTTAAAATATATCATGCGGTTCCCAAATCCTCCGAAATCAAGTGCAGCATCATATGAGGTGTACATGTAACTATAGCAAAACAAGTGTATCTACATGTAAGCAGGTATGTATGATGCATCTCATAAGCACAATAGCACAATAAGCAATGTCTCAATATCACATGTCAAAACAATACCACTTAAGGGTATATGCAGCTATAGCAAGATATGTGGGTGTACATGTAAGTATGTATGCATGATGTGCATGTAGTTGTAGCAAGGTATGCAGCATATAACAGGATGTAAGCATGTCCGTATATCTCATGCAACGTGGAACAGTGATGTGAACATAGCAAGTATATCATAGCATCATGTAGCAATTCTATTGTATAGTGACATAGCAATTATCGATGATGAAGGTGTGTGAACCAGCAACTCTGTGTAAGTGTAACATACGCATCATCGATAAGGGTGTAGGTGTACTAGCACAGGTATATTTAATGCAATGAGAATAACATGATCGTAGCATAAAATACATCATCAACTAAATGCTATAAGGTATATGGGTCTACAATATATCCGAGTCGGTGAATCCATCAATCGGCATCCAGCCTCACAACATCACGTACGGTACAAACCATCATACGACATCCTCTAAACAAGAGTATGGATAAATCAACAGGTAAAACTCATCGCGTACGGTAATCCATGTCCAGCGGCATTAAACAAATAGGGATTCTATCAACCTATACAACGTCGGGGTACGGATCTATGTCTCGTACGGCATATCACTCAAAATGCAAAGCATTATCCATATAAATATACCTATCTCTCAGGTCACATCCATGTCAAACTCGTATCATGGGACCCACAAAGGTATCAACAATCTCATATCGACTCGAATCCATAAAATGACATATCACACTAAGTCATCATATCACATCGTATACTCGTTCATCACATTAATATCTCGCATCGCATTATATAAACGCCACACTTGTTCTCTTTCAATCTGTAGCCATCATGATTCACTTATCATTCCATATTCTCATATGTCAATATGTCCATTAGCATCAACTTCTATCATATTATCGTTTGTAAATCCTATAATCATGTCCATCGCATATCATTTATCAGGATAAAATAATCAAATGATATTCCATATCAATGTTTGCGGGGGTGCTATACGCCATCCACCCGACTTCCCCCGTAGATATAAATCTACTCACCTGCTAAACTCCTCGCTTAGCCGTAGTCGATGCGCTTCGTCGTCTCGAAATCCATGCGAAGGTACCTACAATCAATATGAATTCGCGAAGCTATTAACATCAAATTCCGAAATCCAAATACGGCACGTGGTGCGCTCATAGGTTAGAACCTATAGCCTACGCATGCAAAACAACCAAACAACTCTCGTCGTTGACGTACAAATGTCCAATGACCAAATACAATATCCAGTCGCAAAACCAAGAAATCCCAATACCAGAAAACATAGCCAAAACCCTAACTAGGGTCGCTATTTATGAAAACCGCCACGCCAAAAACCCAATCGTACCAATACTCATTCACAACACATATAATTAATAATATATACGTCATCTCCACGACAATTAAAACCCATATTTTATTTTAGCGAAAAGCTAGTAAGCAACTTTATCGAAAATTTAGCACAAGTCTAGAAATTTAACAATTCTAGCGATTTCTAACAACACAAAATAGCTTAACTTAGTTATCCAAACCATTACCACAATTTTAATCTCACCCAAAAAGGATTTAGAAAAAACTTACTTTGCTAAAACCTCAATTAGCCAAATTAGGAATTTTAACAAATACCATTCTCACAATTTGATAAAGTTTTCCAAATCTACACTTCACAATTAACCATATCATCAAGTTAAATCCTAACTTAAACTTCACTAAATTTTCAATAATCAACTAAACATGAATTTTAAAGCTATATTAACCAATTAAATAGCTAGCTTAAAAATTATAATACAACAAACAAAGATTAGGGTTAGGATTTTTATACCTCCTCAAGAACACCAATTAGTGACTAACACCAAATTTAATCCTCCAAAATGAAACCTTTCATGAAGATCCATGCTTGTTTAGGCTTAAGGAAAAGTGGGTAATGATTTTTTTGTGAGTTTGTGTGAATATTTGATGATTTTAGATGTTTTATTTGAGCTTGGAGATGAAGAAAATGAGCAAAGAAAGAGAATGGGCAGAAAAGGGGGGGCTCGGCCATACCAAAAGGGTGGGGGGTTTTGTGTAAAATGTGGAAACATCTAGTGAAAAACAACAATAAATGCTAATTAAAGCATTAAAGTCTTTTGCCACCTTTTCTTTTCTTTTAATAATTCAATTTAAATTATAAATATCTAGATATTTCTATGGATGGATTAACTAAAAATCTAGTGATTAGATTAGCATAAATTCACATTAGAAGTAATTAATCCAAGCCAAAATTGAAATTACCACTAATTAAGTGCATAATTAACAACTTAAAATAATATTTTAATTAAGGAAAATATCAAAGTGAACCAAAACTTCCAAGTGACCCACAAAACCCGCAAACTAGCTTCATTCTAATAAAACTAGTTGCAAACAAGTCTATACAGAAGTTTGATCACTATCGGGTTAAAACGGAAAATACCGACTATTTTACCCTAAAACGGAAAAATACGCATAACGATTTCAGAAACGTTACATGGAGTGAGATGCAGACCTCCGCAAGGAGCATACGATCTCGAAAGATTTTTAAAACATTTTTTTTAGAAAATGTGATTTCTATTATAAATAAAACTTATATTTTTAATAAATAAATATATATGTAATTAATATCAAAATATCTATTTTTAAAATTTACCATATTCCACATTTCAAAAATTCAAGAAAAACATTCCATTTATAAGAAAATACCATATAATTCCAATATTTCAAATAAATACCTTATACTTTAAAACTAGGTCATATTCACTAGAAATTTCACATTGAATAAAAGAAACATCTATGAAAACTCTAAAAACAATAATTAAATACTTGAGATATATTTTGAAAGTATAACTAAACTATTTTACATAAAACCCCCTCAAGTTATACTAAATTACAATAAGGACCCTAGTAAACATAGGTTTAAGCGGGACCAGTCTCTTGAGCCTCATGGAGCCGGAGATATGGGTGCTTGCTTATTTAAGGTAGACAACTTAACAAACGGTGTTATCAATACGGTAATTGTCTTTGAAAAAGACACAAATCATGACGTCCATGTGCAGCAGTTACCGATAGCACCAAAACATAATTCAGGACTCCAATTTCTTTTCTAATTGTCTGACTCGGACTAAGTCTCAATATAATCAATCTGACTTGAATATGATTCAAGTATCAAACTACAATACAACATGGATCTATGAATCCGGCTATTCGGCTATTCAATCTAATCAATCTATATTGACTGAACCGAACCATGGATATATTCCATTTACATGATCATCCATTATATCCAACGCCCTGAGTAAGCTCGCCTCTTCCTATACGGCCAACCATAAGAGGAATATACTCTTCGAAGTGTTACCCCGGCTCAGCGTGGAGGACGGAAAGATAGCACTCCAGGTATACACGACTCTGAAGGAAGGCCAAGATTGGAGGAAGCCCCTCGTGGAATTCCTAAAAGATGGCACACTTCCCGAAGACCGGGGAGAGGCACGCCGCCTTCGAGCAAAAGCTAATCATTTCATATGGAGCAATGGGAACCTTTACAAGAAATCGTACACTCAGCCTATGCTCCGATGCATCGACCCCCACGAGGCCAACTATGTTCTACGAGAGATACACGAAGGGGTCGGGGTGTTAGTTATGTATATGCCCTAGAGGCCATTGTTGTACATATGATGTATATTATGATGGATGCTTGGATATATACAGAGAGGACTTTCTTGCTCGTCATGATAGTATGCTATTTGGTTTCACTTTATCTTAACATGTTGACTTGTATTGGTTTACTGTCTTTCTCTCACATATTGATAAAGCCCTTAGGATCTGTACTCGACTACTGGGACTATGATGGGATCATACTAGTAGGGCCACGGTAGTCGATGAGTACATCCTATAACTATTCCCAGTCGAGGGTATATCGAGACAGGGTATCGATACACCAGAGTAGACTAGCGTATACGCATCTTGACCCATATGATGGGCGATGGATGATCCCATATCCATCGGTGTTTGACATCAAGGATGGTGTATGGGTGCTCAGTGGAGACTGGGTAGACTGGACGGACTCGCCGAGAACTCCCAGATGGTGATATACCATACGTCAGATGGCAGTTCTCCGGTGACACTGGTACAGGGTAGTCTGTAGACCCGAGATCGTCATAGAGTCTTGTGTGATTCCCACTATGTTTTGATTTCCAATTTACCACGTCCAAGAGGACGTGCAAAACGGTGGCTTTTGGATACAGTCCCGAATCACATGGAGGCAATGAGCGATAGGAGGGGATTCGTCTCTCCCGGTATAGGGAGTTGATGTTGTGCTGTGTTCGATTAGCTATAACTGGAAGTCCCTGGCCGGGCTGATAGAGAGATTTACGGGTAAGTGTTACTAGTAGTTTCTCGACCTGTTATGAGCCTCACATCGACACGACTTATCGATTACTGGGGTCTGACGTATAGCACCCCTAGACTTGATATGCGACATATCAGACGAACAGACCGGACTGTACGGGAGTGTTACTGATTGGATTCACAGGAGAACGGACATGCTAGCTTGTTGATCTTCTGATCGCTCAATACCTGGGTGGCTGTTACGTTTAGCTGACCGCTTGCAGCTTGTGGGTGTTTGATATGATCATCGCCTGCTACCGGCGTATTGACGATTCTTTAGAGTCCTACACAGAGGTTTCTTGGCTCAGGAGAAATGGAGTAGAGGCACATATGTGATATGTGCTGGACCGAGGATAATGCGATATGTGATACCGTACTTTATTCTCGTGATATTTAGTTATGAACCGGGTCATCGGATCAAGTGTTGATTCGATGAATCGGTACATAAGATATTAGTCGGTTATATTCGATATAGCCGGATCGTCGGATCAAGTGTTGATTCGATGATTTAATGTATAATGATATATATGATATATTGTATTACATTATCTAATATTGGCTCGCTTTATTATTTCATTTTCTCACCGGATTAATACATTGATATATATGCGATATATGTTAATTGTATTATTTTCATTTGTTGCAAATATATATAATATATATGTGATATATATTATTATGACATGATATGATTTATTATGAGACATGTTTAGTGATGATAAAAAGAGATTAGGGTTTGATTAGGGTTAGCTCCTTCTTGTTCATTCTAGAAGGATTTCTTTTTGTTCATTCTAGAAGGATTTCTTTTTGTCTTGGTTAAGATATTATGGTTGATACTTATCCATGACTCATTCTTTACATAACCAAACCCTAGCTCTAATTTATTCTCTACAAAGGCTAACCTTCTCATCCTTGACCATGGTTCCATAATCAATCATATATTCTTATCTACTATTCATCATAAAAGATATTATCTCATTACTCTTCATCTTCTTCTCTCTTAAGTTTTTAAAAGAGCTCACTAGTGATTTCTTTTGTGATGATTTCTTATGAGAAAATGATATAAAAAGAAAGCATAAATACTACTCCATTATCCTCATCTAATCTTGCCCATTAGATTAGGGTGTTCACCTCATTAGAGTGAGAGAGCTTGAGTAATAGCAACTTCGACGTAGATCATCGGAGAAGCGGAACACTACAAGCTAGCATGGATCGTTCGAGTCATGGAGCCTCTTTTGAGTCCGGGAGATCGTGGATCGCGGCAAAGAGACTTCTACTCGGAGCTTGTGAAGCGAAGGAGTGGACTACAAAGGTTGTAATCCCTCACACTTAGTAGTAAAGATGTTTACTTGCATGTTAAACCCTAATAATCTAGCAAAGATCCCGGCTTTGGGTTGTTCGGCACGTCTAAAATTTTATTCGGGCATGTTTGATGCATTATGAACCTTCACAAGAGTGCCTAGGAACCCTACAGTAGTATCAGAGCTAAGCTAGAGTTTTAGGCGAAGTCTAGACGAAGTTTAAAGTCCGATCGAACCCGAGAACCACGATAAAACCCCTTCTCTGGATATTTTTTCAAAATGTTGATTTTTCTGAATTAAAAATGCTCAGAAAAACAAGCAGGAAAAACTAAGAATTACTGTGAAGTACGGTCCACTAAGTCAATTATTTAACTGTGGAACCGCGGCCAAACCATGGGTTTGGCGGCGGTTCCGCGTCCAAAATTTGGACTTAGTCCCTGGAATTTCACATATTTATTCTTAGGTCCTTTTTTGGCAATTTTTTCTGGGAATTTTTTAATTCCACTCAAGTGTTGAGTTTTATAAGGTTGTATTGGAGACTCGTTGATTCGATCGGATAATTTAACTTCGTTTAATTTTTCCGGATAATTTTAGAAACTGTTAAAAAGTTCGAACGGATATCAATAACTCACTTTTTCCCCTGTCGGAAAATTTTTCAAAAGTTGGATTTTTTCTCAAGTTTAAGAACGTTCTAAGTCGTGCAAGTAACGCTGGGGACCCTCTAGAAGACAACAAACCTTAACTCGATTATGTGACCGTCTTGAACTGCCTCTAAACCTTAAGGTTTGTGGCAGTACGGCGTGCCACATGTAAGGCGTTGGCTTGACCCTTCTACGGCTGGACCATTGGTACTGTGGCATGTGATGGATATTTTTAAACTGATTTCAAGTGTTGAGATATATTGGGGAAATCTTGGGTGCTTGAGTATTCGATCGGAAAGTTTAACATTGTCTATTTATTTGGAATGTGATACAATATGTGGAATTCATAGAGTTAGGCATGAAATGCGAAGTATGTGATATTTCGGATTTACGATGTCTAAAGTGATTGTGGATTCCAAATATTGTAGTTTTACAATTTCTTTTCTGTGACCGTAAGTGTAGTATATAGTTGTATTGCCGGTTTTCGTTGCTATACATCAACGACGATCGGTGTATCCATACTTACTTACGTTGATGATATGTGATAGTATGTGTTGCTGTGATATGTTATATTGGATCGTCGTGTTCTGAATAGCCGGGGGTTTTATGTGAGATGAGGGTTTTTATTTTCATTCATGTAAAATTCATTTGTATGTAATATTCTTTTATTGGGACACTTCCGGGTTGAGGTTGATGTCACCAGTGTATATTATTTACTTTTCCGCATTAGGTAGACCCAAGGAGGGGAGCATAAGTAACCGGGTTCTAGGGTCCAGTGGGAGGCCATCTCGAGGAGTCGAGATCGGGTCTCTAACCCTAGAATTGGCAGTGTTACTTGCCGCTCTCGTAGGGGTCTTGGGATGTGGGTTTGGCTATTCATGGAATCCGTGTTTTATACTGGCTCGTATTGAAAACACAGACGTCCTAGTATATCCAATATTTCATATATGTTCTTCTGCTGCAATGTTCTATGATGAGATCATATTACTGCCTGAGACGAATGCTTATACTATATATATATATATATATATATATATATATATATGCTGATATATAAATATTACTGCTTTCGTTTCTTCTGTGATGCTTAGGAAGCATAAGCTGATGGGATTTTATTAATGAGATTAATAAAAAGAAAAGAAACCTAAAAGATGTTGTAGAATCAAAACTTTATAAAAAGGGTAGCTACAGTCTTGCTTTGCATAGCGGTATATATGATATACCTTGCACCTTATTCAATGAGGAAAGAGCCGAGATCCCTTCACCGGGAGTAACCTCTTTAGCGAAACTGGCAGATGCTACAAAACTCGGTTTGTCTTTTGATTGCTTTTAGAGTTTTGCTTTGCACAGCGATATATATGATATGTCCTGCACCTTATTCGATGAGGAAAGAGCCGAGATTCCTTCACCGGGAGTGACCTCTTTAGAAAAACTGATGAAAGCCTCAAAATCACTCCATTTCAAAATTTCACTTGATTCTACAACGATATCAAGTTCATTACGCTCATGGTTTTCTGAAAAACCTGCGTAGCCCTCCGTCATTTCAGATAAGTACTACTTAGTATTCGTGCTGCGGTAGTTTGGCCTCCGTCAAGGCGTAGTGTACGGTAGCTAACTAGTCTTATCTGCTAGCATACGATGCGATTGGATTAGGGTATTCGTACGGCGTAGTTTGGCCTCCGTCAAGGGTCGTACGGGTGGGTTTAATTCAATCAAGAAATGACGGGTTGAACTTGACTAGCGCCCTATGGGTAGTTTGGCCTCCGTCAAGGTCATAGGACGCTAGGGGCAAAAGCATTATCGGGAATTTCAAGTGTTGAAATTTGCAATGAGATTGCATACCTATTATGAGATAGTTGGATCCCGATACCCACTGCGAGTAAGAGTTACTTCTGGGAAAGTTTTACACAGGACAATTAGCCGATCAAGTAGGTGTCTAGAAAAGTGTTAACGAGGTTACGCCTCTGGGAAAATGAGCTTTACTTTAATTAGGTCCGTACGAAAGCACGGGGAACCTCCCTCAAGTACCGACACTGATCTGGCTGAAAGATTGACGAAATTGTAGGGTGTAATTAATCCCGGCTAATCTTACCTTTTAGGGTTTGAAGGAAGATTTGATAAAAACAGTGGGAGACATCCTGATTAGATAAGATAATAACCAATCTAATCTTGCAAGAGCATACGCTAAAGTGTTTTCTTCTCTCTCTCTCTCCAGGTAGCGACCATGTCAGGCCATAATCAAGATAATAATATGGATGTATTGACTGAACCCGCTTATTATACTGAGCAGGGGAACATTGGACCCGTTCTTTCTTATAAGAGTTATAAGACTGAACAGGGAATAGGAGAATATCTGGATTCTCACGCCGCCCAAAAGAACATGCATGTTGATGCATCTTCTTTAGGTGTGTTAGTTATTGAGAACTGTTTCTCAGTTCACCCTACGTCCTGGGTATTAGATACCGGATCAGGATCCCACATATGTAAATTGTTATATGGGCTACGTAAAGGTAGAGAACCGGGAAAAGGTGATCATTCCGTTCAAGTAGGGAATAGGGCAAATGTTGCAGCCAAAGCAGTTGGCGAATATCACCTAGTATTACCAAGTGGTGATACACTGATTCTGAATGAGTGCTATTATATACCGAACATGATGTGCAACATTATATCAGTTTCTTTATTAAGTAAAGAAGGATAAAATTTTGTAGTACAGGATAATGTTATGAACATATTCCCAGATCAAAAGTTGATTGCATCAGGCTCGTTACATAATGGCATATTCATTCTAAATCAAAATACAGTCCTTAATATACAAAACACACACAAGAGGAAGAGTTCAGAAATGAACGAATCCTTCTTGTGGTATTGTAGACTTGGCCATATCAATGCGACACGACTGGCTAAGTTACATAAGGATGGATATTTGAATCCGTTCGAATTATCATCTTATGATACTTGCCATTCATGTCTCAAAGGAAAAATGACCAAAGCTCCGTTTAGTGGACGCGGAGAAAGAGTTACCGAACTCTTAGGACTGGTACATAGTTGTCACGACCCAAAGTTTGGCCCGTGACCGGCACTTAACCACGTAACGTCTACAGGCGTAACGCGACTAAGTAAGCCGAAAACTCAAAAATCAAAACAGTAAAATTATAGAGTGATTTAAGCAATTAATAGAACCAATTACTAAGATAACAATATACGACGCCGTAGCGAAGAAAATGAGCAACAAGTGGGAAACATCACAGATAGAATAAACTGCATAAGTAAAGTCGGCTCACAACGAGCTCGACGCCAGAATACAAAATAATATACATCGTCCTCACAACTGGTCTCTAAGTCAATACATAAGTGGTAGATGGAGAGTACTAGATACAACAATGTACATAACTGAAAGATAACCAGATACCGTACAAAACCCACCTATCAGCAAAAGAGCTAGTATACCAACTGTAGGGGTATCTGTGTCAAAAAGATGCAAGAACGCAGCCTGCCGCGACTACTCCGAAGGGCAACCTGCAAACACTGTGGCTCAACGGGAGTTAGTTGCCAACTTGTGAATAGAAGATAACATATAAAGGTAATCGCGAGTATGCACGTGCAACGATACTCTAACCTATATCAACAGATAACATCTATATGATGAACTGGATGTTCAAATCATGCAACAAGTGCGATCTAATAACATCTCCATGTGATGAGCAAGAAATGTGATGATCAGGTATAGCAATGCAATTTAACAACCCTATATAGAATGAACAGGGTATGCAATGATCAGGTATAGCAATGCAATCTAACAACCCTATATAGAATGAACAGGGTATGCAATGATCAGGTATAGCAATGCAATCTAACAACCCTATATAAAATGAACAGGGTATGCAATGATCAGGTATAGCAATGTGTACTATGCCAGGTACAATAGATACAGGATGAGATATCAATTACTACATACTGAGCATAGGAAATATAACATCTACACGGAATGTCATCGTGGAAAGTGTAATCGGTAGTCATCAATGCACCCAAATCCCAATACTACTCAGGCGTTGTCATCCTCCTCGGTCCTCCAATCCTGTAAATCTCATATAATCGTGAGTGCCCAACATCGGCACCCAAAATATCAAGAAATACTCGTGCCAAGCATCGACACGCAAATCCTCCTGTATAGGGCATCCGTCAGTCCGGATCCGCCCACGGGCTCTGTTTGCGGTATCGGCCCTCGGCCTCGGCAGTACGAGTCGTCCCCTATCCATCCATCGACTCTGGTCGGTATCCTCCGGATAACCGCCAGGTCCAACCAATCACCGGTAGGTAGTAGTCCCTCTGCCAGGCTCACCGTCTACTACACAGCGAAACCGTTCTCGCCCCGGGGTACCATACCGGGTCCACCATGTACCCGTAATCGGCCTCATCCAACTCCTCGATTCGGGTTCACATATATCACTTTAGTACCGAGAAAACACATGGTGGACGCACCGAAATATCATATCAAGGGAAACCGGGTTTTTAAATAATTAACTATTCTCTTTGAAATATCCACGGTTCCCCAAATCCAGAATTAACATGGAAACAACATATCTCAATGCGTAATCTAAGCAAGTATGAAGATATCAATATATGTGTGCACTGGCATGAATGTACAGTGTGCATGTGCGCAGGTATGAAGATATCAATATATGTGTGCACTGGTATGAATATACAGTGTGCATGTGCGCAGGTATGAAGATATCAATATATGTGTGCACTGGTATGAATATGCAGTGTGCATGTGCGCAGGTATGAAGATATCAATATATGTGTATGTAGTACCAGTAGGGGTATGTGATGCATATGTGCCCAAATATGGATATAACATATGCTGTTATGCGGCAAATCATGACAACATCAATAAGGTAGAATCAGTATGATATATGATTTATAGCAATCATATAATGTGAGTGTCATGGCAATCACTAACGGTGTGAGTGTAGCATATCAATCGTGCTCGTGCGACTTGAACCGTTGGTGACAGTGCAGTGTCCTATGCTATCATTTCTATATGCAACAATAAGGTATGCTACCACAGTCCATATGAACATCTACAATCTAATATCCTGACTCGCCCTGACGCTTAACGCCATACGGGCGATTTCCCCGTAGATGTTAAATTTACTCACCTGGTCGTGCGCTACTCGTAGCCGACCACCTGCTTCCCTTTCTTAGCTTCGTCCGACGTACCCGCCTGCGAACCTGGAATTACACAAGAATCCATTTATAAGCAACTATCTCGCAAAACGCGATATCAAAGTCAAACGATACGCTCGCGTCGCGAACTAAACGCGCGTGTGTACGATATGCTAAACGTGTGCACGCGTCTAAAACTAACCCCGATACGCTGAATCATGGAACCCTCTCGCGTATCGCGCGTATCGCGCGAACCAAACGTACTAGAAATATGATATAACGTCCCAGATTCTACCCAGGCTAACAACTTACAAAACTATACATACCACTGGCCTAGAAATAACAACAGACTCCTACCCATGCAAACATCACCCAAAAATTCCCCTATCTGGCCGCAAATTGCGGCCAGAATGAATAAACCGGCAGCCTCGCTATGGGGTGGGGGTCTCGGGTTCTGGTGGTGTGGTCTATACCTTATATACAAGCTCCAGTTAACTCAATTTCAACCTGAACTACTCGGGCCTATAGCAGATCACAGAAATCCAAAAAGTTCACTTAAAAACACTAAATTTGCACAATTAGAAACCTTATGGTATTTTGGTGTAATCTGAGGTCTAACTAGGTTTACATGGCCTTAATAACACCTAATTAGGCTAGATTAACTAACACTAACAGCACTAAACCATAAGTTCACACAAATCACCATTTCAAGAACAAAATCTCACTTTTTACACAAACCGAAGCTAAACTACACATACGTTAAGAAAACAAGAAGTTGGGCTCAGATTCTATACCTTACAAGACCCTAGGTGCAAGGAGAAAGGAGGTGGAGAAGATGGGAAGTGCTGCTGCAGCTGCTGGGGGCTGCTGCTGCTGCTGCTGCTGCTGCTGCCTGTTGCTGCTATTGTCACTGCTTGCTGCTGCTGTTGTTATTGCTGCTGCTGCTTCTCATGGCGCTGGGGCCGCTGCTGCTGCTAGGTGAGTGTGTGTGTGTGAGAGAGTTGTGAGAATGAGAATGAGGAGGGAAATGAGAGCACAAGTCAAAGACCCCCCCTCTCTCTCTTTCTTCATTTAATGAGCATGGCTCAACCATGAAGCCCATACTCCTTCTCTCTCACCAAGTCCACAAGGTCCACATCATTTCTCATAAAAGAAAAGAACAACACACATAAATAAAAACTCAACTAAAGCCCAAAACACTTAATACAAATAGGTTAACCCACCATGGTTGCTAATCATAGTTTTAACCCCAAATCTAAACCCTAGTTAACATGCACAAGTGTGTGTGTGCCTAGAAAAATCCTAATAAAATATTTATTAATTAGAATAAATTATCTGAAACTTAATTTGGTAAACTTTTTACCAAAAACTATCTATTAAAATATAATTAACCCCTAAACACGACCTAAGGTGTTACAATCTTCCCCCCTTAAAGAAAATTCGTCCCCGAATTTTTAAAATACAAAGCTACGCATACCTTCAGAGGGATGAGGGAACTCCTTCCACATCTCTCCCTCAGCCTCCCAAGTGATCTCTTCACCGTTTGGGATGCACCAATATACCTTCACTGATGGCAAGACCTTCGATCGAAGCTTCTTCACCTGCCGGTCCAATATTACGGCTGGCTGTTGGGTGAACGAAAGATCACGCTCGAACTAAATGGTCTGGCGCTGAATCCAATGAGAAAGGTCATGAAGGTAATTGCAAAGTATCGACATAGGGAATACGGGGTGAATACTCAATAATCTGGGTGGAATTGCCCAACTTAAGGCAACGAACCAACTCGCCTTAGGGATCCTAAAAAGAATTACTATCCTGGAAGCTTCCCAAAACTCAACATGTCATTTATCGGAAATTTCCGCGGGAATACATGATCTGCCATTACGAGCTCGAATCTGCGACCCTCTTGGTCAGCATCTGATCTCTATCCATAATAGACCGTTCTCATCCTGACCCAAAACAACCGAATCATTTCCGAAATTTCTAAACTAGCTGAGGTCCAATAATCCTATAACAGGGAGTTAGGAAAAACAGACTGGTGATCGACATGACCTAACCTTTAATCCTAAAGGTTACCAATTGGAGTGTCTCCTGATAACTGCTATCAAAGGAGAACCCTATTGATGGCAAACGACGATCACCAACTGCCGACAACAATTTCTACATACGCACAACTTAACAAGAACAACTAAGTATCACCGGATGACAAACATCCGAAAGGAGTCACATTTTAACTAAACCTGGGTGGACACCATAACGAATTTCGGGAAGATCTGCTCTCGTTCCCTCTTCGGAATGGTTAAAGGTTGCAACTCTCCAGCCGGTCTCAGTTGCCCAACTCAAGCACACAACAAGACAGACACCTTGAAACGAATCCCAAGACTTCTTCTTTTTTTATCCCTGCACACCCGTAACTACCTTACAAGTCACGTTAACAGTTGGTGGGGCTTGAATGAGTACAGAGAGTTGACTGATGTGCCTGCCCTAGGATTCCACGTCTCTTCCCCATAACATTAGGTACACAAGTGTCTCTCTAGCCTAGCACACCCTTGCATTACCCGGCCGAGTAGGCTCCAATATCTCCGACGAACGAGTGTCGGCGGGCAGTGCCTCACGAAAGCGATTTAAGAAGGGTGGTCGGGCGCGGACATGAGCCAGCTGTCTCCTCAGAAGAGACGAACTTATTTTGTACTCAACGATTGCACAAGAACTGTGAATCTGCGGAAGACTATCACAACAATCAAATTCCGCCGTAGGAAGGTGTACCTTTAACTCTGGTGGTCCGTGAAAATCTGACACGACTCTCAAAGAAGTGGTGTCTCTAATTTCCAACGCAAAACCATCGCGGCCATCTCCAGATCATGGGTAGGATATCCTTCTCGTACTTCCTCCAAATGTAAAGAAGCAAAAGCGATAACTCTATTGTGTCACCTCAGTACACATTCGTGTCCTACTCACGAAACATCACAGTTAAACCACAAGGTTGCCCGAACCAAAAAGCAAGGAAAGGGCTGAAGAAGTTGTTAACCGAGTCTTCAACTGCGGAAACTCCGCACACAAGCCTCAGTCCAAAGAAAGAAACCTCCATTCCAGTCAATTTAGTCAACGGTGCAGCATTACACTAGCAATCCTGGAAGAAACGGCAGTAAAAACCTACTAAGCCCAAAAATCTACGGACCTCCGTTCTGCTCACAAGTCTGGGTCCAAGCTGTACGGCCACGATCTTCCTCGGAACCTTATAAAGTCGTCTCGGTAACTACAAAACCTAGGAGTCAACACAACAAGCTTAAAGGGAACACTCCGAGAATCTAGCAAACCGCTGGGGCTCTCCCAGTATCCATAAAACAGATCCTCGAGTGCTACTCCTATCCCTCAAGACACACTAAAAAGACCAGGATGTCGTAAATAGCACAACAATAACTGGTCGAGGAACGGCCCGAAGAAAACCAGTTCATCACACCTACGAATACTGCTAGAGCATTGGTGAGTCTAGTGACACACCCAAAACACACAAAGTCCATAGCACGCACAAGGCAGTCTTCGGAATGTCATCATTCCGGACCCGCAACAATGATGACCTGATCCCTAACCAACTTAGACAAAGTCTCGCACTCTGGTGCTGATCGAAGAAATCGTCAATGCGAGGTACAGGATACTTATCCGCACCTTAAGCCGATTCAAGTGACGATCCATCAATACACAACCTCAATCTGTCGTTTTTCTCCTTGACGAACAGAAATGGGAGCTCCCTAATGCGAAACACTCAGACGCACAAACTCCCTCAACAACCACTCTGCAGCAGATCCTTAGCTCCTTAAGCTTCGCCGGCTCATCTTGGAACGACGTCGGAAAAATTCTCGCATGAAAGAAAACCGGTCCAACAACCCAACTGTGGCTATAGCATCACGAAAAACGCCAAGAATCCACGACATCTCCTCAGAGCCGACTAGCGAACAAGGCTGAATTCAAGCTGTAAGAGGCGGCACCACCATCCACCTGCGCAACAAGAACTGACTTGCCCGGGAAAACAAAACCTAACTGTTTCCTTACGGTAGCCCATAACGCCTAGCACGTAGCTAACCAGTCTGTGCCCAGGAGATCGCCAAATCCAACATCTTTAGGAGGTTCAAAATGACAGACGAATCTCTATCTCCTATCCGATGGGCACACGACCGAATTACGTGTCGCGCAACAAAAGGATTGCTGACAGAAGTTAACACAACAAACGGCTGATCTACCTAGCATGACTCTCGTCCTGAACTCGGCACGAAGTGTGTAAGCATACGAGTGCAACAAAAGGATATACTAAAAGAGTACCTATTGGCTCCGCATTGGACACCCTCGCGTCCCGATGAGTCGAAGCGAAAACTTGTGCCTGTCCTTCATCTGCGACTGATCGAACTCCTCCTCTACTAGCCTGACCCCTCTGTGCAAACCCTCCGCGTCCACGACGTCTCAGAATACGACCCTGACGTGCTGTGAAGGAACACTGCCTGATGAGGTGTTGAAGGCTTCCGCATCGTAAACACCTACGCGCTGAATGCTGTCCTGCCTGGGGATGGAAGCCAAACGACTGTCCTCGTCCTAAGCCTCTGCTCTGGGCTGGTACACCAGTACGATTCCACAACTGTTCCGGAACTCTCACGGTCTCTGGAAGACGTGTCTCGTAAACGGGGGCTGCCTCCACCGGTGCTATGTAAGGGACGGAATACTGCATGATGATCGCAAGGAACAACTGGGTAACAGGGGTGACAACCATCTGTCGCTGCGCTCGAACGAACTCTACTAATGAGCTCATCGTCTGGCGCAAGCTCTGCATCTCTGCCACTAGTCTAGCGATCTGACCTGTCGTAGGAGAAATAATCTGTCCTGGTACTACTCGGATCAATCCTCGTCTCAGATAAATCAACTCGAACCTCGGCTCTCCCGGCCTCTCTCTGCACCCTTGTAGTCCTTGGCGGCATAATGGCTGAAAAGAAGGTAGGATTCGATGAGGATACGAAAATCGAATCGCAAGGATGTATACGATCATGAAGGAAATTCAATCAATAAGTCCTAAGGTCGCTTAGGCGGAGTACCGTGTCGTGAGTATGCCGCGGAACATACGCACGCTATGCCACTCTGCTGCAGCTACCAACTCCATCATACCAGGGTCATCCTACATTCCGAAGGTAAAACCTACGCTCTGATACCAACTTTGTCACGACCCAAAGTTTGGCCCGTGACCGGCACTTAACCACGTAACGTCTACAGGCGTAACGCGACTAAATAACTCAAAAACCCAGAAATCAAACCAGTAAAATTATAGAGTGATTTAAGCAATTAATAGAACCAATTACTAAGATAACAATATACGACGCCGTAGCGAAGAAAATGAGCAACAAGTGGGAAACATCACAGATAGAATAAACTGCATAAGTAAAGTCGGCTCACAACGAGCTCGACGCCAGAATACAAAATAATATACATCGTCCTCACAACTGGTCTCTAAGTCAATACATAAGTGGTAGATGGAGAGTACTAGATACAACAATGTACATAACTGAAAGATAACCAGATACCGCACAAAACCCACCTATCAGCAAAAGAGCTAGTATACCAACTGTAGGGGTATCTGTGTCAAAAAGATGCAAGAACGCAGCTTACCGCGACTACTCCGAAGGGCAACCTGCAAACACTGTGGCACAACGGGGGTGAATTGCCAACTCGTGAATAGAAGATAACATATAAAGGTAATCGCGAGTATGCACGTGCAACGATACTCTAACCTATATCAACAGATAACATCTATATGATGAACTGGATGTTCAAATCATGCAACAAGTGCGATCTAATAACATCTCCATATGATGAGCAAGAAATGTGATGATCAGGTATAGCAATGCAATTTAACAACCCTATATAGAATGAACAGGGTATGCAATGATCAGGTATAGTAATGCAATCTAACAGCCCTATATAGAATGAACAGGGTATGCAATGATCAGGTATAGCAATGCGATCTAATAACCCTATATAAAATGAACAGGGTATGCAATGATCAGGTATAGCAATGTGTACTATATCAGGTACAATAGATACAGGATGAGATATCAATTACTACATACTGAGCATGGGAAATATAACATCTACACGGAATGTCATCGTAGAAAGTGTAATCGGTAGTCATCAATGCACCCAAATCCCAATACTACTTAGGCGTCGTCATCCTCCTCGGTCCTCCAATCCTGTAAATCTCATATAATCGTGAGTGCCCAACATCGGCACCCAAAATATCAAGAAATACTCATGCCAAGCATCGACACGCAAATCCTCCTGTATAGGGCATCCGTCAGTCCAGATCCGCCCACGGGCTCTGTCTGCGGTATCGGCCCTCGGCCCCGGCAGTACGAGTCATCCCGTATCCATCCATCGACTCTGGTCGGTATCCTCCGGATAACCGCCAGGTCCAACCAATCACCGGTAGGTAGTAGTCCCTCTGCCAGGCTCACCGTCTACTACACAGCGAAACCGTTCTCGCCCCGGGGTACCATACCGGGTCCACCATGTATCCGTAATCGGCCTCATCCAACTCCTCGATTCGGGTTCACATATATCACTCTAGTACCGAGAAAACACATGGTGGACGCACCGAAATATCATATCAAGGGAAACCGGGTTTTTAAATAATTAACTATTCTCTTTGAAATATCCACAGTTTCCCAAATCCAGAATTAACATGGAAACAACATATCTCAATGCGTAATCTAAGCAAGTATGAAGATATCAATATATGTGTGCACTGGCATGAATGTACAGTGTGCATGTGCGCAGGTATGAAGATATCAATATATGTGTGCACTGGTATAAATATACAGTGTGCATGTGCGCAGGTATGAAGCTATCAATATATGTGTGCACTGGTATGAATATACAGTGTGCATGTGCGCAGGTATGAAGATATCAATATATGTGTATGTAGTACCAGTAGGGGTATGTGATGCATATGTGCCCAAATATGGATATAACATATGCTGTTATGCGGCAAATCATGACAACATCAATAAGGTAGAATCAGTATGATATATGATTTATAGCAATCCTATAATGTGAGTGTCATGGCAATCACTAACGGTGTGAGTGTAGCATATCAATCGTGCTCGTGCGACTTGAACCGTTAGTGACAGTGCAGTGTCCTATGCTATCATTTCTATATGCAACAATAAGGTATGCTACTACAGTCCATATGAACATCTACAATCTAATATCCTGACTCGCCCTGACGCTTAACGCCATACAGGAGATTTCCCTGTAGATGTTAAATCTACTCACCTGGTCGTGCGCTACTCATAGCCGACCACCTGCTTCCCTTTCTTAGCTTCGTCCGACGTACCCGCCTGCGAACCTGGAATTACACAAGAATCCATATATAAGCAACTATCTCGCAAAACGCGATATCGAAGACAAATGATACGCTCGCGTCGCGAACTAAACGCGCGTGTGTACGATACGCTAAACGTGTGCACGCGTCTAAAACTAACCCCGATACGCCGCGATACGCTGAATCATGGAACCCTCTCGCGTATCGCGCGTATCGCGCGAACCAAACGTACTAGAAATACGATATAACTTCCCAGATTCTACCCAGGCTAACAACTTACAAAACTATACATACCAGTGTTCTAGAAATAACAACAGACTCCTACCCATATAAACATCACCCAAAAATTCCCCTATCTGGCCGTAAATTGCGGCCAGAATGAATAAACCGGCAGTCTCGCTATGGGGTGGGGGTCTCGGGCTCTGGTGGTGTGGTCTATACCTTATATACAAGCTCCAGTTAACTCAATTTCAACCTGAACTACTCGGGCCTATAGCAGATCACAGAAATCCAAAAAGTTCACTTAAAAACACTAAATTTGCATAATTAGAAACCCTATGGTATTTTGGTGTAATCTGGGGTCTAACTAGGTTTACATGGCCTTAATAACACCTAATTAGGCTAGATTAACTAACACTAACAACACTAAACCATAAGTTCACACAAATCACCATTTCAAGCACAAAATCTCACTTTTTACACAAACCGAAGCTAAACTACACATACGTTAAGCAAACAAGAAGTTGGGCTCAGATTCTATACCTTACAAGACCCTAGGTGAAAGGAGAAAGGAGGTGGAGAAGATGGGAAGTGCTGCTGCAGCTGCTGGGGGCTGTTGTTGATGTTGCTGCTGCTGCAGCTGCTGGGGGCTGTTGTTGATGTTGCTGCTATTGTCACTGCTTGCTGCTGTTGTTGTTATTGCTGCTGCTGCTTCTCATGGCGCTGGGGCTGCTGCTACTGCTAGGTGAGTGTGTGTGTGTATGAGAGAGTTGTGAGAATGAGAATGAGGAGGGAAATGAGAGCACAAGTCAAAGACCCCCCCTCTCTATCTCTTTCTTTATTTAATGAGCATGGCTCTACCATGAAGCCCATACTCCTTCTCTCTCACCAAGTCAACAAGGTCCACATCATTTCTCATAAAAGAAAAGAACAACACACATAAATAAAAACTCAACTAAAGCCCAAAACACTTAATACAAATAGGTTAACCCACCATGGTTGCTAATCATGGTTTTAACCCTAAATCTAAACCCTAGTTAACATGCACAAGTGTGTGTGTGCCTAGAAAAATCCTAATAAAATATTCATTAATTAGAATAAATTATCTGAAACTTAATTTGGTAAACTTTTTACCAAAAACTATCTAGTAAAATATAATTAACCCCTAAACACGACCTAAGGTGTTACAATAGTGATGTATGCGGTCCTATGTCTACGCATGCCAGGAACGGTTCTTCCTACTTCATTACATTCACTGACGATCTCTCAAGATTCGGATATGTGTTTCTGGTGAAACACAAGTATGAAGCTTTTGAGAAATTCAGATAATATAAGCACGAAGTAGAGAACCAAACGGGAAAAAGTATTAAGATCCTTCGATCTGATCGAGGAGGAGAATACTTGAGCAATGATTTTCTAGGTTATCTAAAAGAGAATGGGATTCTCTCTCAGCTTACTCCTCCTTATACACCACAGCACAACGGTGTATCGGAACGAAGAAATCCCATTCTATTAGATATGGTGCGCTCTATGATGAGCACTGCTGAGTTACCTATTTCCTTCTGGGGATATGCACTGGAGACAGCTGCATACCTATTGAATAGAGTTCCAACCAAATCAGTGCCTACCACTCCATATGAGATATGGAATGGTAAGAGACCATGTCTTAATTTTATTCAGATATGGGGTTGTCCGGCCTATGTTAAAACACACAATCTGGACAAGCTCGAGGCAAGGTCTGTCCTATGTAAGTTTATTGGATATCCCAAACATTCGCGAGGGTATATCTTCTACCACTCCGAGGAACAAAAGGTGTTTGTTTCTCGACTTGCCACTTTCTTAGAAAAAGGTTTTCTTATGAAACAGATTAGTGGCATTGAGGTAAAACTGGAAGAAGTTCCAGTAGAACAAACTACAACAGATGATTTGGTAGAACCAGAGGATTCAGTAGTACCCGACGAACCCCAGCCTCTCCGCCGATCTAGCAGGGTTTCTCATCCGCCTGAGAGATACTACGGTTTTCTTATTGATGGTGGAAGTGAGGATTGCATCATGGAAGATGATGACTTAACTAGTTTCGAGCAGGCCATCACGAGTGGTGACACTGTGAAATGGCTAGATGCAATGCGATCTGAGATGGAATCCATGTACACCAACAAAGTATGGACTTTGGAAAATGCTCCTTAAGGGGTAAAACCCATTGGGAGCAAGTGGATTTTTAAAAAGAAATTTGGTGTAGATGGAAAAGTTAAGATTTTCAAAGCTAGACTTGTAGCAAAGGGTTTTCGTCAACGACCAGGTGTGGATTATGACGAAACCTTTTCTCCAGTGGCTATGCTTAAGTCCATCCGGATCTTACTTGCCATTGCTGCATACCATGACTACGAAATCTAGCAAATGGATGTTAAGACCGCCTTTCTAAACGGTGATTTGGAAGAGTGCGTGTACATGACTCGGCCAGAGGGCTTCGTAGATAGTGGGAGCAGCGGAAAGGTGTGCAAGCTGCTTAAATCCATTTATGGATTAAAGCAAGTATTGCGGAGTTGGAACATCTGTTTTGATGTTGTAGTCAAAGAGTTTGACTTCATCAAAAATATAGATGAACCTTGTATCTATAAGAAGGTAGCAGAGAGTAAGGTTGTCTTCCTCGTATTGTACGTGGATGACATACTCTTGATAGGAAATGATATTCCTATGCTGCAATCAGTCAAGCTCTTCTTATCACAAAGATTCTCAATGAAAGATCCAGGTGATGCCTCCTGCATATTGGGGATTAGGATCTATAGAGATAGATCCAAAAGGATACTGGGATTGTCCCAATCCAGGTATATTGACACCATACTAAAGAGGTTTAGTATGGAAGAATCCAAGCGTGGGAACCAACCCATGATTTCTGGACTCACTCTCTCCAAAGAGATGTCTCCCAAGACTGATTTGGAGAGAGCTCGCATGCAAGGGATACCCTATGCTTCGGCAGTAGGCTCTATCATGTATGCGATGCTATGTACCAGACCCGATGTAGCATACTCACTAAGTGTAGTGAGTCGGTATCAAGCAGATCCTGGAGAGAGTCACTGGACAGCTGTGAAGAACATTCTCAGGTACTTGCGAAGGACTAGAGACATGTTCTTAGTGTATGGTAACGGAGAACTCCGGGTGGATTCCTTTACCGATTCCAGCTTCCAAAATGATAAGGACGATTCTAAGTCGCACTCGGGATTTGTCTTTACCCTCAATGGAGGGGCAGTATGTTGGAAGAGTTCCAAACAGGATACCATTGCAGACTCGACGATGGAGGCTGAATACATCGCTGCCAACGATGTTGCCAAAGAGGCTGTCTGGATGAAGAAGTTCAATAGTGAACTTGGTGTGGTTCCATCCATTGAGCATCCAATACCTCTGTATTGCGATAACAATGGAGCTGTGGCTTTAGCCAAGGAACCTAGGTCCCATCAGAAGTCCAGACATATTCTGAGGCGGTATCACCTGATCAGGGAGATAGTTGATCGCCGGGAGATCGAGGTCAGGAGAGTAGATACGAAGGACAACTCTGCGGATCCACTCACGAAGGCCATTCCCCAGATACAGTTTGAGAGATTATTCAGGATGTTAGGTATGAGATACTACAGCAGCTGGTCTTAGTGCAAGTGGGAAATTGTTAGTTATGTATATGCCCTAGAGACCATTGTTGTACATATGATGTATATTATGATGGATGCTTGGATATATACAGAGAGGAATTTCTTGCTCGTCATGATAGTATGCTATTTGGTTTCACTTTATCTTAACATGTTGACTTGTATTGGTTTACTGTCTTTCTCTCACATATTGATAAAGCCCTTAGGATCTGTACTCGACTACTGGGACTATGATGGGATCATACTAGTGGGGCCACGGTAGTCGATGAGTACATCCTATAACTGTTCCTAGTCGAGGGTATATCGAGACAGGGCATCGATACACCAGAGTAGACTAGCGTATACGCATCTTGACCCATATGATGGGCGATGGATGATCCCATATCCATCGGTGTTTGACATCAAGGATGGTGTACGGGTGCTCAGTGGAGACTGGGTACACTGGACGTACTCACCGAGAACTCCTAGATGGTGATATACCACACGTCAGATGGCAGTTCTCCGGTGACACTGGTACAGGGTAGTCTATAGACCCGAGATCGTCATAGAGTCTGGTGTGATTCCCACTGTGTTTTGATTTCCACCTTACAACGTTTAAGAGGACGTGCAAAACGGTGGCTTTTGGGTACAGTCCCGAATCACATGGAGGAAATGAGCGATAGGAGGGGATTCGTCTCCTGGTATAGGGAGTTGATGTTGTGCTGTGTTCGATTGGCTATAACTGGAAGTCCCTGGCCAGGGCTGATAGAGAGATTTACTGGTAAGTGTTACCAGTAGTTTCTCGACCTGTTATGAGCCTCACATCGACACGACTTATCGGTTACTGGGGTCTGACGTATACCACCCCTAGACTTGATATGCGACATATCAGACGAACAGACCGGACTGTACGGGAGTGTTACTGATTGGATTCACAGGAGAACGGACAGGCTAGCTTATTGATCTTCTGATCGCTCAATACCTGGGTGGCTGTTACGTTTAGCTGACCGCTTGCAGCTTGTGGGTGTTTGATATGATCATCACCTGCTACCGGTGTATTGACGATTCTTTAGAGTCCTACACAGAGGTTTCTTGGCTCAGGCGAAATGGAGTAGAGGCACATATGTGATATGTGCAGGACCGAGGATAATGCGATATGTGATACCGTACTTTATTCTCGTGATATTTAGTTATGAACCGGGTCATCGGATCAAGTGTTGATTCGATGAATCGGTACATAAGATATTAGTCGGTTATATTCGATATAGCCGGATCGTCGGATCAAGTGTTGATTCGATGATTTAATGTATAATGATATATATGATATATTGTATTATATTATCTAATATTGGCTCGCTTTATTATTTCATTTTCTCACCGGATTAATACATTGATATATATGCGATATATGTTAATTGTATTATTTTCATTTGTTGCAAATATATATAATATATATGTGATATATATTATTGTGACATGATATGATTTATTATGAGACATGTTTAGTGATGATAAAAAGAGATTAGGGTTTGATTAGGGTTAGCTCCTTCTTGTTCATTCTAGAAGGATTTCTTTTTGTCTTGGTTAAGATATTATGGTTGATACTTATCCATGACTCATTCTTTACCTAACCAAACCCTAGCTCTAGTTTATTCTCTACAAAGGCTAAGCTTCTCATTCTTGACCATGGTTCCATAATCAATCATATATTCTTATCTACTATTCATCACAAAAGATATTATCTCATTATTCTTCATCTTCTTCTCTCTTGAGTTTTTAAAAGAGCTCACTAGTGATTTCTTTTGTGATGATTTCTTGTGAGAAAATGATATAAAAAGAAAGCATAAATACTACTCCATCATCCTCATCTAATCTTGCCCATTAGATTAGGGTGTTCACCTCATTAGAGTGAGAGAGCGTGAGTTATAGCAACTTCGACGTAGATCATCGGAGAAGCGGAACACTACAAGCTAGCATGGATCGTTCGAGTCGAGGAGCCTCTCTTGAGTCCGGGAGATCGTGGATCGCGGCAAAGGGACTTCTACTCGGAGCTTGTGAAGCGAAGAAGCGGACTACAAAGGTTGTAATCCCTCACACTTAGTAGTAAAGATGTTTACTTGCATGTTAAACCCTAATAATCTAGCAAAGATCCCGGCTTTGGGTTGTTCGGCACGTCTAAAATTTTATTCGGGCATGTTTGATGCCTTATGAACCTTCACAAGAGTGCCTAGGAACCCTACACGGGGGGCACACCAAGGGGTCCACACCATGGTCCAGAAGGCGTTGCTCCAAGGATATTATTGGCTAAGCATACACCTGGATGCCAAGAAGCTTGTCAGAAGATGCAAAAGCTGCTAACTCCATGGCAGCATTCCTCGTCTTCCCACTACCGAGCTAATTAACCTCGGTTCCCCTTGGTCGTTTACGCAGTGGGGAATGGACATGGTGGGCTAACTCCACACCGGCACAAGCGAACACAAGTACATCCTCGTCGCGGTAGACTACTTCACAAAGTGGATAGTGGTCGTCCCCATCAGAAAACCAGACGCTGCCTCTACTATAAAGTTCCTGCAGAACAACATAATCACCCGATTTGGAATCCTGAGATGCATCATCACCGACCACGGGACCAACTTCGAGAATGACAAAGTCAGAGACTTCAGCAGCGAATACCACATATTGATGAAGTTTTTCGCGTTCGCACATCCTCGGTGCAACGGGAAGGCGGAGGTAGCGAACCGAGACGTCATCCGAGGTCTCCAAGCCCGTCTGAAAGGAAGGCAAAGTGGCTGGGTCGAGGAATTACCTCGGGTCCTTTTGGAGATTGTTGGATATCTATGCCCTAGAGGACATTATTGTATATGTATACATTTGGATGTTTCGACATATATATGTACAGGACAGTCTTGCTCGATATGATAGTATGCTATTTGGTTTGTCTTTATCTTAACATGTGTATATTTTACCATAGTCACAAATTCGTCGTTCGGGAATAATTCGGCGTGGTCGAAAATTCGGATTCGGAGAATTATTCAGAAAAAATCGGCAGGTATTCGGGAAAGATTCGGTAAGTGTTCGGGAAATGTTCGGGAAGGATTTCGAGCAATAAATTAATATATGAGACGCTAGGTTTTGATTTTGTGAATTATTTGCTATTTTTTGAATTATTCGCTCTTTTTTCACATAATTCGGGACTAATTCGCGAATTATTCGTGAATAATTTGCGAATTATTCGGCCAGTTCGGCAATGGCGATTAATTCGGAGATTAATTCGTCTGATCAAAAATTCGCGAATTATTCCCGAATTCGGCGAATAATTCGCGAATTATGTGACTATGTATTTTACTTTCTATTACATATCTTTTGTACATGTTGATAAAGACCGTAGGATCTTTGCTAGACTACCCGCGTTGTGATGGCGATCATACTTGTGGGAGCTGGGTAGTAGGTACGCACATCCTTAAATGGTCCCTAGTCGTGGGAGTATCGAGATTGGGCATCGATATTCCGGAGTAGACTAGTGTATACGTTTCTAGACCCCAACGAGGGGCGATGGTATGGTCCCGCAACCATTGGTCTTTCGCACCTGAGATCTTATACAGGTGCTCACTAGGGGTGAGTACAATGGACGGACTCGCCGAGAACTTCCATATGGTACTATACCTATCGTCAGGTGGAAGTTCTCTGGTGACATGAGTACAGGTTAGTTTTTAGACCTGAGATCGACATTTATATCGTATGATTTTCCACTGTGCTTTGATCACTACCCTACCATGGCTCTACTGAGTCGTGCAAACAGGTTTTGGTTGGGTACAGTCCCGAGCCACATGGAGGCAGTGAGCGATTGTCGGGGATTCGTCTCTCCCGGTATAGGGAGTCGATATCGCACAGTGTTCGATTGGTCAGGACCATAAGACCTTGGCCAAGGCAGTTGGAATTTACTAATAGCCTGATCAGTAGTTTCCCGAATTGGTCCTGAGCCGCATCAGCACAAATTACTAGGTTATTAGGGTTAGACGTTTAGCACCCCCTAGACCCGGTATGCGATACTCTCAAACGAAGAGACCGAACTGTACGGAGATTGTCACAAATAGGCTAAGTAGGGATCCGGATGAATTTGCTCGTCGGCCTTCCTTTTCGATAGGTACCCGGGTAGCCGTTATGTACAGCTAGTGCCGCTGACGTGCTTGTAGTTATGGATTTATCCAGTATCTCACTGCCGGCGTACTGTTGAGTCTTTAGAGTCCCATGCAGAGGGTTTCCCTGGTTCAGGCGAAATGATATAGTAGCCATATTGGATACATGCAGGGTCTCGATCGATTGATGTACTTTGTACTCGAAATTTCGATCGGACAGTTGATAATACTAGCCGGCTCGGGTTTGAGCTGGATTATTAAATCAGGTATTGATTTAATAGTTTACATATATGTATTTCGATATGTATATTCTAGTATTACGTTCTTCGTGTTATTCTATTTCCTTGCCTTCGTGTTTTTATCCGAATGCAGGTATGTATATACAGCAGACTGTAATCTGTATTTTATTACAGATTACCTTCTAGAAGGTGGACACCTCATCATGGACTTTTCCATTTATTGATAAATGGAAATGAGGTGGAAATTAAGGAGAGGGAGGCATGGTGAGTGGCATGGCTTCAATAGTTCACAAATGAATTCTTTATTCGTTTGTGATTACTATTGAAGCATGGCTACACTTGTTTATTCATGAAAATTGATACACAAAACCTTGGTGTTGATTTTGTAAGTCTACGCTAGCGCCCCGGCAGTCTACAGACGCCAAAATGCGGAACAAAACTTTTAAACTTGGCGCTATCGTATACTTTAACCCGGATCTGCCATTATTGCTAAACTAACAAACTGTAAAGAGTGTAGAAAGGTTATACCGAACGATCCGAGTCCTTCGTTCTTCAACCATCATCCCACGCTCTGTTGCGGCTGCTCCGATCTCGTCGATCTCCGAATCCTTCGTCGAGGTGGCACCACATGATCGGTTCTTTAAACGGGCTCCCGCCTCTGACTCGAGGCAACTCGGTCGTCAAGTTTGCTAAAAGAGACGACCAAGAATGATGTAGAGAATGAGTAGAAGACTTTGTCTCACTTCGTCCAAGTCCGTGGACGATCGGTAAATGAAGTTGCCGATGGAAATGAAATGGAACATGAAATGAACTAACAAATTTCCATACACTTTGAACCATAGTCTTTTGTGTCAAAAATGAAATCAATCTCTCACTCCCTCACATGGGTGGCCGGCCATACATATAGGTGAAGGGAGGTGAGGGTAGGAGGAGGGAGGTGACCACATCATGGAGCTTATCATGAAGAAAATATCAAAAGGAAAACAAAAAGCTTTAATTACAAAGCATGAATCATAAGCATAGTCACCATTTAATAAATGCACCATTAAAGCCAAGATGACTCACTAAGCCACTTCATCACTTCTAGAACCTTCTAGAATGATGACTCACTCCATCTGAAGAAAAGATAAATCCGTCTTTAACAGAATGTTAAAAGACGGCTGATAGAAAACTGGAAACTGGCAACTTCCAAAAGTGATCCTGAAACGACTTTCAGGATAACCCCGAAACTGTATAAATATACCCGCATTTGTATTACGACCGAATACAAATGCAACTGAGACAAAGATATTATACCTACTCAATATAATACTCGGATCCGGCTTAAACCAAAGCCGACCAGTATTATCTGCCCGAAAAATAACACGTGCGTAAACGCACGTGCATTTTCCGAACCCTGCCATAAAACCATACGGCCTCTACAACGTTTCGCCCGAACTTGGGAAACTGTCTGTGGGGGACTCTAATGACTCGTCAGCACCCTGGCAGTGGGTTTAACCACAAACCGTCAGCGGCACTAGCAATGCGTAACGGCTGCCCACGGACTGACCTCAAGGGTGGCCGAGGAGCGAACTCAAGGGAGACCGATGAGCGAACTCCTCCGAAAACCCTACTGAGCCTAACAGTGACAATGTATATACAGTCCGGTCCGTTCGTCAATGAGTATCGCATATCCGCCTAGGGGGCTAGTAACGTCAGACCCCCAGAAGCAGTATAAGTCGTGTCGGAGTGAAGCCCAATAACACCCTGAGATACTACTGGAGTACCTACCAGTAAATCTCCTGCCACGGCCGTGGGCTTTGTGTAATGGCTCTCCTAGACACAGCACGATCTCGCCCCCAATACCGGGAGAGACGAATCCCCTGCCGATCCGCTCACGTGCCTCCATATGGCTCGGGACTGTACCCAAAAGCTACCTGTTTGCACGACTCCTTTGAGCCGTGGTAGGGTAGAAATCAAAGCACAGTGGGAACTCACACGAGACAAATGACGACCTCAGGTCGATGAACTAACCTGTACACATGTCACCAGGGAACTGCTATCTGACGGTAGATATAATACTAACTAGCAGATTCCCGGCGAGTCCTGTCCGGTGTACTCATAACCCAATGAGCACCTGTATACATCTTAGGTGATCCAACTGTCACCAGTGGCTTGTGAGACCGGCCACCGCCCCTCGTCGGGGTCTCGACTGTACACACTAGTCTACTCCGGAGTATCGATGCCCTGTCTCGAAACTCCCATGACTAGGGACCACAATTAAGGATATGCATATAAACTACCCAACTCTCACGTATATGATCGCCCTCATACAGTTGGTAGTAAAGCAAGATCCTAAGGGCTTTATCAAAGTGTAACATGCAATCAGTCACCTGAACATGAACACGACTGATAAAGACAAACCAGATAGCATACTATCATCTTGAGTAAGACTGTGCTACCGGGATAGGTCCTCCGCAATCATTGCAATCACGTACCTGCGATCCAATAATTGACTATGAGGGCACTATCTCCAACAGATTTTCTCTCACATGCATGCTTCATTATTCTTGAGCTCCTATTTTTGCTTCACCCTCCTCCCTCCTCTTGTGTTTCCTCCACCTTCATCATCTTCCTCTTCACTACCCTCTCATGAGTTGAGAAACAAGTGAAGAGGCAAGATAGAGATAGTAGAACACATAGATCTTCACACTACATCCTAGACAACTTGGATTAGCAACCCAAGTTCTCTAGTTTCTCCTATTGACACCTAGTTAGGAGCTAGAGCCATGGATCACATCCCTCGGGTGGATCATCTACGACAAATGAAGGCCGTAGAACAAGCTCGATCCCGGAGGCCCGATGGAGCTGGAAATGGAGATCAAACAAGTTCAAGGTGGCCACTGGGAGCATATAATGAGGAAAGAAGACCGAAGGACTTGGGTCATTTGGTGAGAATTCTTTCCATAGCAGATAGCACTCCTAGTTTGGCTAGATAGGTTTATGGAAAGATCCGAGTTTTATTGGGTTAACATAGCGCCGTTTTTAAACTCGTAGAAAAAATTTTGTTCCTCAAACCGCCACGTTCGATGGCGATGGCGTTAAGGTAACCCAACATGGTATCATAGACACCCCATAAAACCTATACTAGTAGTTTAAACATTGTTTAAAATAACGAAACCGAAATAACTCCAAAACACGAAACCTTGAAATCAAGTTTCTGTCAATTTTTAAAGGCCTCTGAAATTTTCTTAAGCAAGTGCAGAGTGATCCTTTGACTGTGAGATGAACTCAGAACAAAAACGAAGCGATTCTAACATGTTTGGACCGGCCACATCATGAAATTTCCCGTCCTCACCGGTTTTGGTGATGGGGAATCGAGTCGTTTTTGTTTGGTACTCTCTAACTCTTGGATTTAGGGTTTCAGGATATATTTGTTTTTGCCCAGAATGATTTTTCAATTATCTTGTGTTTTGGGGCATTGCGGAGTATTTCGAAATCGATATTTTAACAATTGTTTAATTGTTATCAGTACTTAGATTAGCATCTGCGACCGTGAATGTCATTTGATCGGTAAACTCGTCTAATAGCTATATGTTCTTTTAGACGGGTTTGCGAACATAACATTCGTGTTGATGTTTTGTGTTTGTGCTGTGATCATGGTTGGATAGTCATGGTGGATAGCATGTGATGCAATGTTAGTAGTACAGTTTAAGATTCATTTGTATATTCATATTAGGAGGCGAGCGTCCGACATGTGGACCGCCGTCTTTTCCGGGTTGTATATTGTTTTGGGGCATGACCGGGTTGAGGTCGATGTCACTATTTGTACATATTATTTTCATTTTCTGTACTAGGATTACCCCGCGGTGGAGTGCATGAATAGCTGGGTTCTAAAAGGCAACAAGCCCGTATCTCATGGCGTTGAGACGGAAGGGGCTTCATTCTAGAATTGGCGGGCTATTCGCCGCACTCGTAGGGGTATAGGATGACCCACGGAGGAGCGCCCAAGTTACCGAATTCCGTGAAGTGCTGGGTGGCCCATTCACTTTGTTGAAAGGGGTTGCCTCACTTCTGGGATTGGCGGGTAACTTGCCGCGCTCGTAGGGGTCTAGGTTTTCATTGCACAGTCTATCCACACGACCGGGAACGTCGGGTTTTATTTGCGGCTCAAATAAAACCCGGAGCTCCAAGATTATCCACCTTTCTGTATTGTTGGATGAGATTCTGTGATGCTGCTTACTATCATGCCTGGGACAAATGTTATATATACTTAGATATATACTACTAGATGTTGTATATGTTTTTCACCCGCGCTAGTCCAGCTCCCGCTCTGTCGTTGGTTAAGTAACCTAACGGGTGATGACGAGGCCCAGCGGCGAATGCGGATGGCAAATACATACATCATATTTTTGTTCTTTTCTGGTGTGATAGGTTAAATGATGGGACCGCATTAATTTTGATTAATGCAAGATAAGAAAACCTAAATGATGTTGTTGGAATAAATTTCTACAAAATATAGTTATATTCTTTCGCTTTGCATAGTGGTATTCGGTTGTGAATATCCAGCACCTCATTCAACGAGGCAAGAGCCAAGATCCCTTCGCGGGGAGTGATCTCTTGAGCAAAAATCTATACTATAGATTACTCAGTTTTTTCAAAACCACAAGTTTTCAAAAAGCGGAGCTTAAACCACTCCTTTTCAAAACTGCTCAGGTTCCTAAAACGATATCAAGTTCATTACGTTAATGGGTTTTTCGCCAAAAACCCAGCCGTAGCCCTCCGTCATTTCAGAATAGTAATATTTAGTATTCGTGTTGCGTTTGTTGACCTAGTCAAGGCGTATTGTACGGTAGCTAAGTGGTATTTTTCTGTGCATTGTGAATGCGATTGGTTAGGACAGTCGTGCGGCCTTGTTGACCTAGTCAAGGGCACGTATGGGTGGGTTTAATGCAATTAAGAAAATTACGGATAGAACTTGACTAGCAGTTTATGGTTTGTTGACCTAGTCAAGGTCATAAACCGTTAGGGGCAAAAACAACATCGGGAGTTTCAAATATACAGGAAACTTGCAGATTTAGCATATCTTCTGGAGTATGGTGACTAGAGTGGATTCCATCTAGTGCATCACATGATGATAGTTGGATCTCGATCCCACTGATGAGTAGGATTACTCCTAGGAAATTATTTCACTTAACAATCAATGCTATAAACCAAGTAGGTGTCTAGAACGGTGTTAGCAGGGCTACGCCTCCAGGGAAAAGATGTCATATAATTAAGGAATTTCGCGAAATCGTTGGAAAATCTCCCTCGAAATACCGAAACTAGCCTGGCCGAAAGGTTAAGCAAGTATTGTGACGTGTGATTAATCCCAACTAATTCTTCTTTTAAGGTTTGAAGAAGAATTCGAGGAAAGGGTGGGAGCCATCTTGATTAGATAAACTAATAACCAATCTAATCTTGCAAAAGTGCACGCTGAGTGTTTCTTTTCTCTCTCTCCAGGTAGAAACCATTTCACACCCTAATCAAGATAATAAAATGTATCGCTTGAACAATCCGAATTCTTATTCGAGGCTAGGGAACGTCGGTTCGGCTCTAACTTATGACAACAGTCATAAGTGTGAACAAGGGAAAGAGGATTGTTTGAATTCCTTGATGACCCCATCGAAGAAGAAACATACTATTGTGTCTTTTTCAGGTGTTCTTGTTATTGAGGACTGTTTTTCGGTCAGTCTTACCTCCTGGGTACTCAATATCGGATAAGGATCTCATATCTGTAATTTATTACGGGGACTGAGAAAAAGTAAGATGTTGGACCTGGTGATATGTCCCTCAGAGTAGGGAACGGAGCATAAGTTGATGTTTCTGCCGTCGGTGAATATCACCTAACATTGCCAAATGGCAATACTATGATTTTGAACAATTGCTACTATGTACCTTTCATGGTTTGAAACATCATATCAGTTTCTTTATTTGATAAAGATGGATATAAGTTTGTTCTTGATAGAAATATCATGAACATTTATCTTAATCAGGTATTGGTTGCAGAAGGTACACTGTGTAATGGTATCTATGTTCTTAATCAAAACACAGTTCTCAGTATACAAAACACACACAAGAGGAAGAGTTCAGATGTGAACGAATCCTACTTGTGGCATTGTAGACTTGGTCATATCGGAGAGAAAAGACTGAGTAAGTTGCATAAAGATGGACTTTTGGATACGTTCGAATTTTCATCTTATGAAACTTGTCAATCTTGTCTCAAAGGAAAGATGACCAAATCTCCGTTCACCGGACACGGAGAAAGAGCATCAGAGCTCTTGGGACTCATACACAGCGATGTATGTGGTCCAATGTCTATACATGCAAGGAGAGAGTTCTCGTACTTCATCACATTCACTGACGATCTCTCTAGGTTCAGATATATGTATCTCATGAAACACAAATCTAAAGCTTTTAAGAAATTCAAAAAATTCAGAAACGAAGTAGAGAACCAGATTGGCAAAAGTATCAAGATCCTCTGATTTGAAAGAGGAGGGGAGTGCTTAAGAACAGAATTCCTAGAATACCTAAAAGAGAATGGAATTTTCTCTCGGCTTACTCCTCCGTATACACCACAGCACAACGGTGTATCAGAGCGGAGGAACCGTACCCTATTGGATATGGTTCGCTCCATGATGAGTACTGCCGAGTTGCCTCTTTCATTTTGGAGACATGCGCTTCAGACAGCAGCATACCTATTGAATGATATTCCGTCCAAATCAGTGCTTAAGACACCGTTCGAGATATAGAATGGAAAAGGGCCATATCTTAAAAGATTTAGGATATGGGGTTGTCCAGCTTATGTTAAAAATCATAAACCGGATAAACTAGAGGCACGGTCAGTTTTATGTAAGTTTGTGGGATATCCAAAGAATGGTTATGGATATATGTTCTATCACACCGAGGAACAGAAGGTGTTTGTTGCTCAACATGTCGTTTTCTTATAAACGGAGTTTCTTGCAAAAGAAATTAAGGGGGGCACGGTAGAACTGGAAGAAATTCAGCGACCACAAATTGAAACTGAAGATTTGACGGAATCTTAAGATTCGATAATCCCAGACGAATCTCAGCCACTCCGCAAATCTAGTAGGATTTCACATCCGCCCGAGAGATACTACGGTTTTCTCATAGACGGGGATCGAGAGGGTTGCATCTTAGAAGAAGATGATCCTACTAATTACAGGGAGGCCATTATCAGTAGGGACTCTGATAAGTGGCTGGATGCTATGCGATCTGAAATGGAGTCCATGCACACCAATAAAGTGTGGACCTTGGATACTGCTCCACTAGGGGTAAAACCCGTTGGATGCAAATGGATCTACAAAAGGAAATTTAGTGTAGATGGATAGGTGGAAACTTATAAGGCTAGACTCGTTGTAAAAGGTTTTCGTCAAAGACCAGGTGTGGACTATGATGAAACCTTTTCTCCAGTGGCTATACTCAAATCCATTCGGATCCTACTTGCCATTGCTGCCTTTCATGACTATGAGATCTAGCTGATGGATGTAAAAACGGCTATTCTGAATGGAAGTTTAGAAGAATGCGTTTATATGGATCGGTCGGAAGGTTTCGTAGACAGTGGGAGCAGCGGGAAGGTGTGCAAGTTACTTAAATCCATTTATGGATTAAAGCAGGCATCGCGGAGCTGGAACATCTGTTTTGATGAAACAATCAAGGGATTTGACTTCATCAAGAACGAGGATGAGCCTTGTATATATAAGAAGATTGTAGGACGAACTGTCGTATTCCTAGTCTTGTACGTGGACGACATTCTTTTGATAGGAAATGACATTCCTATGCTACAATCGGTCAAGTTGTTCTTATCACAAAGGTTCTCCATGAAGGACCCGGGTGATGTCTCGTACATTCTGGGGATTAATATTTACAGAGATAGATCCAAGAGATTACTGGGACATTCACAGTCCAGGTACATAGAGACCGTACTAAAGAGATTTAGTATGGAAGATTCCAAGCACGGTAACATACCCGCATTGCATGGAATCACCCTCTCCAAAGAGATGTCTCCCAAGACTGATGAGGAGAGGGTTCGCATGAACACTATACCTTACGCTTCGGCGGTAGGATCTATAATGTATGCAATGCTATGTATCCGACCAGATGTAGCTTACGCGCTTAGCGTGGTGAGCCGGTATCAGTCTAACCCAGGTGAGAACCACTGGACAGCTGTTAAGAACATTCTGAAGTACCTAAGAAGGGCTAAAGAACTGTTCCTGGTATTCGTTAATGGAGACCTCCAGGTGGAGTATTTTACCGATTCGAGCTTCCAGAGTGACAAGGATGACAGCAAGTCTGTCTCAGGTTTTGTGTTTACCCTCAACGGATGGACGGTCTGTTGGAAGAGTTCCAAACAGGACACTGTCGCAGACTCGACGATGGAAGCTGAATACATTGCTGCCAACGATGCTGCAAAAGAAGCCGTCTGGATTAAGAAGTTCATTACTGAACTTCGGGTGGTTCCATCCATTGTTAACCCAATACCTGTGTATTGCGACAATAATGGAACTATGTCTTTAGCAAGGGAACAACGGTCCCATCAGAAATCCAGGCACATCTTAAGGAGATATCACCTGATCAGGGAGATCATTGATCACCGGGAGATCGAGGTACGGAGAGTGGACACAAAAGACAACACTGCGGATCCATTCACCAAGGCCCTTCCTCAAGCACAGTTCGAGAGACTTTTTGAGATGTTGGGTATTCGATACGCTAACAACTGGCCCTAGAGCAGACATTAGGTACTTGATACGCCGATATATATGGCCTTAGTGCAAGTGAAAGATTGTTGGATATGTATGTCCTAGAGGCCATTATTGTATAAGTATATATTTGGATGCTTGGACATATATATGTACAGGATAGTCTTGCTCGATATGATAGTATTCTATCTGGTTTGTCTTTATCTTAACATGTGTAAGTTTTACTTGCTATTACATATATTTTGTACATGTTGATAAAGCTCGTAGGATCTTTGCTAGACTACCCACGTTGTGATGGTGATCATACTTGTGGGAGCTGGGTAGTCGGTACGCACATCCTTAAATGGTCCCTAGTAGTAGGAGTATTGAGACTGGGCATCGATATTCCGGAGTAGACTAGTGTATACGTTTCTAGACCCCGACGAGGGGCGATGGTATGGTCCCGCAACCATTGGTCTTTCACACCTGAGATCATATACAGGTGCTCACTAGGGGTGAGTACACTGGACGGACTCGCCGAGAACTTCCAGATGGTACTATACCTATCGTCAGGTGGAAGTTCTCTGGTGACATGAGTACAGGTTAGTCTTTAGACCTGAGATCGGCATTTTTCTCATGTCGGCTCCCACTGTGCTTTGATCACTATCCTACCACGGCTCTACTGAGTCGTGCAAACGGGTTTTGGTTGGGTACAGTCCCGAGCCACATGGAGGCAGTGAGCGATTTTTGGGGATTCGTCTCTCCCGGTATAGGGAGTCGATATCGCACTGTGTTCGATTGGTCAGGACCATAAGACCTTGGCCAAGGCAGTTGGGATTTACTGATAGCCTGATTAGTAGTTTCCCAGATTGGTCCTGAGCCGCATCAGCACAAATTACCAAGTTATTAGGGTCTGACGTTTAGCACCCCCTAGACCCGGTATGCGATACTCTCAAACGAAGAGACAGGACTGTACGGAGATTGTCATAAATAGGCTCAGTAGGGATCCGGATGAGTTTGCTCGTCGGCCTTCGTTTTCGATAGGTACCCGGGTAGCCGTTACGTACAGGTAGTGCCGCGACGTGCTTGTGGTTATGGATTTATCCAGTAACTCTCTGCCGGCGTACTGTCGAGTCTTTAGAGTCCCATACAGAGGGTTTCCCTGGTTCAGGCGAAATGATGTAGTAGCCATATTGGATACGTACAGGGTCTCGATCGATTGATGTACTTTGTACTCGAACTTTCGATCGGACAGTTGGTAATACTAGCCGGCTCGGGTTTGAGCCGGATTATTAAATTAGGTATTGATTTAATAGTTTACATATATGTATTTCGATATGTATATTCTAGTATTAAGTTCTTCATGTTATTCTATCTCTTTGGGCTTTCGTGTTTTTATCCAAATGCGGGTATGTATATATAGCAGACTGTAATCCGTATTTTATTACAGATTACCTTCTAGAAGGTGGACACCACATCATGGAATTTTCCATTTATTGGTAAATGGAACTGAGGTGGAAATTAAGGAGAGGGAGGCATGGTCAGTAGCATGGCTTCAATAGTTCATAAATGAATTCTTTATTCATTTGTGGTTACTATTCAAGTATGGCTACACTTGTTTATTCATGAAAATTGATACACAAAACCTTGGTATAGATTTTCTATCACATGCATGTTTCATTATTCTTGAGCTCCTATTTTTGCTTCACCCTCCTCCCTCCTCTTGAGTTTCCTCCACCTTCATCATCTTCCGCTTCACTACCCGCTCATGAGTTCAGAAATAAGTGAAGAGGCAAGATAGAGATAGTAGAACACATAGATCTCCACACTACATCCTAGACAACTTGGATTAGCAACCCAAGTTCTCTAGTTGCTCCTATTGACACCTAGTTAGGAGCTAGAGCCATGGATCACATCTCTCGGGTGGATCATCTACGACAAAAGAGGGCCGGAGAACAAGCTCGATCCCGGAGGCCCGACGGAGCTGGAAATGGAGATCAAACAAGTTCAAGGTGGCCACTTAGAGCATATGACAAGGAAAGAAGACCGAAGGACTTGGGTCGTTTGGTGAGAATTCTTTCCATAGCAGATAGCACTCCTAGTTTGGCTAGATAGGTTTATAGAAAGATCCGGGTTTTATTGGGTTAACAGAGCACCGTTTTTAAACTCATAGAAAAAAATTTGTTCCGCAAACCGCCACGTTCGATGGTTAGGGCGTTAAGGTAACCCAACTCTGCGAACATCAAGGAAAACACCCACGGGGGAAACCCCCTTTTAGCCTCTGCTATAGCACCGAGGCCATGGTCCCCGCGGAAATTGGGTTGCCAACACTTCGATGATGAAGCTAACACCTGAGCGCTCCAGACCAACATGGATATCTTAATAGATAAACGGGATGGAGCACAAATTAGAGCGTGCACCTACCAATAACGAACTGCTCGCTACTACAACGCCCGAGTCAAGCATCGCGCCTTCAAGGTAGGAGATCTAGTCCTGCAAAGGAACGGGTTCGTAGACCAAACAAGGCTGCAAAAATTCTCCCCGAAATGGGACGTCTCATTTCTCGTAGCAGAAGCATTTCCCGAAGGAGCATATCGCTTGCAAGATGCAGGGGGTCGTAAGTTTCTTCGGCCTTACAACGCCGAGAAGCTTAAATTGTACATATGAATGTATTCTCTTCTTTTCGAAGCAACAACAACAATTGAGCCTTTTATCCCAAGCATATGGGGTAGGCTACATGAACCAAAATGACAATCACGCCGGGTCCAGAACATGAATCCTTCGCCTCCACTCACTCCTATAGTACAATATACTTTCATTGAGGCATTTGGCAACCATATCGTTTCATATCACCTCCATCCATGATTTCTTCAGTCTCCCTTTTGCCCTTTTGACATTGCCCATATCGAGAGTATCTATTCGTCGAACCGGTGCTTCCATAGGTCTGCGTCGCACATGACCAAACCATCTTAGTCGGTTTTCCCGCATCTTCTCCTCCACAGGTGCTACACCAACTTTTGCACGAATATCCTCATTTCGCACCTTATCTTTTCAAGTGTTACCGCACATCCAACAAAGCATGTGCATCTCTGCTACGTGCATCTTCTGTGTATGATGCTTCTTTGGAGCCCAGCATTCTGTACCATATAATAAGGGAGGTCGAATAGCGCTCCGATAAAACTTCCTTTTCAATTTTAACGGAAATTTACGATCACAAAAATCCCTGTTGCACTCCTTCATTTCAACCAACCAGCTTGGATCCTTTGATTAACGTCACTATCGATCTCCCCATACTTTTGGATGATGGAACCTAGATATCTAAACTGATAGCTCGATGATATCTCTTGCCCTTCCAATGTTATACCAATATAGTTTTGACTTCTCTGTTTACTAAATTTGCAATGCATATATGCTGTCTTGGACCTGCTCAATCTGAACCCTCGAGATTCCAACATTTGCCTCCATAATTCCAATTTGGCTCTCTTCTTTTCGAAGCAATGTAAATTTTTTTTATCCTACCGAGTTAAAAGAGATTTCTTCCACAGATTTCTGTTTCTTTCTCGGTTTGGGGATACATAAGTTAGTTTCGAAAAAGAAAAAAAGAAGAGAGCATGTAAACGATTTAAAGAAATGATACGCCCTCAAAAAGGAAACTTTTATTAAAGAGGTATTAGAGGCTCCTCAGCCTTACACAAAAAAAAATTATTACTACAAGGGGGCTGGGGATTAAGAAAACATTGCTGATGGTACTCCGAGGAGATCTCCGCCAGCCGAACCCTAGCTTCTTCAGCCCGCTCCCTCTGACGGTGCTCGTGAACCCAAGACTCTACGGAAGCGCCGGAGACCGCACCTGTTGGGCAGGAGTCTGCGATCAGCCTTTTCTGGAAGCACTCCAGAAGAAGAGCCACTGATCGATCCCGCCTGCTCTTCGAGATTAGGCCGAGGTGATAAAGCGTGTAGAACTTGTCAACCACCTCGTCCTTCAGCTGCTCGGACAGGGCATTGTGCAGACCTGGGGACATCCTCCAAATCGTGTACATAAGCAATTGGAGGAGAGGTTATTGCAGGGGTAGTAGGCTACCGAAGTGGCCCTCCACGGGCTCTATCACCCCTTGGTACATCTGCTTGGAGCACTCCAGGTCATAAAGATACACGTCGTCAAGGGAAACGATCTCCTTGATGGTGTAAATATACCCTGCCGTTTTCTAAAACACAAGGATGGATGAAAACCTACCTGTCTTCGCTATTTATAGCCTCAACAAAAACCCTCAATGGCTAAGGTTTACGCGCGCAGCAACGCGGATCTTGGGAAATATTCAATTTCCCAACATAGAACTGCCACGTGGCGACCATGCCGATCTTCATGAGATCCTAAGCGGCCGCTTTTCCGAATCATGCGGGCAATGGAAGATTGAACGACGCAGCTCTCAGAATATCTCGCCTTACTAATAGGTCTCCGCTACGCGTCGTTTGCGACGGCCACTCTTCCGGATTTTGCGGATCACGTAAGATTGAATGACACCCCACGAAGGCGCATGTAAGCCAATAAAGCCCTCCTCACGAGTCCACCGAGCAGCTTCCCTGCCCGGTCCATCCCTAGCAGGTAGATTCCTACCCATCTACGCTAAGGATCTAAAGCCCTCCTCACGAGGCCACCGAGCAGCTTTACTGCCCGGTCCATCCCTAGCGGGTAGATTCCTATCCATCTATGCTAAGGATCTAAAGCCCTCCTCACGATGCCACCGAGCAGCTTCCCTGCCCGGTCCATCCCTAGCGGGTAGATTCCTACCCATTGATCAGTCGAAAATATTGCATTCTTAACACATCAATTTCCCTACTATTTCTAATCATCTAAAGGTATTTGGTATAAATATAGCACATATTAGCAATTCGTCTGCAAAATATCAAATAACATGTGTTATACATTATAACCAATATTATGAGGGAAATTGTGTGTTTATTACTACATGCATAATTTTGTATATCTCAACATATTTTATCGATATTGTGTGCAGAAAATTCTTCAGGTAAAAGAACCGGAATCGCAAAAGTGCCGATAAAGTGCAGCAAGTCAAAGACTTGAAATCTGGCAGCAACCAAGAAAGAATTATAAGATTCCAGACATCAAAAGAAAACCCTAAAGACAACACCAGAATTACCATGGAAAAATAATGCAGAGATCTCCTCAAATGGTCGCGGATCCGCGGCCGAGTCGCCGCGGTTCCGCGGCCGTGTTAACTCATCGGCGCTCGAGACTTCTCCAGAATCTTCCTTGTAACGACCTAACTTCCTCAGGACGCTCCAATTCCACGTGGCATCTTCTGGAAGGCTCTGCATAACAAAAAAACTTTGGAGGGAAGAATCATTTGAAATTATAAAAGGGGATCTAGATCTAAATTCAAGGGGGTTGTTCAAGAGTTGTTCATAATTACAGATTGAGCCACAATTCAAACTCAAGTTGAGTGACACAAATTGATATCAAATCCAAAGAAAATCAAGATCCATTGAGAAGCAATTCAAGTGAGAAATCAACGATCCTTCATCGCAAGGTCGATCATCATCCGAGCAAGAGATCCACGACGATCCGCGACTCACGACAATCGAGCTTCACAAAGATCGACGACAAATTCACCTCTTCAAAGGAACGATCGAGAGCTTAATCTTGTACCTCGAATTAAGGAGTTTTGTAAATTTGAAGAAGATTTAATGAAGATGATAAATTGTTAGATCTCATTTTCATTACATCATTGCATTATGAAATATCTCATTTGTGATTCTTTAATTTTCATGATGTGTGAGTGAAATCTCTGCTTGTAGAGGATTTGAGAGAATTGATAGATCTAATAATGAACAAATCTTAATACTAATTTTAAATCTTATGAGATTTTTGAACCTTAGCAAAAAGAATCGTTGATGACCTAATTTGGATCGAGATAACTTCTTGATTATTTCGTTGCAAATTAGGGATCAAACAATTGATGGTTTTCTTTGCTAGAGGGTAGATCCGAATGATAATGATTGAAAAGACAAGGGATAGTGAAGGAGAAACCCTAGTTTCTTCAATAGATCCCTAATCTTCATTCATCATCATCAATCCAGCTACAATTCATCAATAGATAAGATTATGAATTATTAGATTCATCATTAGCTATTAACTCAATCGAATCCTACAAACTACTCTACATAATCTTGATAATTCACCTTGACATTGAACACTTTCTTGATCTTTAATTCTTCAATATATTTTTGATTTTCTTGAAATGACAACTCAATTAAATCATGAATCTATTTCTTGAATTTTCTTTTATATTTTCATTTCGACTCATCTAAAGAAAAAATCGAACAAATTCACACATCTCAGTGGACGATCCGTTCTCATTGACGAAACTACAATAGACACCGTTAATTGATTGCGGTATAAATTTCTTTGGTTGTGATAAAACTTTTCCATACACACAAAAAGAAGATCAATCAAATGGTGCCGTTGCCAGGGATGTGTGCTATTTTGTTCGTTTTTGTTATTTGAGTTGAAAATTTATTATTCCACCAAATTTTAATTCATGAATCATTTCAAGTGCTTAACGATTAGTGTTTGAATTTTTGTGAGGGGATCTGGAATCATTTTAGCAGTGCGATCAAGATTCAGAGAACTAAAGTTTCCAGAGGAGTACAAGCAGCTGCAGAAAAAATTTGATCGCCTATCTCCCCTATAGGACCGCAGATCCACGGCCATAGTGTGGTTTTTGCGGCAGTTCCACCGCCGTTTAGGTGAATAAGTGCATAAAATCTCTGTGGTATACTCTCTGTTCTCTCCTCTCCTCTCTGATTTTGTCCAATAATCAATTTCTTACAGGATTCTTTGCAAAATTCAGCGCCGCAAAAAAATAAATTTTTTACGATTCTTGTAATTGGTTGTTTTGCATATTTTAATACGGAAATTAAGGGGCAAAGACCAAATTCAGATTAGGTAGGGATTTCATTACCCTTCCTAAGCCCCAAAATTCACAAAACTAGCATCTGCATTACCTTCATTAATTAAAAAATATCTAGACAAGACTCTAAGGACCGTCGCGCTCAATTAAAACAAAAGGAGGTCGTGGGTAATCTATTGCTTATCAGCATTTCTTTTGTGGTGCCTAAGGAAAGTGTGTCTAAGGCAAGTGGTTACTTAATTAGGCCCGCTACTTACGTAGCGGAGAACCTCCCACTTACCTGGCCACAGAAGGGATAAAGAGGCAGCAGAGGATTTATCCTGCGATTTGTCTTCTGGAAGTCTAGGAGTGGTCTAGTGACTTGACCTAGGTGACCATTAGATCTAGGGTTGTGTGTGCATTTTTTGTGATTTGATTTTTCAAAATCCGTATTTTTCAAAACAAACACCAAACCAACTTTCCCCTAATTATCACAACGCTGTCACTTGTGCTAAACCTTTTAGTACAAGCTAGGCTGGACACGAGATTCTAGTGCCCGTCTTGTCCGCGTTTCCCTAATCGACTCCAAGGTCGGTATTTCTATATTTTCTTTTTCCCACCACCTACCACGACCGCGATGGACGGATTTACATCAAACTTTAACACCGCCCGCAGGTGTGCAGAATCCTCCACGCATTTCTCTCCAGGAGAGATGCTATCCTACACGTGTTCCTCTTCCCACTTGCCTTTCTATTCCACCTGCCAACGAGGAAAATTTTGAAATTAAACCTCATTTCATCAAACTTTTACCCAAATTGCACGGGCTCGAGTCTGAAGACGCATACATTTTTATCACCAAATTCGAAAACGTATATGCTATGATGGGTACTTCACAACTGACTGTGGATGCTATGCGTTTACGTCTTCTCCCATTCACTTTGTGCGATTTAGCCGAGAAGTGGATTTATAACACACCCGCACATTCTATTTCAATATGGGACGAATTCGTTATAGCATTCCTTAAGAAATATTATCCCAATCATATGACCGCCCGGCTTCGGAGCGAAATCTTCCAATTTACCCAACTTCCTAATGAACCATTTTGGAAATACTTTGAACGGTTCAAGAATCTCCTTTTACAATCCCCTCATCATGGAATCCCTAGATGGGATTTGTGTCGAGTTATTTATAAAGGTATTGATCTCACGACAAAACAGATACTTGAAACCATGTGTCATTGTCAATTCCTGTCTAAAGATAGTGATGAAGCTTGGAAATATCTAGAAGATCTTGCTCAGAACACTTTACAATGGGAAAGTGTTAGTTAACCACTATCTAGGGAAGATATCAATCAGCTCGATATTTCCATCTTAATGAAAGCCGAAATTGCCGCAATACAAAGGAAACTCGACGCTATAGAAAACAAAATCTCTTCAGCCTCCCCAAACCATTACACACTTCCCAAAACTGTGTGTGGTTGCTGTTCAAACCCATCACATTTAAGAGAAGAATGTCCTTTGAATGTACCATTTTAAGGTCACACTAATGCTGCATTTCAGCAACAACCTAGAAACGATCCTTCTTCTTCCATAGATAATCAAGGTTGGAGGAATTATCCTGATTTTGTTTGGAACCAACACCAAACTCAAAACACGGTTCTAAATCAGAATGACTTTCAAATAGTCCCTCCACAACAGTAACCACCACAACTGAGTCAGCACCCCTTTCAACCACAAAATTTTCAAAACCCGGCCAACAACTTTGATCCATCTTCTGCCGGTATTGCTACACCCTCTGCACTCGACATGTTCATTGCACAGTCCATGCAAACGAATGACATTTTAACATCTTCTATCCAGACGTTAGTGCAAAACACTGTCTCCCACGGTGAGAGTATCAAATTGATAGAAGCACAAATTGCACAACTGATTGCAGCAATGAGTGCTAGAGAGACAGGGAAACTTCCAGCTCAACCACCACCTAATCCTGGACCCTCGCATTATAATGATTTGAGTGCTATTACCACGTTGAGATCTGGAAGAGTGCTAGACAATCATGTGGGTGAACAAATTGATAATGATGAATTGATCATTAACACCCCGGCTTCCACTTCCACTCCTACTTCTACTTCTTACCTTATTTCGTCTAGTTTACATTTTTCTTCCGAGCCTATTCTCCGTTTTCCCCAAGGCTCGAACCCTCCACCCACTTTATCTTTTCCACCCCCACAAACTTCTCCACAAATGTTGGACCCAACACTTATTGATAAAGCTCCATTTCCAGATAGGTTGAGGCCCAACAAACCCAACGCACAAATGGAGAAAATTGTGGATATTTTTAAGCAAGTCAACATCAATATCCCTCTTCTAGATACTATCCAACAAGTTCCGTCTTATGAGAAAATTCTTAAGAACTTGTGCACTAGGAAGAGGAAGACTCTAGTGCCAAAAAAGGTGTTCATGTCGGGTACTGTAAACACAGCTTTTCCCCAACAATTACCAAGGAAACGTAAGGACCCTGGTTATCCTACAATTTCTATTTCAATTGGGGGTAAAAATATTAACCGTGCTTTACTTGACCTTGGCGCTAGTGTTAACTTGCTTCCATATTCTGTGTATGAGCAATTGGGTATCGGAGAGTTAAAACCATCCAATGTACTTTACAGATGGCCGATCGATCTATCACCAAATCAAGGGATATGTTAGAGGATGTGCTGATAAAAATCGGGGAATTTATATTCCATGCGGACTTTATTGTTCTAAATACACAACCTGTAGCAAACCCACGGAACCAAATTCCGATGATTCTCGGTCGACCCTTTTCGGCGACTTCCAACGCTGTAATCAATTGTTGAAATGGTTCTATGACCCTATCCTTCGGGAATAGGTCAATTGAACTTAACATTTACAAGTTGGTGTAAGTCCACGTTACCCGCCCCGGTGCTTACGGGGAGGCGGAATAGGTAAAAAACGGTTTTTTTAACACAAGGTAACATGGACTAGAATAAGAGGATCTTTGCTAAACAAAAACTAACAAACTAACTACAAGTTTTAGCTACTCGGTTAGAAGGTTATACCTAGGTCTTGAACTCCGTCTCTTCTTGTTGTGGTCCTCCTTCTTGCTTGCTCCTTAGAGTGGTGTAGACGACTCCTCCTCGTCGTTTTCTCTTTGCCGAAGAAAGATCCACCCAAAGGCCTCTACCTTGAGCTCCTACCTCAACCAAGAGGTAACTAGAGTGCTTGGCTTGCTAAACCTAGAACCCTAGAAAGAGTAGAGAGAAGTTTTGATGGTTTTGTCTCACAAGCTCATGGTTCTCAACACATGAGAGATGAGAGCTTTGAGAGAGGAAAAGGATGAGCTAAAACATGATAGAGAAAGAGCAAGAGAGAATGAGAGAAAAAGTAACAACCATCTCTAATATGAGAGAAAATGATAATAATAATAATAATTAAAAGAAATTATGATGGTTAGCTTGGAATGACCATTATCATTTCACATTAAATGAAATTTGCAAGAATCAAGAAGCATTTTTCAAATGAAATGATGATGGTCAAAATGTCAACAAAAGTCAACCGGTCAACCAAAGTCAAAAGGTCAACAAAAGTCAAATGGTCAACCTAACCATGGCACAATTATCCTTAATTAATATCATTAATCATATCCCCCATTCTCATTAGGGTTAAGAAAAAGTTAACGGTCAATAACCCTAATGAGGTTCCTCTGCCTCTATCAACTGTGCATACACACCCACATCCGAGTTCCGAGGAACACGAATACAATGAGAGAAAACCAATCCCAAAACAAATACTAGGATCTGGCTTAAACCAAAGCCCTCTAGTAATAACTGCCCGGACACCAAACGTGCACAAATGCGCGGATGTGAACGAACCCCGTCGCAAAACCATGCGACCTCTACTCTGTTTTGCCCAAAGGCGAATAACCCTCTATGTGGGACTCTAAAGACTCGACACTACGCTGGCAGTGAGTTTAACCACAGGCCGCAAGCGGTACTAGCTGTACGTAACGGTCCCCAGGTAGATGCCGACAAGAAAACTGATGAGGTGAACCCATCCGAACTCCTACTGAGCCTGAATGTGACAATCTCCGTACAGTCCGGTCTGTTCGTCTGAGAGTATCGCATGGCGGGCCTAGGGGGCGGTAAACGTCATTCCCCTAATAGCGGTACAAGTCATGTCGGAGTGTAGCCAAGAACACCCTGATATAATACTAGAAACGCTACCAGTATATCTCGCTTGCCCCGGTCAGGGACTTTGTGTAATGGCTCTCCTAGACACAGCGCGATATCAACCCCTAATACCGGGAGAGACGAATCATGTCTAACCGTCACTGCCTCCAAGTGCTTCGGGACTGCACCCAACTACTACCTGTTTGCACGGCACCTTTGAGCCGTGGTAGGGTAGTAATTAAAGAATAGTAGGAACACACTCGAGGCAAAGTGACTGTGTCAAGTCAACGGACTAAACTGTACTCATGTCACCTGGGAACTGATAACTGACGATAGGCATAATACCAACCAACAGTTCCCAGCGAGTCCTGTCCAGTGTACTCATAACCTAACGAGCACCCGCATACTATCTCAAGTACGACGTACTAATGGCTGTGGGACAGACCATCTCCCCTGCTGGGATGAGAAGCGCATACGCTAGTCTACTCTGGAGTATCTATGCCCCGTCTCGATAATCCTATGACTAGGGACCTGAATAAGGATGTGCTTGTAGATTACCCAGCCTCCACTAGTGTGACTGCCATCACAACGCTGCTAATCAAGCAAAGATCCTAAAGGCTCCACTAATGTGTATTGGCGAAATGCTAAAAGAAACACATGCACACATTAAAATAGAAATAAACCAAGTAGCATACTACTATTTTGAGAAAGATTGTCTATACAACTGTGAATATCCTAAGCTTCCATTAAGTAATATACAAACTAGTATGATACAGTAATGGCCTCTAGGGCATATACACTAACAATCTCCCACTTGCACTGAGGCCATGTATTGGCATATCGAAGACCTATCATCTCGATCAGCCGCTCGAACTGAGTCTGGGGTATGGCCTTCGTGAATGGATCTGCAGAGTTATCTTCTGTAGCAACCCTCTGAACCTCGATCTCCCGGCGATCCACGATCTCCCTGATCAGGTGATACCGCCTCAAGATGTGTCTGGACTTCTGATGGGACCTGGATTCCTTTGCTAAAGTTATAGCCCCGTTGTTGTCAAAATACAGAGGTATTGGATCAACAATGGACGGAACCACCTGAAGTTCTGTTAAGAACTTCCTTATCCAGATGGCTTCTTTTGCGGCATCAGATGCTGCAATATATTCCGCTTCCATCGTCGAGTCAGCAACGGTTTCCTGTTTGGAACTCTTCCAACACACCGCCCCTCCATTGAGGATAATGACATAACCTGACATGGATTTGGAGTTATCCTTGTCACTCTGGAAGCTGGAGTCAGCAAAGGCCTCCATCTGGAGGTCTTTTCTGCCGTAAACCAAAAACATATCCTTAGTCCTTCTCAGGTACTTCAGAAAGTTCTTTACCGCTATCCAGTGCTTCTCCTCAGGGTTTGACTGATACCGGCTTACCATACTCAGTGCATAAGCTATATCTGGTCTGGTACACAACATAGCATACATTATAGAGCCTACTGCAGAGGCGTAGGGTATAATAGACATGCGATCCCTTTTCAAATCAGTCTTGGGAGACATCTCTTTGGAGAGGGTGATCCCGTGACAAGCCGGTAAATTACCGCGCTTGGAATCTTCCATACTGAATCTTTTCAGTATGGTGTCGATATACCTGGACTGTGAAAGTCCTAATATCCTCTTGGACCTATCATGATGGATCCGGATCCCCAGAATGTAAGAGGCATCACCCAGGCCTTTCATGGAGAACCTGTGTGACAAGAACCCTTTGACAGATTGTAGCATAGGAATGTCATTTCCTATCAAGAGAATGACATCAACGTATAAAACGAGGAATACGACAGTTCGTGCTACAATTTTACTATGAATGCATGGTTCATCTGGATTTCTGATCAAGCCAAATTCTTTGACCGTCTCATCAAAACAGATGTTTCAACTCCGCGATGCTTGCTTCAGTCCATAAATGGACTTAAGCAACTTGCACACCTTCCCGATGCTCCCACTCTGAATGAAACCCTCTGGCTGGTCCATATAGACACACTCCTCTAAATTTCCATTTAGAAAAAGAGGTCTTTACGTCCATCTGCCAAATCTCATAATCGTGGAAGGCAGCAATGGCAAGAAGGATCCGAATGGATTTGAGCATATCCACTGGAGAAAAGGTTTCTTCATAGTCCAAACCAGGTCTTTGACAAAAACCCTTTGCAACAAGTCTAGTGTCACGCTCCGCTTCCCAGTGTACGGCGAAGTGGACGCGACGAGGCCCGCTACGTATATACTCAGAAGTACATACGCTAAGCGTAACTAAGCAATATAAAGTAAATCACAAGAGACAAATGATATAGAAATAACAGCAACTTTTATTAATAACATTCTTTGTACAATGCAGGAAAAGAAAATACAACTGGAATGAAAAGCAATGCCTAAACAGTGGCATAACAGAAAATGAAATAAACTGGAAAGAACAAGGTACAGTATCTAGAGCTCTGGATCTTCCTGGAACTGCTCCAAATCTTCACCGGTGGGCTCGATCTCAGCTTGGTCCAACGCACCTGACGACATTCAAAGAAGAAAGAAATAGAATGTCGTCAGCGAACAGGTCGCTCGGTAAGTCCCAAAGAATGAGAATGACAGAGTAATAGTATTTTCTAAAGTTTTATATTGTTGAATATTATGGAACATTGTGTAACGCTGTTGTTTGTAGCTTGGTACAGAAGGATGCCAGTGTATACGAGGGGGATCTCTATATGCTAGAGATCAGGGCAAAAGAAAAGTACAAGGAACCGTTATGCCACGGTACAACAGCAATAGGATTCAGGTTAGGTGTCTTAATCTGACCACCTCGTGCCACCTTTAACATCTTCCGTACCAATCTACCCCTTAAACCCCGTAGTGTTTTAACAATATTGTAGTATTGGAATATGTAAGTTGGGTGACTGACCAAAACCATGATATCAGTAAATATGTTGGAACTGTATAATCAGGTAAATGGAATATCAGGATAATGGATGAATATCCATGGTTTGATTCAGTCAAAATGAATATATTGTTATCTGGATTCAGGGTTTCATGTATTCAAATTGTATTGGAATATAAAAGAATAAAGATTGACTTGAATCATATTCGAGTCAGAAATAGTCAGACTCTAACCCGAGTCAGACTAAAGGAAGATAATTTGAAGTTCAATATTAGCTAGGGGCCTTATAGTAATTTGTAAAACTTGAGGTGGTTTTATGTAAAAAGTACTGTTGTATAGTTTCAAAATACACCTCAAGTATTTAATAATTGTCATTATTGTTATAATGAATGTGAATTTTATTTGTGTTATTCTAGTGAATATATCCTAATAAAAGTATTAATTGTTTTATCTGAAATTCATGGTATTTTAGTGTAACTTTTAATCTTGTAATTTTTAGAAAAATATGGAAACTTTATATTATGATAAAATAGGTGTTTAAATGATAATTATATATATATTAACACATGGATAATTTTATATAAATATTTTATTTAGAAAAAATCTCATTTTCCCTAAATATCGTATTTTGAACCTTTCGAGACCGAATGCTCCTTGCGGAGGTCTGAATCTCGTACTACTAGCCTGCGGGTGCACGATGAACCGTACTATCCCTAACAGGTTCCCCAAAAGTGGGTTGTAGCGGCGCTTTGCTTAGGTTTAACAAATACTTTTCATTTGGGAAAATGGTTTTATAAATATGGGGTATTTATTTGCAAAAAGTATAGTTTTCCGTATTTTAGTTGTTAGGGTTTCCTAAGCCAACTAGCCTACTTCTAAGGTCTAAACGATGAGTCATTAGAAACCTCAAATCGCCTCTTCACCGTCAATTGCGGCCAGGTAAGTGCCAGGTAAGTGGGAAAGAACCACAGTCGTGGGCCTAATTAAAAACCACTAGCCTTAGAAACACTTGCCTAGGCACCACAAGACAGTTTAAATAAACGATCGATGTCCATGACCAATCGTGTTTTCATTTTATTAAAAGATTTTATCTAGAAATGTTTACAACTTAAAGCTTTCAATAAAGGTTATAAAGATTAGGGTATTTTAGTGAAAAGTCCTGGTAATTTCATATTCTGTGTTTTGATATTTATCAATTAGGGTTATATTGAGTGTGTGTAGGGGTAGGTCATTACCCCGTGACTTATTTAAGTTTTGGTGAAGTTTAAAGGTAAAACATGCTATGTTAAACTTAAAGGTATTATAGCGCAAGAATACGGTATTCGAAACGTTATCATTTTATGTGTGAAATTTCATTCAAAGTGGGTTCTACAAGTTTGGTGATCAAGATAAAGCCTATTTAGGAGTGAGGGAATTAATTAAACTAAGAAAAATGAACTTCATGGTATTTTTATGAAAAGAATACGGTTTTGCAAAGAAGTTATCATTTTATGTGAAAAAGTTTGATTAAATTGGTTTATGGGTAATTAACAGTCAACATGAATATGGGTAGATAATATGTATTAGGTGACAAGTGGAAATTTATAGAAAAAAACCGAATCGGAAATCGGTTTGTCCGATTTCCGTCGGGTTCCAAAAAGTCGTATTTTTTATACTTATAGAAAAGAGAGATAGAGGGGATGGGACTTACGGTTTGGACAAGCTAAGGGAGCTAATGGATGTGGTGGTTGTCGATTTGTTGAAAACGTCGCGAAGGTTCTGATCCGGTCGCCGGAATCCGTCGTCGATTTCGGCAGCACTTCGCTTCTCGCTCTTCGTACCGAGTTCTCGAGAATTTGGGAGAGTGGACTTAGAGTTGTGAGGGGAAAAGGTAGAGGCTAGGGGTCTTTATATAGGGCTAGGCTAGGGTTAGGGTTTGGATTAAAAAATATTTTTAAAAAATGTAAAAATCATTAAAAATTCATTAAATTTGGTCTTAAAAGAGATTTAATTGAAATTGTGTAACAGTACAAAAAATTTAGACTATGCAGGTGAAAAGACCCAGTCAACACGAAAAATTTTCGTGTTGACGACTCGGCTCCGACCGGCCGAGTCCGGCCGGCGTCGCCGACCGATTCGGCCGAGTCATGGCCGAGTCGGGTGTCGATGGGTCGGGCTCGGTCTGGGGAGGTTTTGGTATACTTTAATTTTTTTAATTCGCAATAAATTGTGAGTTATGGCTGTTTGACCGTTTGACTTCTAAAAAAAATTAAACAAAAGGATATAAAAATTATGTGGGGCATGGGATTCGACCTCTGATGGGTTGGTTCAGCAGTGCAAGGTGTTACCAGTGAGCTACAAGCTCCTTCTTGTAATTATTGTAAGGAATTAGATACTTAAATTGTTTCCAGCAACATCAATACTCCAAGTATACACTATATTTAAAGCAAATTTTTGGTATACAAAATTGGAGTTGTTACAATCTACCCTCCTTACAAAAATTTCATCCTCGAAATTTACAACTTTTATTTTGAGGACTCGTTTACAAAAAGGTGCGGATATCTTGCACGCATCTCATCCTCCCTTTCCCACGTGGATTCTCCTGGAGTGTCTTTCCTCCACATTACCCGGACCAAATTAACTTCTTTGTTTCGAAGTGTCTTCACTTTCCTGTCCAGGATCTCCACAGGTTGTTGCTCACAAGACAAATCGGGCTGTATCGTGAGCTCGGAATGATCAAGTACATGGCTGGGGTCACTCACATACCTTCTAAGTTGGGATATGTGGAACACGTTATGCACTCCTTCTAATGAAGGTGGAAGCGCTAAACGATATGCCACCTCACCGACTCGTTCGAGTATATCGAACGGTCCAATGTATCTTGGACTCAACTTTCCCCGTCTTCCAAATCTGATCACTCCGCGGTTCGGAGAGATTTTCAGGAATACATGATCTCCTGGCTGGAACTCCAAGTGTCGTCTCTCTTCGCATCAGCCCAGTGTTTTCTGTCTATCTTGGGCTATGCGCATTCTTTCCCTGATAGTACGAACCACATCAACGGTCGCTACTATCATCTCTTGTCCAAGGAGTTCTCTATCTCCGATGTCGTCCCAACTTAATGGCGATCGACACTTCCTTCCATACAATACTGCAAAAGGTGCCATTCCTATGCTTGCTTGGTAGCTGTTGTTGTACGCAAACTCCACAAGTTGCAGGTGATCTTCCCACGATCCTTTGAAGTCGAGCATACATGCTCTGAGCATATCCTCCAAGATCTGAATAGTTCGTTCGACTGACCATTTGTTTGTGGATGATAAGCCGTGCTGAAGTTCAGACTTGTTCCTAAGCTTGCTTGCAGACTTTGCCAAAATTGCGATCGGAACATGGTGTCACGATCGGAGACAATGCAGACCGGTACTCCATGAAGTCTCACAATTTCCTCCATGTACTTCTTCGCTAATGTCTCAGTTGATTGGCCAACTCGAAATGGGATGAAGTGAGCCGACTTTGTGAGTCGATCCACAATGACCCAAATCGCATCGTTACCCTTTGCGAGGAAGAGCAGTTACAAAGTCCATTGTGATATGCTGCCACTTCCATTCTGGTATTGGTAACGGTTAAAGTAGTCCAGCTGTCCTGTGATGTTCAGCCTTTACCTGCTGACACACCAAACATTTTGCGACACTCCTGGCTACTTCACGCTTCATTCCATGCCACCAATAATTCTGACGTAGATCCTTGTACATTTTGGTACCTCCAGGATGTACTGAATAGGGAGAGCTATGAGCTTCTTTCATTAACTCTTCCCGAACAGGACCCTTTGGTACACGCAATCTGCTGCCGTATCTCAAAGATCCGTCTTCATGGATGATGAAATCTGTTCTGGGTCCATTCTCTACTTGTTCTATGATCTTTTGCAACTTAGCATCGCTGGCTTGAGCTGCCTTGATCTGGTTGACAATAGTTGATTGGACTTGTAGATTCATCAAATTTGAAACATCACCTGGTATGACTAGTTCAATCTCCATCTGATGTAGGTCTTGCTGAAGCTTCCACTGTGCGGTGAGATTCATTGCTAATGGTTGGCGACTAAGAGCATCAGGTACTACGTTCACCTTTCCTGGATGATATTGCAAGTTGATGTCAAAGTACGCCATGAGTTCTAACCATCTTCTCTGCCGCATATTCAACTCCTTCTGAGTAAACACATACTTCAGACTTTTATGATCTGTGTAGATGTTCACTCGTTCACCAAGTAAGTAGTGGCGCCAAATTTTGAGAGCAAAAATGACGGCTGCCAACTCCAGATCATGCGTCGGATAATTGCGCTCATGAGTTTTCAGTTGTCTTGAAGCATAAGCCACAACCTTACCGTGCTGATGTAGAACACATCCTAATCCCTTACCGGATGCATCACAATGCACTTCGAATCCTCCAGATTGATCCGGTATGACGAGAATAGGTGCAGATGTCAGTCTTGACTTGAGTTCTACGAAAGCTTGCTCGCATGCTTCTGACCACACAAATTCTTCATCTTTTCGTGTGAGCTTGTTCAGGGTGTTGCTATCTTCGAAAAGCCTTCGATGAATCTTCTTTAATATCCAGCTAAGCCCAAGAAACTCTGAATATCCTTCACTGATTTGTGTAGGCCATTCGCTAACTGCTGAAACTTTTGCTGGATCCACAGAAATTCCTTCTCCTGATACGATGTGTCCAAGAAAACCAACCTGTTTTAGTCAAAACTCGCACTTGCTGTATTTGGCATAAATCTTATATTGTCGAAGTGTTTCTAGGACAATTCGTAAGTGTTCCGCATGCTCTTTCCGATTCTTAGAATATACCAGGATGTCGTCGATGAAGATGACAAGGAACCTGTCTAAATACTCCCGGAAAACTTGGTTCATAAGGTTCATGAAGATTGCTGGTGCATTGGTCACTCCAAATGGCATTACTAGAAATTCGTAATGTTCATAGCGAGTTCTGAAAGCTATTTTATGAATATCAGCTTCCTTGACCTTCACTTGATGATAACCTGAACGAAGATCTAGTTTAGAGAAGACACAAGATCCACTTAGCTGATCGAATAAATCGTCGATGCGCGGGAGTGGATACTTGTTCTTTATAGTAACTTCGTTCAAGGCCCTATAGTCGATGCACATTCTGTATGAACCTTCCTTCTTCTTCACCAATAGTACAGGTGCTCCCCAACTTGAAGTGCTAGGACGAATCCATCCTTTCACCAGTAATTCGTCCAACTGTGTTCGAACTTCCTTCAAACCTTCCGGACTTAGTCTATACGGTGCCTTGATCACTGGTTGTGCTCCTGGTACTAAGTCAATACTGAATTCAAGAGCTCGATCGGGAGGCAAACCTGATTATCGTCTGGAATACATCGTCGAACTCTCGAACTACCTCCGGTCTTGATTCTTCCTCTGCATGAGCTGCTGCAACTACTGCTTCCCTTGGCTTCGCTTTGTAAGTACTTGGCTCCAGGGTGCGATCTCCACTCTTGAAATAGAAGACTGGATGATCGGGAATCTCAAATACTACCCTCCTTTGACGATAGTCGATGGTAGCATAAAAGGTTCCAAGCCAGTCCATTCCTAGAACCACATCGAAGTTTGGTATGTCCAGTACCTTGAAGTCAGCATAAAATTCTCGACTGCATACGACGAATGGGCACATGCTGTATCCCGTAGTTGCCTTTAGAACACCATTTCGGAACTGACGTTCCAGCTGGATACAAGCGGTGAGACTGGAATCGCATGGGTTCGGACAAACCGTTGCGACATAAAGCAGTGGGATGCTCTAGTATCAAACAGTGCAAGTGCAGGTAGTGAAGCTACTAGGATTGTACCTAAGGTATATGGGATAGGTTTTTAGGTATAGGGAAAGTGTGTAGGTAAACAAAACTAAAAGATGAGTTTGAGAAAGGAAGTTTACCAGTGATGACTTGGCCAGTGGCCTCAGCTTCTTCAACAGACATCATGAAAGCTTGGCGCTTCGGCACATTCCTCCTGGCCTGAGGAGCATTCCTCTGAACGTTCCTTTGAGCTTGATGGAACTGTCGAGGAGGTGGTGCAGCTTGTGGTCCCCTGGGTGGTGCAGGCAGTGCAAGTCTGGGAGCAGGTGCCTGAAGAGCTGGTCGCTGTTGATAAGTATTTGCTGGCCTGGGTGCAGCAACTGAGTTCTGCCTTTGGGGACAAGATCCAATATCGTGAGTGGCTAAACCGCAGACTAAGCAGAGGCGGTTGGCTCGACGGCAGTCCTTCATCATATGTCCAGCTCTCTTGCAGTAGGTGCAAAAGGCTGGGCTAGGATGATGAGTTGGTACTCCGGGTTGCCTCGGCACGAAAGATGGTCTGGACGTGGCTCCACCTCCCATCTGGTTGGCAGGGCGCTTGACTCCTGCAAACTGAGGTCTGCCCCTCTCTTTTATGACTGCCTCATAACTGCGGGCAGCTTCTAGGGTTTCCTTATGGGTCAAAAACTTTCCTGTGGCTAGAGCAGCCTTGATCTCTGTGTCCAAACCTTGCTGAAAACGATGGGCTCTGATCTCGTCCGTCGGTATCAGGTGTGCCGCGAATCTGTTTAAAGATTGTGTTAGCTGTGTAATATGTGATATTTAAAAATTGAACTATTGTGACATATCTTACCGGCTCAACATAGTGAACTCAGTATCGTATTCATCTACCGATTTCTCCCACATTGATCCTTGCTGTAGATGAATAAACTGCTGCTCCATAGCGAACCTGGCAGTCACAGGGAAATATTTCGCGTCAAACTTCTCGCGAAATGTCTTTCATTCAATCGGCTGCGCTAGACGGGTTTCTTCCGCCTTCCACCAATTGCGAGCATAATCCGTGAGTTGTAGTTTCGCTACACGGACCCAAGCGTGGTCTGGCACTTGAGCTGCTGCCAGATCGTCTTCGATGCTTTGTGCCCATTCTTCTGCTTCGAGAGGGCTTCCTTTACCAGAGAACTGCTTTGGGTGCAAAGCCCTGAATTGCTTTACTCCCGGTGCATCGTTATCAGGACGGCTCAGAAGTTTTTGCTGTTCCTCGAAAAGACTACGGATCGCATCAAATAACATCGTCTGCTCAGTGGGTGGTGCGGGAACAGCTGGTGTGAGAGGTAGTGCTGATGGGGTGTTGTTGATGTTGGTGCTGGTGTTGTTCGGGGAATCCATAATCCTGAAGAAAAATTGGATTAGGACAGAATCAAATACATGAAATGATAAGATTCAAGGAATAGAGATTTGCAAGATTCAAAGAACATGAATTGTAAAGAATGTTTTAGTTGCTGGTTCTTGTGTTATATTGCTTAGGTTGTTCACGCAGACCAGAACTGCATCACAGGGATTCATACAGCCATGATCTGCATGGGCCACTAACAAAACCTGTCACGCCCCGCTTCCCAGTGTACGGCGAAGTGGACGCGACGAGGCCCGCTACTTATATACTCAGAAGTACATACGCTAAGCGTAACTAAGCAATATAAAGTAAATCACAAGAGACAAATGATATAGAAATAACAGCAACTTTTATTAATAACATTCTTTGTACAATGCAGGAAATGAAAATACAACTGGAATGAAAGCAATGCCTAAACAGTGGCATAACAGAAAATGAAATAAACTGGAAAGAACAAGGTACAGTATCTAGAGCTCTGGATCTTCCTGGAACTGCTCCAAATCTTCACCGGTGGGCTCGATCTCAGCTTGGTCCAACACACCTGACGACATTCAAAGAAGAAAGAAATAGAATGTCGTCAGCGAACAGGTCGCTCGGTAAGTCCCAAAGAATAAGAAGAATGAGAATGACAGAGTAATAGTATTTTCTAAAGTTTTATATTGTTGAATATTATGGAACATTGTGTAACGCTGTTGTTTGTAGCTTGGTACAGAAGGATGCAGTGTATACGAGGGGGATCTCTATATGCTAGAGATCAGGGCAAAAGGAAAGTACAAGGAACCGTTATGCCATGGTACAACAGCAATAGGATTCAGGTTAGGTGTCTTAATCTGACCACCTCGTGCAACCTTTAACATCTTCCGTACCAATCTACCCCTTAAACCCGTAGTGTTTTAACAGTATTGTAGTATTGGAATATGTAAGTTGGGTGACTGACCAAAACCATGATATCAGTAAATATGTTGGAAACTGTATAATCAGGTAAATGGAATATCAGGATAATGGATGAATATCCATGGTTTGATTCAGTCAAAATGAATATATTGTTATCTGGATTCAGGGTTTCATGTATTCAAATTGTATTGGAATATAAAAGAATAAAGATTGACTTGAATCATATTCGAGTCAGAAATAGTCAGACTCTAACCCGAGTCAGACTAAAAGAAGATAATTTGAAGTTCAATATTAGCTAGGGGCCTTATAGTAATTTGTAAAACTTGAGGGGGTTTTATGTAAAAAGTAATTTTGTATAGTTTTCAAATACACCTCAAGTATTTAATAATCGTCTTTATTGTTATAATGAATGTGAATTTTATTTGTGTTATTCTAGTGAATATATCCT